>CM052335.1:26193504-26425103 GCA_028455595.1 Lasioglossum vierecki
GTTTAACACGGGGGCTGGCAGTCTTTAACAGTATCTCGTCGGTGATATTGTTAAAGACTGCCAGCCTTACGGGACTACGTGTCTCACGAATTTTTCAGTGTTCTCTTACGCCCTCTAGGATATATTCTGACTGGAGTGAGAAACACAAGGCAGCCGACGGCATTTCGTCGGTACAGAAGACCACCAAGGAGATCTCGCTGGTAAGAACTGTAAGAAGGCGAATGAAGGCATGAAATGTTACATTCTCTGACGAACCGAACTGGTATTTTTCTTATGCCAAAAATCCAACTTTCGAAACTAGGAGATCAGTGATTTAAATGTTATGCCTTCTTAGAGTTGGTCAATTTCAAATCTTTTTGCCGAACAAGAATACCTGCCATGTTTTTTATGAAATAACCGTTGCGCGCCGCTTTCTGAGCGGCGTCGCTAGGTGGCGCCACGAGAGCACGGTTATTGCAAACTTTCAAACACGCAGTTTGAACCGCCATTTGCCGCCACTCACCGCTTAGCATAGTCACGAATATATTTTTCGCATTTTCTCGCTAAAATTAACAGAATTACACAAGAAAGTGGCAACAATTTCTGCTCGCCGGAGGTAGAGTATTATCTCATTTAATTTTCATTGATATCTATGTATTTTCGAATCGTGATGCATTTTCGTGGTAATTTGCTCGTGTGACGTGTCAATCAAACCTATTTAAATTCGTTTCGTGGTACAGAAATAAAGTTTATTGAATTTAGATACACATTCATTTTGAGTAGCTATTCATTCTGATTGTTTGCTATTATTTCTGACAGCTTGTGTGTTCTTTCTGTTACAGATTCTGCGAGTAAAACATCCATCGATTGAAACATTGATGCTACATCTATGTACATATTCGAAAATCGAAGTCAAGACGCCAACGATCATTTCATAAATTCATCAGAAGCGGCGGACGTGTCACTGTAAGTATCCGTTGTTCAATAATACTGTGTTGTTGATCATCCTTCTTGAAAGAATTAGTAAACAATTAATAAATATTTAACTTGAACGATGTATTTCGTATTAATTCGAAGTTTTTCATGTTTCGTAATGGTTAATTCTATTTGAAGTTGTTTCGTGCTGTAAAAGTCTAGCTTCTCAAACTTCCGTTAAAACTAATTTTGGCTTTCTATTTCAACTGAATTATTTATTTGTTGTTAATTTTTATTGATTTTCTGCGTGTTTTCAACTGAAATTAACGAATTTGTTATTTCTGTTACAGGTTTGGAGGAAGAGGTTACAATTGATCGAATGCTACCCAGATCGATTCTATGGATGCAATGCAAAAATCAAACGAAGTTAAGACACCAACGTTCACTTCGTACTTTCGTCAAGCAGCGGCGTTCGCGAGAGAGTAAGTATCCGTCGCTTTTTCAATAATAATATGTTGTTGATGATCCTTTTTTTGGTAAATATTTATTTGTTATTTCTCCAAAACGGATAGACTTTTAAAAAAATTTTTTTTTGAATATTGCATTGTCATCCAGTTCTAAGCTATGTTTCCAATTTCAAGTCTCTACCTCATCGGAAATTTAGTTTAAAAACAATTTCAAAATTTGTCACCGAACGGACAAGAAACGGAGCTAATAAAAACGTGGTAATAATATTTTAAAAAATAGAATAAGGATAGAAGCAAGAAAACGGTACCTTTTACGGAACGGTCACTTTATATCGAATTTTTTATTAGTGCAGCGGGGCAAGAACGCAGGTTTATACCTGCGTTTTACCATACATACCCTTCAAAGCAATATACATAGTACTCACCAACTATCTATATAGCTATCCTGTTTATTGATATTTTGATAACACGTTTCTAAAGTTGTCCCACTGGTGTATGGAAAAACAGGGTGAAAAAAAAATGTTTTTTATTGAAGGAACTGCGATGTACGTTTCGCAAGCCTCCTCATCCCTCCCCTCCGCGCCGAACCAGATGGTCACAATTTGGAGAAAAATTTCGAACTTTGCGGACTGCCCCCCCTCCAACCTTCGCGGTCCCAAAAATCCGACCGCGACTCATTACAAGTGCGACACTCGAAATTGACGGACGTGTTCTCCGTTGTCTCCGAGCTTCTCTTCGACTTCTACCGCTTCCCTTGTTGTAACAAAGATTTTTGCGTACGGTTTCTGTATTTCTTCATTCGATAGTAATACGGATTATTTACTACAGTTTTTATTTTTGTTAATACCATGTTGAAGCGAGATATTTATTCTTCATCGATTTAAATTTATTCGTGAATCGTATTACCTTCTCGCGATATATTTGCTGTTTTGTCGTGACGAATAATCGAATTCGTGTCATGTGATAGAAGTCAAATTTATTTAATTTTTATTCAAATTAACTTTTTGGTTTTATATTGAACTCGAATTTTTTATTTCGTATTAATTCGGATTTATTGTTTGACGCTTGGTCGATCGATATTAATTGAATTTGTTCTTTTTATTATAGAGCTTGAAGGAAAAGAATATCACTCAACAGACGAAGTCGAGACGCAATGTGTTGTACTTCTTCGAGCAAGAGTGGACGTAAGCGTAAGTAACATTATCTTACCAATTAAACTGAATTCTCAAATATCATCTTTTCAAAGTATAGTAAATGATTAATAAATATTCAACTGGAATAGTCTCTAATGCTCGATTGATTGAAATGAATTTCTTCTTTTTATTACAGCGCTTGAGGAAAAAGAATGTTACTCGATAGACAAAATCGAGACAGTAGCGGTCGTGCTTTCTTTCGAGCAACAGTGAATGCAAGCGTAAGTAACATTATCTTATTAATTGCATTGTGTTCTTAAACATAATCTTTCAAACTATAATGACAAATTAATAAATATTCAACTAGAATAGTCTTTGACAGTCGATAGATAGAAAAGAAATGAAATTGTTATTTCTGTTACAGAACTCATCTAACACATCAAATACTTCGGGGATATTCAAAGACATACGTGATGTTCAAAGGCAGCTGAGATCGAGAGCAACGTGTCGTGCTTACGTCAAGGGGGAGAGAATGTAAGCAGCAAACTATCTTCACAATGAATCTTTGTTGTTGAACATTTTCTTTTCAAAGTGATAATATAGCTTACACAAGTTGAATACTTTTTCTGTATTATATTACATTTTTATTTCGAAAATCATTTAAATCGATTCTTTATATCCCGTTCGTATAGTAAGAATCAATTTTTTAATATCATGCTTCTTTTTTTGATTCCAGGATTGTAAAGCTTTGCGCAGTGGCGATATCGTAACCAATGAGGCTCTACCGAGGCGAGGTGCGATTATTGCTAGTTGCGGATTGTGACACAGTTTTCTCTTCCCCCAACAAGTAGTGAGTGCAAAAGCAACAGTTTATCATTCTTACATTTGAGTAGAACTTTCTGATATTTTGACAAGTATAGTGACCGTGGAAAACGTCAGACGTTTTCCGCGGGTAGTAATTGTTATTTTTTTAGCTAGGTAGGGTCTCTTTGTACGTCGCGTTTTTTTTAATAAATAGAAATACATAATTTCAACAATTGTGTTCCCAAATTGCGAAAAGATGAAAATCTTCCGTAATTTGGAACGCAATTATTTCTACAGTCACTTTTTATTATCAAAGCTAATCAATTGTATTTTAAAATCATTTTGAATCGCTCGAAAATATTGAATACCACGTACAAAAAGACGATTCGCGACGGATAGATTTTTTCGACAAAGCATAATTACTTGTTTAATTATCTTGCATATTAATTTCGCGAGTAATTTATGTTTAATAGAGTACTTCCTTCATTATTTACGATAGTTTTACGATAGCTTTGTCGAAAGGGTCGTCCGAGGGTTTTTTCAAATAAATATATAAAGTTTCTTTATAAATATAAATAAATGAAATTCTTTATTAGAATCAAAAATAATAGAATTAAAGATTTGATTTATAAATTGAAATTAAATTTTGAATTGAAAGTAGAGCCATTTTGTAATAATAAAAGAACGTAGCCCGTACAAAATCTAATCCTAATCATTTTTCTAGTTAGGATTTTCAGGATATTTAGATTCCCTGTTCTTTGCTCAAACCCTCTCGTGTGCCCAGGCGTTACTCGGGAGGGTGAGAGCAACGGGCATGGAATATTGTTTTACATTATGTGGCGACTGACAATGCTTAGTGTATCGTGCACGACGTATATTCCACTTTGTGTGTGTGTCTGTTGATAGGCAGTAGAATTGCGTCGGTTTTGTAAAGTCTATTCAGTTACACATATTCCTGTTGATCCGTGACATGCTCCATGGATCTTCGTGGAATATGTGTTGTAGCATTCTCAATTAAAAACAACATGTAATATATTCAAAATTACATGTTATTTAATTTAGCTATTTTTTCGATTTATTGATTCAATTCGCAATGATCACTGCCATTGTCAGTCGATTTCAGAAAAAATGGTACGTACCTTTAGAGTGTGTGATTGTGGTTTGAACGCTAGGGTGT
Source organism: Lasioglossum vierecki (assembly GCA_028455595.1). Classification (NCBI taxonomy): domain Eukaryota; kingdom Metazoa; phylum Arthropoda; class Insecta; order Hymenoptera; family Halictidae; genus Lasioglossum; species Lasioglossum vierecki. Next base: position 26,197,980 of record CM052335.1, read on the forward strand.
CGGAGGCGTCCCGGGACGTTCTCTCTAGGTGTGATAGGTTATTGCACCCTGGCGTGTGTGTGGAGATCGTGTTATGTTGTGTTTTTCAATTTTTTAAATATAGGGCTAGGTAGGTTAGGTAACTTACTTTCTTTGTGTGCTTGTTAATACTAAGTAGGTAGGGTCCGGGGCTGGCTACCGTTTTCTCTTTCGGGTAGGCCGCGATTCGCACGGTATCCAGTCACTGGTAGGGCTCGAAGTTTCGTCTCGAAGCTAAATCGAACGAGGCATGACGTTCGAATTTATGCTTCTTGCTCGATTCTTCGAGAACATCTCTTAGCTTCTCGCGGACGCGGACGCGAACGCGCGCGGAATTAGGGCTTTCGAAACGTGGCGATACCGGCTCGATTGCACCAGAGGAGCGATAGGCTTCTTTCGAGACTTGTAATTCGTCTCGGAAGTCGTTGATCGTTTTCACTCTGCGAGCACGTGTAGGGTTGCAGATGTTTGGCGGTCCGCCGAAGAGAAAGAAGAGGCTATATGCCGAAGAGGCCCCGACAAACTGTCGCTCAAGAGGGCACCTATTAATGACTTCGCATCTTCGGATGCATCCGAAGATGCGAAGTCATTTCCTTACTACCTCGTCACTATACTTGCCTGTAGAAAGTAGAAATTGTAGAAAAGTAGATTTTGTTGAATATATGGGCTGGCCACGCCGCCCCAACGATCAGCGGAGATGGGCACGTCCGCGATTGAAATAGAGTTCCGAAAAAATTACACGTGTTGTATTAGTTGTTCTTGAACAGAGATATGTGAACAATAAGGGATATAAGAAAGCAATAAGAATGCGTAATGAAATTACACAATAAAAAAAGTGATCTATTTTCTAAGAATTTCAGAATGGGTAATGTCAGGAGTCTACATTTATTTATTACCTGCTGTACTGACGCAGTTTCACGTGGTTCATGAACAAATGATCTATTTAGGTAGAGAGCGCTGAACCACCAACTGAATCTCGTCAGTGGTGGAACTTTTTAGCAATGTGATCTTTCAGGTCACTGTGACTTCCACCGTTACCACCCCGCCCATTGCGCCCACTTAGCGTGTCGCGGAATAGCATAGGCGCTGGCAGTCTTTAACAGTATCTCGTCGGTGCCCAAAATTTCGGTTTTTCTTACGCCCTCTAGGATATATTCTGGATTCAGCCAAAAAACCAGAATGCCTCCGACAGCATTTCGTCGGTGCAAAAGACCACTGAGGAGATTATTATTAAATGTTACATTCTCCGCCATATTTCAGACGATGTTTTGCCACTATTTTGATGCTATTCTCGTCGGTGAAGCAACTTTTAGCGATATGGTATTTCATACCACTGTCATTTCCACCGTTACCACCCCGCCCATTGCGCCCACTTTTTGGTCCCGCAAGATAGCACGGGGGCTCAGAGCTGCCAGACGGGGCGCTTTTCGCGCGCATACGCGACGATTCTAGTCTCAAAGGGCCTCAGTCAAATACGAAGATCGGGTAACTTGGGTGCCCCGCTAATTTCGCAAAAAGGGTATAGCCGGATAGTCGACCAAATTGAGCCAATCGTGCCTTGAGCAGCTCCAAAGCGTAGAAAACGACCCACTCGTCGCATTAGCGTAACAAAAATTACAAAACTATTTTATATAATAGAAAGATAATAAACACCCGCTGATTCGAATGTATTTTTCTTTCTGTAAATGATTTTTCTCCTTAAATAATATCTAATATCTACAATAAATCTTTTAATTAAGAATTAACAAATAGATTTTCCATAAAAGACGACAAATTAAATATATCTGCATTACTTAATAATTTTCTCGCACACACTTGTCCATTTAAAGTTTCAGCAGCTGCTATCAATTTGTTTTTCCACTCAGCGCTATCATTTTCATTTATAGAACATAGAATTATTTCATTTACCTCATCTTGAATGGAATAACATGCTATACATTTAAATACGGACATCAAATCATTCTTCACTTTTTTCTTCATGTTTTGGTCTCGACTAACTAAATTCAATATAAAAATACCATCGCTCGTTAAACATTCCGACACTGATTTTATAATTGGCATTTCTAAAAATTGTTTAGGTGGGCAACTCATCCCAACTGTAGTATCTTTGCTATCCACATCAAACAGTACAGCTTTAAATTTCTTTCCAGCTACAGAGGTTTCTTTAATAAACTGAATTCCATCAGCAATTTCAGCCTTCATTCTGGCGTCAAGGGTAAGCCCAAAATAGGCGGTTGCAACTTTCAGCATTGCTTCATCGATTTCAACAGCAATAATTTTCAACTGCAAAAATTAAAAATATGTTTTGCCATATAATTGTATCTTAAACAAGGTGTTCACGCTACTACTAACCAGCATTTGATAATTAAACGCTGGCTAATACTAGCGTGAACAAACTATATATTGTCATTATGCAACAATTGAATTTTACAATATCCGTGTGCATACCTTCAGAAAGCAATTGTACAAAAATGTACATAAACTTCCTCCCCCTAAACCTACGATCATAATTTCATCATATTCTTTAGGATTGATTACAGCAGTAACACCAATACTCATGTATAAATGATGATCACAAGCTAGGAAACCAGGATCGATAACTTTTTTCATTTTACCACGCCTAGATTTCACTAAAAAAAGGTTAATTGAAAACTAAAAGATATCATAAATATAATACAGGAACAAAATTTAATACCTTGCTTAAGCCGAGCTTCGCTTTGGATAACATATGGATTACTTAGAAACACGAGTCTTCTAAACTCATAACCATCCCTTTCAATTTCTTCAACAACAAAAGAACCACTTAGCTCACTTTTCCCTTCATAGCATATAACTCTCTGTCCTACATCGGACCCTAATGATAAGAAAGGAATATCATTTTTTTTAGATAAACCTTCGGGTGCTAAATTCAAAATGCAATCCTCCAATTCTGTTTTCACAGCATCCCAACTCTCAAATTTATGTTCCCTGCATAGAGTGACAATTGCAAGTCTATCTCGTTGTGCGCTTTTAAGAACTTGTTGTCTTCCTTCTTTTGTGCTAAATAACCAATCTGTTTCTCTAATGAAATACAAGTTATGGGTAAAATTGTATACCTTTATAATACTAACAGAACTGAACCTTTAGAGGGTCTCGGTGACAACCATAGTAACAAGGGACAAACTTAGAAATTAGCATAACATGTTGGTTGTTTATACAATATCGGCCCTCTAAAGGTGAAAACAAACTTACTTTCCCTGTGGCACTATAAATGCTGCGTATGTATTTATACCATGCATTTTAGGCTTGTCCAATACATAGATTGTATAACGTGGATGCTCATCATCAGGACGATGTAAATCCAATGATATCTCTCCAATATCAGCTACACTTCGTTTCTGTAGATTATTACAAATTAAAGCTGATTTTTGTGTTGAAAGTACAGCAGATATCATATCGGTTGACGTTGACAACCGCTTTGGAGGACCATCAACCAGTGCTATTTCTAAAACCTGTTACAATTATAAATTCTGAGTAAATTTCTTTCAAAAAATCAATCAACTAGTTACAAAATATTTAATAGAACGATTCTGATTGATTCTGTAACGATTATTATAATTATTATTATAACGATAATATGTGTATACACAGATCATAGACATAATTATGTATACATACAATATACTAACAATAATTCAAGGTTTTCTAACTTGTAAAATAGAAATTTATTATTGTAATTGTATTGAAATATAGAAAAAGAAAGCTTACGGTATGTGGTAAATTTGTAAATTTTGTAGCAACTACTACAAAAACTGGAATTGAACTGCCTTCTTCTATTCGAGCTTTTGCTTCTGCTTCGTAACATCTTATTATACGAAACATAAATCCAGCAGTAGGAAAATAAGACAAAAGTTCTGTTAAAATGTGCTCTTGTAATAGAGAAATACAAATATATCTGCCACCATTACGCAGAATTCTTGTGATTTCCTAAAATAAAACAGTTCATATATAAAGAAACATTCTTTTCACATCATTTTAAATATTATTTAATGTATATGAACTTACTTTAAAGTATTTGGTGATTATAGATATTGTACCTTCCTTCGTATCTGGCATAAGAGCATCTAAAGTACCTTTATCCAAAACAACACTAAACATTTCATTTGGATAAGTCATTTGTGTGGCATCCATTTGCTCATAAATTAAATTTGGCCTCACCGAAGCATTAATGTCATGCATTTGTTTAATAACAATATGCGATATATCAATATTGGTAATGTTCCTGTGGTTAGAAAATAAATGTATGTCAATATCAATCTATATAAACAAATATGTAACATATTTAGATAATACAAGCACAATTTTACCTGTAACCAGCATCATACAAGCACATACTAAGGGTTGAATTACCACAACCAACAATTAAAACATTGTCTTTTATTTTGATGAATTTTAAAAGTATACCGCATAATTCTGGATATTCTCCATACCTGAATACAATCACAAATACCATGAATTTAATAAATTACATTTATATGTTACTTATAAATACAAATAATATGTACGTACCATTCAAAACTCTTTTTACCACGTTTTTTGAAAAATGTGTTCCAATATTCGACTTGACTGAATTCTTCATGGGTTTTTGGTAACAGGTTCATGTTTTCTGTTTCTCTTTTAATGTAAAACTGATATCATATGTAAATATATTTGTTTGAAATCACACAAAACTATTTAGGTTAAACCAGGTTAAACAGACAGTTATATTAGTAATGGTTAGTAATTTATGCCATCTGACAACATCGTATCGTCGTGTCTGACGTCTGACTCGCGATGAAGATTCTATTTAGACAGAATCTAATAAATAATATATATGTTTGGTTTGATATGTGCTCAAATATATTCGAGAACACATATGTATACATGTGAGTAGGCATACATATGTAAATAAAATACATACAAAGTTTTTCCATTTTTAGGAAATTACGAACTATTTACAGCATAATAAATAATACAAAATTTTTTGATATTATAAATGGTTATTTAATTAAAACTTTTAATTATGATGACGTTGAAACAATAATGCTAATTTTACATATCGCTATCATAATAAATAATAATTATTTGCGGGCACACATTTTAGCATATATTTCACAAAAGCATATATTTCGTAAGGGAAAGATATAAAGGAAAAACCATTCTGTAATATATAAAGCTTTATTTATATTACTACTTATAAGAGTAATAGAATTCATTGTTTACTAGAAAAATGTGATTTCAGGGGTGTAGATACAGTAAAGCATTTTATATTAGGTTCTCGCAGTTTTGTCCAGAATCAATTGAAATTAAATCGCTACTGCAGTAAGTACTGCTCTCCTAATCGAAATATAATGTACATTTATACGTAATACATCGATTGCACGTTACACTCCATTTTTACTAGCCACTTTTACTAAACAAAGTGTTAGTTAAATCCGTCGTTAATAACGACCGCGGAAACCACCTCCTCTTCCGCCCCAGTTTCCGATATCTCTTCCTCGCGAATTATACATTCCGAAACCTCTATTCGCACCACCGCGAAAACCGCCGAAATTATTATTTCTCGGAAAAGCTCCACTACCGCCGCTGCCATTGCCATAGCCACCTTCGTTGCTGAAATTACCACCGCCTCCATTGCCAAAGCGAGGGGCTCCACGAAAATTACCTCTCCCCCGCATAATTTTCGGAGGAATTTCTGGAGCAAAAGTAGAATGCCTCTTCGGTGGCCTCCGCGATTGAAAACCTCCACCTGTAATCTGATCCAATTCGAAACGGCAAGTATTCATTCCGCATAATGTCTTGATCAAACCGAGCACCTGTAAAACACAACGAAACATTCATTAATTCGTGTCAGTTCGAAATTGTAAACTTACTCTTACATATAGTGTAATTAAATAATACTTTGTCTTCGTTAGAAGTTAATTCTAAAATAGTCTCCGGTTCCTTCGCAGCTTTCACAACTAGACTTTCCAACGCAGGACGCAAAGCGACTATCGCAGCCGCATGGTTTGGATTCATATCCAAATTAATCCAATTATCCAGTTTCACTACGCCGTCGACATATTCGACTTTTCGGGAACCAAATAGTAACAAGTGAATCGGAGATACCATACTAAGCTGTTTACAAGAGACTGCTCTTGTACGAATCTACGGGCAGAAGTGGAACGAACGTTAACGACACGACTAAATGCAATTTCTACATCCATCTAAATGAAAATGTTTTACCTTCTCCCCGAACACGAAGAATGGAAATGGAAAGTTTTGCTCGAAATTACTGCAGTTTACTGATGTTTTATGGATCAAAGCTGCTTTGGATTCGGTGGTAAGAACCTTCCTTTTCTCTTTGTGATAGCAAACGTTCGGGTAAAGACCCATGCATAATAAAGCTGTGACGGTGTCGAGGCGCACATCGGCCCCTGCTTGATAATTTAACGGTGTAGGACACAGAGTTTCCTCCGGGAAACCAGCACTTTGTAAAAGTGCTTGTAACTGATTCTGCCAAGAAGCATGTTACAAGTATTATGTTAGAAGTGAATTTACAAGTATATAAGAAATATTAAAAGGTACCTTAGCTTCCCATGTGACCCTCAACGTAGGCATGCTCAAATTTTTAGAATCACAGAATGCTTGCTCTGCATATTCTCCACCTGCCCTAGCTTCTTCCCAAGCTTGGAATGCATGCAACATCGCCACATGGTCGCTGTATCTTGCACCGGCGAACCATTTCTGTTGAGTAGTTAATCGTTTGGTGTCGGGACCCATGTTGTACACTTCGGGGAACGTTGTACTGTTTGCTGCCATTGTAGACAGAGCGTCACCCACGCGGAAAATACATCCCAGTATCATCATTTTCCCTAATCGCGGTTCTATGGGCAAACGAGCCAGTATTTTACCAAGCGGTGTCAGCTCGTCGTTTTCGTCCAAACATTTCATCTCTAAAACGAAGAACTTATTTTACACGAAGAAGTTATTTTGCAGTTTTAACGCTCATCCGTCCCTCGTGTCAATTCGATACAGTTCTATAAAATAAATTATAGTGTTCTATTATTCGTAGATTTTGCCCGAAGCTGCGAGGATTTTAACCGACACCGAGGGACAGATTCAGTTTGCGGAAATCTCTTAAAATAAGGAACGTACCACGCAATATGACCTCCGCTTCGATCACAGCGTCTATCGGTGGCGGTTCGATCGCTTTCGACAAGAACTTTCCGATACTACCTAATCGTAGCAATTTAATACTTAACGCTAACTCGTGTAAAGGCGTCCTAAACATTTCTGGCGTCATATGTTCGTCCATTTTATTGAAACGTGCTCGGGAGCATAAATGAAAACAGAATCCAGGTCTCACACGACCTGCCCGCCCCTTTCGCTGTTCTAGATTTGTTTTGCTGGCCCAAACTGTGGCGTAATTCGTCATATTATTATGAGAAGTGAACAGCTTCATTTTAGCTTTACAGGAATCTATCACGTAGACTACATCGTTAATAGTAATCGATGTTTCAGCGATATTTGTGGCTAGAATAATCTTTGTGATCCCCTGCGACACTGGATCAAATACTTTTCGTTGGTCTTCTCTGGGTAATTGAGAATGCAACGGTATAATTACGTAACCCGAGCCTCCGTAGACAGGATGTTGCTGCAGGTGTTTCATTAATGCGAATATTAAATTCCAGCCAGGTAAAAAGATCAACACGGCGCCAGGAATACCTTTGTCTTTGACGTACTTCAACAAAGCTTCTATAAGCTCGAAACTAATTTCCTTCTCGCTAAGCTGTCCCATAGCGTTTTTCGTTTGTATAGAATAATCGTTACCGACTACTTTATTCAAATTCTCGTCTGGTTCCCCGTCCGTGGGTAAATCGTCCGAGTCTCGATTTTTACGTTTTTTCGTGTCCATTGGCGGTACGAAATTCGTCAATTGTACACAATCTTCTAAAAAGTATTGTTCAACAGGATAGGCTCTGCCTGGTATTTCGATCACCGGACAATTATTGAAATAATTACTGAACAGAGTAGTGTCGATCGTGGCAGACATCAGGATAATTCGCAGATCTGGGTACATGTGAATCATGTCGCGAAGAACGACCATAATGAAATCCGAATTGACATCCCGTTCGTGGATTTCGTCGACTATAACGTGCGACACGCCTCTCAAGCCGCCTTCCAGCTTCCTCAAGAGTACACCAACGGTGCAGAACATTATACTACCATAAGGTCTTGGCAAACAAGATTCAAACCGTACGGAATATCCGATAGATTGTCCTAAGCTTTCGCATCTCTCTATAGCAACTCGATCGGCCACAGACACAGCGGATATTCTTCGAGGCTGTGTTATTGCAACACTGCAAAACGCACCCTGTCCAGATGCGATATAATCGTCCAAAATAAACTGACACACTTGCGTCGTTTTACCGCATCCTGTATTACCACGAATAATGATTATCGGATTTTCATGAATAGCGTTCATTATCTCGTTTTTCATTGAGTAAACGGGTAACGAAGATCTGTCCTTGATGCTCTTTCGTAAATTATCGTCTTGCTGAAGCCTTTCACGCTGTTCGTGTAGCAAATCGTCCGATAGTTGTTCCAAAGTCATTGTGGCTAACGGCCCTTCGTCTATGTTACAACCAGTCCAAGGATTCCAATTCGGCTGCGGCGGAGACCAGCTTACTACTCCAGCAGGTTGCGGTACAGAAGAAATAAAATCGTCCAATACTTGATTCGTCACTAAAGATACAGCCGGCATAGATTGACTGCTTTCTTCTTGCTTCATGGATTCCTGTAAAATCAATTCTTATGGATATTAAGGGGGTAGTTTCCAGGGTGCGGGATGCACCTTCACATTTCTCGATAATACAAAGGGTTTTATAGTAGTGAAAAGCGCTGTATAAAAGATCAATCTAGGCCCCAATCATCCTCAAAAGTCCTATTTTTACGTTTACGAGTAATAATAATATAGTAATAATATTATAAATAGAAAAATACCTGATACAATTCCACAGAAACAGGCCTCACGTTTAAGCTCTGCAAAACATCGTGAATCTGACTTTCCACCTCTGGTGAAATTTTCACTGGATACGGCTTTATTTGTTCCGCATCTTTATTTTTCTTTAAAGTACCGCTAAATGCTTCGATCACGCCAAGGTGATATAATTGTCGTACAAGAGACAGAGCACAACTTTTGGAAGCTGTTTGTTTATTAGAACCAGTTTCGCGACCGGTAACATCTGCAATTGTGTATATTAATATTTTGTACCATAATTAAATCCTAAGAAATATTTCAATGTAACAAACATACTCCTCCCAAGCTGTTTCACGTAAAACGTCATTTCTGCCATGAAACTCCTAAGAAACAAATGCACAGTATTATTATTAATATTTCCTATATACATATATATTCACGTTTGATTTATAGTAAACTGTTTAAACAACGATGATATAACATAAATGCAAACTTACCATTTGAAAATATCCAAGACCACATTGGAGCACATTGTAATAAGTTTGTATGATCGATCGCACCAAAACCGTTACTGAATGATTTCAATAAAAGTTTTGGTTAAACATTATCTTTATCTGTGCACAAGAGAAAGCGATTCTTTTCTCTTGTACCAGCATCGAAGACAATTAAATATGTGTACTCCAGAATGGTCTTGATCAATTTCAAATGGTAGAAAAATCACTCATGCGATTGCTTTGGTTTTTTCGTTGGAAATAGTCTTAATACGATCAGACTGGTAACATCATGTTTCTAGCAGTGATAAATCCGATCCAGTGCAAAAATAAACAGCTACATTGAAACAACCCATACCTCGTATGATCTGGGCCAAGTGGGGTATATTTGTAATCACAGTTAATTTTGTTAGATTGCATAAATTGATGAAGCTTTGATTTAGCATTCTCTATAGTCCAATTCCCGTGTATTCCAGAATTTACATCAACGTCTTCAGCATCTTCAACCTTTTTCTGATCTGCGATTCTATCCATATAAGTATAATTGCCTTGACCATGTTCATTATAAGCTCTGTATGCTTGACCAATATCGTTTGGTCCCATTCCATCTTGAAATACAGATTTCGATGGTCCATAAGGCTCTGGAGTAACGGGTATGCTATCTCGTGTTTGCATAGTTCCTGCATCCTTTGGAACGTCATTATCATTCACATGTCCTGTACGAACTAAATAATTAACATAATCTCTGGCTGCGTTGCCCTGAGCATCTTTCTTGTTAGTCGAATTTCCTGCGCCCACATAATCAAATCCGGATACCCGTAATTCGCACAAAAATCTTTGTCGATGTTTTGGTCCTGAATAATTACATAAAAGTTAATCAAACGCACAAATATGTACATTGTATTATTGGTTTGGCAAGGAAGTAATTTTGCTAAATATAAATCTACAATGAAAAATGCAAATACCTGTTGGTCGCACGTCGAATTGTGGCTCTTTGCTGTTTTTTGCGCACCACTGGTGAAAAAATGATTTTATATCACCCATTTTGAGATTTCGACAAAAATACTCCGGAAATGTTGTGTTTTGTTCTGCAAAATCAGCGCGTATAACTTGGTATAACCTATAAACACCAGTCAACTCAATCTACTGATGCTTATTACTTAGTATATATAGTCTAAGGATACAAACAACTGGGCTTCTTGTATAATATAATGGCGTCTACCCACGTCCACCAGAACCGAAAGTACTATATGTATATTTAGTACTTAGTACACTGATATATATACCAGCAGTGATGCCAACAGTATGCGCATTAGGGTTGATTAGGGTTGCCTAATTCTGAAGAATCGAATGTAGCACAAGGCGTTATACACAATTGACTATTTAATATAAAATTAGTGATGGGCACCATCGATAAAACTATCGACTAAATCGATAGTAGTCAACTACTATTTTCTATCGACTGATTTTTAAACTATCGACTAAATTAGTTGAATTTTAATGGGCGGGAGTTTTGAATAGATTTTACAAGATTTACTATCAAATACGTTCACTTATTAGCTATATCGAATAATTGGTTCAATAAGAATGTGTATGTCGCATAAATAACAATTATTATACTAGAAATATTATACAATTATTAAATAACAATACTAATATATTGAATTTATGTGGGAATAAAATTTTAATCGTAACCTAAAGAAAAAGTAGTATTTTATAAATATATCTATTAATAACAGCTATTTTTCTAAAAAGTTTATTAACACTTTGCCTTTATATTACAGTTACCAAAAGAGAAAAAAAAGGAAAGTAAAGATTAGGGAGAAAAATAAGATTCTTAGAATTGTTAGAATTGAAAACCGATTTTTGAATTTGACCAAGAATTGAGGTTAGTTATATAGACTTGTTATTATAACGATGTACATTTTGATGTTAAACGTTAAACATTGTATACTGCAATAGTAAAACTTATTGGAGAATATAAAAAGAATATTTAAAAAACGCAGCAAATTATATTTCACATATAACCTATAATTGATTTTCACACAAAAAAAAGTTAATTTTTTTAATGTCAATAATAAATATCTTACGGTAAGTCGAAATATTAGTAATTGTTAAACTAAAAAACTTGTTTATACAATACATTTTTGAAATTGAAATTATGTAGTAAGAAATTTACAAAAATAATGGTGAATTCAGATTCCTGCACCACTAATATATTTACTATATATTTCTGTGTCTATAATACTGAGTGAACATTGCAGTACAATACTGTAATCGCGATTGTATGCAATCGCTGTAAGAGTGAGTGAGAGATGAGACGCATAGACGTAGGCATAGACAATAGCCCGCAATATAGACGTAACCACTAAAACAAAATTTCAGTCAACTAAAAACTATCGACTAAATATTCGATAGTATGCAGTAACTAAATAGTAACTAGTCGATAGTCCAATTTAATCGATGGTGCCCATCACTACAACATACTTCATAAATTTCATGGTCCGTTTTCATTCATGAAATCGGTACACAATTACACAGTTGAGCCGTACTGCTATATCATACGCAGGAGTATGATATAATTATACAATGTGCGTGTAGTAAACAACGTAATAGTTACCTATTATAATTATTCTTAACAATGTGTAAGTATTTCATGATAATTTCGAACAGTAATAAACCGAAGATTTACATTTTAGGTTATCCTGTTTGTAAACACTGTTTGTGTGTGTGAAAACGTACCGCATGCACTTATAGTGCGACAGAAAGAATTAAAGAAGAGTTGAAATAAGATTATGCTAAAAATGAATGGTGTCAACGAAAATTCACAGGATGACATTCCGGAAACTGTAAGGAATGCTGTATTAGTTCATAGTTCTGAACTTCCAATAGGAACACCTATAGTAAAAGGTTTCTATTTGTTTATATCTATTAATAAACTAACTGCAAGCCAAGAGTTTTGAAAATAATTGTTGTTTTCTAGGCTACGATTGGAATAAAGGAATTGATTATCATGCTTTACTTCAATCATATAAAACTTCTGGATTTCAAGCGAGAAATTTTGGGTTAGCAGTGGACGAAATTCAGAGAATGATAAACGCTCGAAATATTCCTCTTAAAGAAGAGGAAATCGATAATTTAGAGGATGACGAATTTATAAGAAGAAAGTCTTCGTGTACTATATTTTTAGGGTACACATCTAATATGGCTTCTTGTGGAATTCGAGATACTATAAGGTTTCTTGTACAACATAGAATGGTCAGTATAGATATCTAAAATGATTGTTTTACAGTTTAAAATGATTTCTGTCTTACAGGTCGACTGCATTGTTACTACAGCAGGTGGTGTAGAAGAAGATTTAATCAAATGTTTGGCGCCGACATACATTGGAGATTTTAACTTAGATGGGAAACATCTTAGAGAACGTGGTATTAATAGAATAGGAAATTTATTAGTTCCTAATGATAATTATTGTTTGTTCGAGGACTGGATCACGCCTAAATTAGATGCTATGCTAACCGAACAAAAAGAGAAAGTACATATTTAAAAGTAAGAAGGCAAGTATTTGTTTCGTCGACATTGATTAATTTATAATTTCATTTCCAGAATACCCTTTGGACACCGTCCAAAGTGATAGCCAGATTAGGAGAAGAAATTAACAACGAAGCTTCGATTTATTATTGGGCTGCAAAAAATAAAATTCCTACGTTTAGTCCAGCTCTAACAGATGGGAGCCTTGGCGATATGATGTACTTCCATTCTTTCAGAAATCCAGGCTTAGTGATAGACATATTATCAGGTACTATGTGACATTTTATTCTTCTTATTCTCTAGCCGAGAAAGAAGATATGTTACATCTTTACAATTCTATTTCAGATTTAAGACGACTAAACACAATGGCTATGAAGGCAGTCAAGAGCGGAATGATCGTTATAGGCGGTGGCGTTGTAAAACATCATATCTCTAACGCGAATTTAATGGTAATACGAAAGTCAAAAAATAAAAGGATTATAATCAGTCGGTTGAAAATCAATTTTATTTTAGAGGAATGGTGCTGACTATGCTGTATTTCTAAATACATCGTCTGAGTTTGATGGAAGCGATAGTGGTGCTCGTCCGGACGAAGCTGTTTCATGGGGAAAAATTCGAGTTGACGCGAAACCAGTCAAAGTAAGTGTATGCTTTTATTGAAATGATATTTTTCAAGTGCATTAAACATCCAATCATTAATATCAATACTCTAGATTTGCGGAGAAGCAACGCTGGTCTTTCCGTTACTTGTAGGCGAAACATTCGCTCGACATTATCATTCCACAAAAGAAAAGACTGTGTCAGATGTTTAAAAACAGGAAATAGAAACGTGTAACTCGTAACAAAAGAGTTATTTCTTTAATTTCCTGTTGCGTTGTAGAAGGGAAAGTTTAAAGTGGGAGACAACCCTTAAGAGTATTGTAAAGTTTCCTCCTTTCTCCTTTGTCGTTCTTAATTCTTCTTCCTTTTTTTTCGTTACTTTTCGATTGAATTTTTGCCACATATTATGTTATCTATAATACTCTTTATCTAGAATCCAATAGGTACTTAACCCGAAACGTAAGACTGAAGTGAAGTAACCTCGTTTCTCATCGTAGTTACAATTCATACCCCGGTATTAGGGACATTCTTAGTGATTTTTCTGCCGCAGTAATGGGCCCCTCCTTCGCTTAAGTTTAAAAAAATGTACCCTGATGTATTGCTGAGGGCTTGATTTTTTATTAGAAAGGTTATTAGAATATTTATTAGAATATTTATTAGAATTACTTCTAAAATTAAGTATAATCTACAATTATACAAACAACAGTTCTTTGTTGATCTAGATAGAAGAAAGTTTTTCCAAATTTTGGGATTATAAAAATATGAGAACGACCGACAATTTTGTTCGTCTCGCCAACGAGAATATACATATATCTATAAATCAGCGGACACTTGCTCATCTCTATTATTATTTAATTAAAGATCACAAGCTTCCAGCTTGATTTGATTGTTTTATTTCAATTAGATATAGCTACTATGCGATAATATTTGTGAATGAAAACTTAAATATATCTATACATATACTATTTGAATAAATGTTGGAGAAAAGAGATTGAATAGGGGAGAGATACCGCAGTAAAACGTACAGCCGCAGCAATAGGTACGTTTGCCTTAGTATTTGATTAATCGCGTGGTGTTCGAACGGTTGCGGTTCTAGTGGCGATTTGACAGCGCAGCGCCTGCGCCATGGCAATTTTGTTGTGCGGCAGGTGTCGGCGGCGCAGGTTTCCAGGCGCCTCACGATGGTTGTGGATGGTGGGGGTAAGGTCGGCTGTCAGTTGTTTTCCGTTAGTCCGCGCTCGTGGACGGGCGCACGAAATCAACCCCCAACCCCTTTGTCAAGATTCCCCATACTTTATGGTTTCTGTCCCCGTGGAATTGGTCGTCGTGAGGGCCGACGGGCCAGACAAATCAACGGACCTCCACTCGCCATTCCTCCCGTTCTCATTCTCGTTGTTCAAATAATTCTTCGTTACTTTTAACGTTCGAACCGATCCGTCATCGTCGGTATGAATGATGATGGACGTGGAGGAAACCAATACCGCCTCCACCGCGAGTTCCTCACCAAGACCCTCCAGTCCTGCAGCAGACTCGACTTTCATCAGGTAAGGATCAGAAATCTCACGATGACGGTTACAGGACGCTCAATTTGAATCCCGATGACGAGACGTTGGAATAAACCTAGTAAGAATCGTTCAACAGTTGTTGTACCGCAAGTGAGAGTGAGTGAGAAGCTCTTCTATCGAATGCTGCTCTCTTTCGCGGGCGTTCCTAAATGTATTCGATATTAATGATAGTATAAGTATTTATTCGATATTGTTTACAATATTTGTTTGAAGAGCGGCCGATCTGGAGGAAGTGTATATTTTTTGAAAGTGGGACATACTCGTACTAATCCGCGAGGAAAATGGTCGTAAGTGTTTACATAGACAAGACTTCCATTCATTCGCAATTTGTTTTAATTCAAGATTTTCTTTCTTGCGCCTGCTCTTGTTCGTAATCATATGTACCAGCAGCCGGGCGGTGATCCTTTATGTACAAACAGGTTAGAAAACAGAAATAACATCTCTTTTTGCTTGACGCTTTGATTTCCGCGGAAATCGAGTTTGAAAGTTCATGTATTCTCTTTCGAATAGGATGATGAATGATCGTTTAAAAAGTCCATTCTCATTTGGCATTTTGACCGAATAATCTTTTATTGCAATGACATTGTTCAAACATAATAATAAATTGTTTCACCTGAACAATAGGTTATGGAAGTAACGAAATTCATTATTGAATTCAGATATATGATTAATGTTTGCAGTTTCATATCATAGACTTGATCAAAGTTTGACTGCGTTCTCTTTTGAAATATCCTTTTTAATTATCCTGTGACGTCAGTTGAGACCAGTTATTTCCCGTTATCTTGGTGTTCCACTGCGTCCAGAAATGCTATACTTCCTTCAGAGATCATTTACAATAATTTTTTCCTTTGCGAAAATGTGCTCCGCGGTTTTGTTAGCGAGTTATCAACGAAAAATCAGAACGGACCAATCAGAACGCGGTTACAGAAGACTTGTCACGGAGTGGGTGTCAACCGTGCTCTGATTGGTCCATGTTTTTTCGTTAATATCTCGAAAACGAAGCCACTGAGAAGATTCTCGCAAAGGAAAAATCGTTTTCGAATCATCTCAGGAATCACTATTATCAAGTACAACAATCTTGGGACACTCTGTACATGGTATTAGGTTGAAGTACATATATGTATGTCGAAATGGCGACATTTTCGAAAGGAACTAATTCCGTGTAACGTTGTTGAGAAATTTGGATTCTGATTTTATTTTTCTAGTACACTTTCAACAACATAGCGTCCCCTAATAATAGACATTCTAAGAAGGTTTGTTCGTACAGTGCTCGTGTTTCCAACACTGAATGCAATTGTACGGATGTCATTTAATAATGCAAACTTTAAGAGCATCGCGTCTCGCCCCAGCGTTCCAACCTTGCTATTTATTCAGCCCGGTTAAAAATACAAGTGGTGAAACGTAATGCTACCAAGGTCTGCTGATTGATTTCTTTCGAAACGAATTAGATTATTTTCGATTAAAACGCGTGTTAACTTCCGAAACCACGGAGAACATTTTTGCAATGGAAAAAGCTTTTTCAAGTCTCCCGAGGAACCGCCTCTTTCAAGTACAACATTTTTGGCACGGCCTGTAATTTCTCCAGCTCGGTTAATCCGAAACGAATCGTTTATTGTTCTCGCGCGAACTTGCTGTCAAACGGAAAAGTCTGAGTCCCATTTATGGATTACGGTGCGCGAATATAGAAATTTCATTGAATACATTGTGCGGGGCACGAAGACGGGATTGAATAAGTGGGTTTCGGTATAAAAGTCACGCGTTTCCTTCCCTCCATCGTTTTGTAATGCAGCTGTACCGAAACGAAAATCGATAGCTCATTTTAAACGCGTTGAAGTTGCACTTCAATTCCAATTTGATTGACATACATTTGTTTCGTTATCTTCTAGTGTCATCTCGGTTTGTTCGCTGTACGATTTCGAATGAAATTCTGTTCCAGCGCTGCGCCGCGAAAGACGAGCGCGTTTACGACGTCGCCGATTTCTTTTCCTTTCTACGCGCGTATTTTTCAGCACAGCTGTCTTGCGGAAGATTCTTTGTCCTCGCACATTCTCTTGAAAAGTGTAGCAATCGCTCATTACGGTTCTCTATTATGCTTTATTAGCATGGACTAAGACAACCGTTGCTAGCTCTCCGCCGCGCCGTCACCATCGCAAGATTTATCTGGAGTTTGCGCCAGATTTATTGTTAGACTGGTAAAAGATGTTGGCTCGGAACTGTATCAGAGAATTTTTTGCATGAACGATATGTAATTGTAATTAAGAAATTATTTGACGCAGAATTTATTCGATCAAAATGTCGAGTGAAAATTATTTAAAATGGTATACTATTTCAAATGATTATTTGTTATTGAATGCGACCGATGCGATGGACCGATTGCTTCGGTCATCGTCGTGGTTGTACAAAGTTTGTCGCTCGATAATACGTACTTCGGTTTCCGAAATAGGATATCTATTCATAGAGGGAGCGAGTTCCCCTCCAGATGCCGAAGGTGTCGATCCGTGTCATCCTCTCGGATCTATCGGTTATTGATGGACCTTCGATCACCTTTGAAGGAACCTCAAACACTCGAGGAAAATATTTGCGCGAAGAATTTTCCGATCTGACGACTCCGGCCGTCCTGTAATTATTAGGTTGTTGCACGCGAAACTTTCGATTTCGAACGGTAACGTCGGGCAAACGCCATTTTTAGCGAAATTGATTTATCAATCATCGTGATCTGTCAATGAACTTGAAATTTTCAACTTGAAATCAATTTTGCAGAATGATTGTCCGCGCTATTTCTAATAGAAAGGAGCAAAAAGTCTCGTAACCAGCGCATAGCACTCGGAAGTTCCATACTTTTACAATTTTAATATCAGCATGTGTTCGGAGTGTAGAGCGCTCACGAATTAGCAGAAAAAGGGAGGGTGGCTGGAAAACACGGTTTGGCTACTACGAGCTCTCGACCTTAACCCGCATTCTAAAGAGCTATACGAACACACGCTAGAATCAAAAGATTGTGTACGTTCGTGGTGCTACAGTGTGGTCAGAATAACGTACAGTGAGGTACAGTAATATTTGACAACTTTTAATATTTGACGACTTTGTTGAGAAGTTAGATCGATCAGTTTACCACAGAAACATAATTTTCAAGTCGTTTGGTCCAATCTTGAAAAAGTTCTATCACTGCGAGTCGCTGTAATCTTCGTGACGTTGTTAGACAAATTATTTTTCAGCGTTGCCGTTAAAATCATGGCCAGCGCTGCCACTTAGGAAACTTGTTTCAATATATCGATCCGTATTGTTCCGTTGTTTATATAGGGTGGGAACAATTTTGATACAATGTAGACATCGACAACGCTAAACATTTTGACGAATTTGATTTCAATGTCCAAGATAACAATGAGATTGATTGCTCGTCCATCATCATTTCGTCCGCTCGGAAATGGCCGTTCGTTTGACAGTGCGTCGCATTATGCCCCGCGAGTGAGCGATTAGATCCGAACCAATTAATCTACGATTTTTTTCCTCCCCTTCCCGTCAATTTCCCATTTCGGCCGGTTTCAGCCAAATGCGCTTTCTCGGTGCAAATTAAACTCAAAACTGGGTCAACCCTGATTGCTTGGATCGAGCCAGGGCCGCAGTCAAAGGATCTCCCCTACGCGCAAACAGAGCCGCATACGATAAGGAGGCATCCGCGAACAAAATGATTCGGAGGACTGCACGACCCTGGGTCGAGGACTCGGTTCGTGTCGATCTTGGACTACTTTCGGCTGATTTACACTCTCTTCTACCTTCTCCTCCGTCCTCCTTGCCGCCCTTACACCGCCCATCCCGCCACCCGTCCCTCCCCCTTCGATTGAATACATAATAGATGTTTCCATTTCAGCGTGAAGAGGGAGCCGAGCACGGAAGAACCCAGCAGCCCTCTCGAGGCAACGAGTCCTGGTTCTATCCTGCGCAACAACAACGGTGAGTCTTTATTATAAATGATCTCGCCGGGTGAGTCCCTGGTCCAATTTAAGCTCGCGACTACGCTGACCTTGTCGAATGAACAGCGAGAACGACACGTTGCTTATTGCAATTGTCCTTATCATATTATTCAAAAAAGTCCGGTCAAATTGGGCCTGGCTACCAGTTCATGCTGACAGTTTAATCGCAGCTTATCAGGCTTGGACGACACTCCACATCGGCGAATTAGGTGGTGATCTTGTAGTTAGCTTTTGCTGCGACTGTCAACGACTATCGGTAGAAACCGATAATGACGCGTCAGATTATAATACGCGACTCTGATTTCTACAATGAACGATAACGCATTAATATAATCAGTTGCGTGTATTTTCGCCAGACGGGCTAACAAGTGTCCTCATAGCTCGCTCATCCGTGCTTGACATGTACATTGCTCGGTACAAGCCCCGACCCCCGACCCAGTTTACCTCGTGGGCGGGGGGGAGGGGGGGGGCGGTTTCGGTCCCTCGACAGTGTTAAAGCTGGCGTTAATCTAAATCCAATCGCAGTGGCGTCCCGTTCCTCTGTACACACGCGTACATCCGCGATAATCTTTCTCGGAACGATGAATGAAGATGCCGCCGCTCTCGGTCGCAAAGTGTGGGTGGAGGTAAAATCGGGGTAGAGGAGAATGAGAACCGCTGACCAAAACCCAGTGGGATGAGACCCCAGCTGTAGCCGGTGTTGGATCGATTCAAAAGCGGCAGCAAAGCGCCCCACCCTATTATGTGTTTTCTTCAACCTACCCCGACCCCCTCTTACCTTTCCCCTTCTGCTATCCTAGCTCTGCTACTTCTCGCGCTAAACCCCGAACCCCCTCGTTCCATTCCAACCCCCCTCCTATCCCCTTCTACACCCGCGGAACGTGTACCGTTCCCCCGAGCTTCCTTTCCCAACCCACACGACCCTCCTATCGCCCCTTTCTTTACCCTTCCTTTTATGCCGGAACGGTTTACGCCGAGCCGGAAGATCCCGGCGACCGGAAGTTCCGTTCTCCGTCGTTTCACCCCCTCGCCGGTAATTGAATCCCAACATTTCTTCCTCCCCGAAGACCGCCTTTAACGCCGCCTCGAGTATCCAACCTTTTTTACTCGACAATGAGACATCATCCATTCAAGGGATCCACGCGGTCCCAGCCCGGACAGTTTTCGAAAATTAGCGATTCTGGGCGAACGCGAATCTAATTGAAAAAACGAGAGCTCTCGTTTTCCTCGGCGAGGACTACGTTTCTCGGTGTATCCGATCGATTCATTCGAAATTGATTTGTTTCGATCTCGCAGGAAATGCGACGCCGTTACTTCCCCTCCTCTCACCCCACGGATTGTTGTTTCCCTTTGCTTCCCCGACGGGTTTGTGGAGCGAATTTATTTCGGTACGCAAATATAGGTGGCGTAATTGAATATGAATAAAGCGGATTTAGCGACCGTGCCGGATGCGCTGCTTAGCTATTATTTTTTCAACGGTTACCCTGTTATTCAGGGGATGAATGTAGCCAGAGAGCGAGAAAATAGATGCTCGAAATTTCGTAACACTCGTCAGATCTCCTCCTCCCTCTGTTTCTTGGTGAGGTAAACTATTTGAACCGTGGCAAGCTGCTCGGCAAATTCGAAGCAACGATTGTGTAAATAAAAGGCTGTGTATTGTTTCAGTGTGTTAGTCCTCTGATTCGAAATACGGCGAATAAAATTGTAACAGTTGGGAAGAATTAATTAATTGCAGTCTCCCCTACGAGCGCGTGCGTGATCAAACGCTGTACTAGCTTGGAGCAATCTGATCCCAATGTAAAGTCGAATCGGTCTGGTTGCTAATTCGGGTAAGGGTTGAACCAACATCGGCCGCGATTACACGCGTACTTATCGCGTAAATGGAGTGGTGGAAGCTGGGAAGTAGTAGAGTCTCGAAGTAACCCCTACGATACAAGGATACGTCCGAGATTATACTCGAGCAAGTAAATTTTATCGGGAAACTTAGTTACTGTTAATTCTGTGGCTCTCCCAGAAATATGTATCAAGCCTTTCCGAGGTTTTCGTAGACAGTCCGTAGCGGTGGTCGATCGTTGGATTGCGGGTTACCAGCGGAGTCCGCGTAATGTAACGTAAGTACAGGCTGAACCGATCTGTATATATACACGCGCGGATGTAACCGGTTTCCCAGGTTCATTACACCGGGTTGCGCATCTCCTTTCCCGACAAGTGTGCGGCCGTGTGGTCACCGGCAGTCGACAGGACTTACTTACACGGGGACTTCATCCCTTTCCCGTGAACGCATCTCGTCGGCCATCTTCTTCGATCCGATCCGGTCGGTCTCGATCAGGAAACGCATGATCTTCGCTGGAACGAGATAAGTCATCGAACCGATCAGCCGAACTCGATCTCTCGGGTCGATACCACCGGGACTTTCCACCATGATCCTTGCTCGCGATAACATCGATCTAATGGTCTATCGTCGATCGATCTACCAGCGATCTCTTCCGTGCCTGTATAACCGGCGACAAGGCTTCGTGTACCGATCTACGTGGATATCTTTGTCTTACGGTTGAAAACCGTGATAATGGAGACTATAATGTCATCTATCTCTTCGATACTTGTAATGCCGTCTCTAACCAGGTAGCATTATCGAAGTGTGCTCGCGTCAGTCTATCAAATCCGTCCTTTCGACGGTGTTAACGACGAAACGAACGTAACTCGACGAACTTGGCGTTAACTCGCTTAATCGTTACGCCGGTGTAATTACGTTCGACGACGCGCCGCGCTGGCACTACTGGGTTCGGGCTAACGACTGCGCCCCGTGTCCCTGCGTGCGTCTCCTCTCGCACACGACGATTAAAACCGAATCGAGATACCAGGAAATGACGATGGGACCTCGTCCTCCTCGTCGTCGTTGTCGTCGTGCAAGTTCGCCTAATTGAATCGTCAGAATTTGCGAGACGGATCGTAACCCATCATTCCCCTCGTCGCCTCGCGTTCGTCACTCTTCCTCCCCCGTCTTCCGCTACCAAAATTCTTCCAACCCCTTCGTGTAATCGTCCCATCCCGCGCCAGCAATCATGCACATGCATCTCCCTCGTTCGCGCGCCTCGCAACTCTTTCCGTGTTTCGAGAAATTTTCCCCAGTGTTTCCTTCTCCGTGTCTCTTTCTCGCGTTCATGGTTTCCCCGCTGTGTCCCCTCCCATCGCGTCGACACGTTCCATCGTTTCTGTCCGTTTCTCGAGAGTCGCGTAGATGAGACGCATAAAGTGCCGGTACAAATTCTGTTTTAGCAGCGGGTCGAACACGGCCGACCGTTCGGCTCTCCCGGCACTTCTCGGTCAATGAACCACGGGTTGCTGGCGAACCCAGTTGGTCCACTCGTGTCCCCCACCCCAGACTTCATGGTTTCCTACTCCCCCTTCCTCCTCCTCCTCCTCCTCCTCCTCCACCACCACCACCACCACCACCATCACTACCTCCTTCCTCCCTCTTCCTTCGACTCCCTCCCAGCGTGTCCATGGTCCATGCTACCCCCACCGGACCGTACAAACGACACGGCTCACCTCCAACTTCAGCCTCCCCTCTCCACCCCTACGCGGTATCGTGCCTCATCCCCTCAGCCCCCTCGATACCACAGCCCCTACCATCTCCAGAACTTACCTCCGACCCAGTCATTTAATTCTTCGTCCTCTCTCTCTCTCTCGCTCTCGCGCGCTTGCTCTTTTTCCTTGGTCGGTCTGTCTGTTCTTCCTGTCTCATTCCCCTGTGCACGAACCTTCTCTCTTTACCCCTGTTGCTGCATTACCATCGTTACCACCTCTTCTTTCTCTTGGTGCCCACCACCACCTCCTCCGCCCTTTCACTCGCTCTTTCTCTCGCTCTCTTTCCCTCTTTCCCTCCCTCTTCCCAGCGGTTTCCCCTACTTTGGGTGCACGGCTGTCCGCGGAACCCCGCGTAATGGAAGAGCGTGGGGCGCTACGGAGTCGGGCGAGTCGCGCAATGCCGTAACACGTACGACGGAACGACGGTTTTACTTACCTCACAGGTAAGACTCTCTCTGGTCGCGCGAGCGCGCGATCCCACTCGCTCTCTTTCTCTCTCTCTCCCTCTCTCTCTCTCTCTATATATCTCTCCGTGAAGCTGGCGCGCGACAAGGATGACATTATACGGTGGATAAAGACAGGTAACGCGGTTGGATCGCGAGCGGGAAAGAAAGTGAGAGAGAGAGAGAGAGAGAGGGGGATCGGGTGGAAGGAAACTAGAGGAACACGGCGATAGAGCGAACGAGTTGGAAAGTCGCAGGGCGAGAGAGACAGAGATAGTTGGAGAAGAACGAAGACCGAGCATCGAGAAACACACAGACAGAACTCGCTTTCGTCACTCGCGCGAGAGCGAGCGAGTCAGCTCGCGAGTATACACCACCGCGACTCGTGACAAACGCACGTGATCGTAATAGGGCAGCTCGCGGCTATTTGCCCGGTACCATCCCCTTTCGCCGATCGGGCCCGAGCATCCCTGTTCGCTTTGTTTTTCGAGATTATTCGCGCGCGCGGTCGTCACCGTCGTCGTCGCGTCGCACGTCCTCGTCGTCGTCGTTCGCGTTTTCTTCAACACGTCTGCCGTGGATTCTGTTTTGTATCCCGCGGTCGGTCGATGCAACGTACACGGAGACCCTCGGCGATCCATCGATCGCAGTGGCCTCGATTCCCGGTGATCACACGAGCGAGCAGATCGGTGACGACGATCGACGTGTAGTTCCTATCCTCGTCATCGGTGTCGTCGTCCTCCCTCGACGTCACACGCGACTCTGCTCGCTTGCACGGACAATGATCCGAATGGAATAGGATCGTTACGGAGCTAGAGTGACGTTCAATGTGTCGGATCGAGGTGATCCAAAGTGGAACACCTCGCAGGGACCGATGTGCATCGATTCGACCGCGATTTATCGTGCTCTTTCCGATCGTTACGTTCGTGTTTCGTCGTTTTCGGTGGACTCGGCAGGATCAAGGGATTCTGTTTAGTGGTGAACAACGATCCAACCGGGAACCCAGTCACGCTTCGCGGATTTCTGGCCTCGTCATTCTCTCCGGCATTCTCTGGCACATCATCCTGCTGTTATCCTGGAAGGACCAGGATTCGATTCTTAAGCCCGGCCCGTTTAAAAACTCTCATCGAGAACACCGTCCGGCTGGATGTCATGCCGGCGTGTTTTCAGCGACGAACCGTGCAGGTAAAACGCGTCGAGCGTGGCTCGTTCGTTCACTCGTCCCTTTATCCTGAACGAGAGTCGCGGCCAATGCGCCGCGACGTGCCGCGAATTATTCTTCCCCGGAAACTTGCTAAAGCCCGTCGTGCTCGGTGTTTTTGGTTATTCGACGAAACGAGGAGGTCGACACGCTCAAGCAACAGAAAGGAGAAACGATCGACCGCGTCGATTTGTTCTTATATAGTTCGTGGATTTGCGGCGCATTACAGTCGTCGACTCGTTCCAGAGAATCCTGGATCCTTAACAGCGGAATAGTAGCAGATTTTGTTCACTTTTGTTCGCATGGTTATTTTAAGTTGGCAGGATCAATGGGTTGGATTACGGTCCACGTATTCTGGAATAATTTTTAGAATGGATTAATCAAGTCGCGCGGAGCTTTCATCCAGAATTCATGAACACCTTATATAACTGTTGCGCAACGGGCTACGTATATTACGCAGAACCACCAGGAAGTATTAAGCTTCGTCGATCGCGCGGCGACAAAAGACGCGATATTTAAATCTCCGGCTGAAGGAATTTCCAGAAGACGAATCGTTTGGTCGCGGCACGATCAAGAACGCGAACGAAAAGAAGGGGTAGCAGGGGAGGGGAATTATAAATTTTGTTTCGCCCAGTTTTCCACGGGCCCGAGCACGTGAAGCGATCGAGATCCAAGAATACGTGTCAGCTAGCGATGGGACCAGGTTTCTCGCTCGTGATTATCGATCGAAATGATCTATCAAGTTTTCGTAAACATGAAACAGAAAAAAGTACACTGAATCGATGTCTGTTTTTAGAAAGAGTGTTCTCGACGAATGAATAAATGAATCTACTCGACGATATCGTTCTTGTCTGATCAAAAAGTCATGTCTGTTGCATCGATAAATGAGTCGCGACTGCAAGTAAACATTAAATGTTTTGCTTTAGAAATAATAGCGCGAGTCAACTTTCGAACACCACGGCAACGAATCGATTAGATGCGTGAGAGATTAGATTGATCAAGAACCGACCGGTTCCGATTTATCACCTGAAAGTAGCCTAAAAAATTTTTCCTTCCATCTACGTTCAACACGATTGCATCCGTCGCTCGTTTCGCAACAGCCTTTCCAGTTATAATTCTCAAATCGCTAAGAAAGTTGATGAACAAATATCGACTCAAGGTAACAATATTGTAGGCATAGATGAGACTGGTTTCTCCTAATACCTCTTCTATTTTTTCGTGGTAAAAGGTACATATACCATATACCGTTGTTTGTTAATAAAAAATGCTCGGCATTGAAATGTTAATTGGTGTCCGGTGATTTACAGAAGGGAGTGTATTTGCGTTCAGTTCCATCGCTAGAGCGCGATGGCTATCGCCTTGAATCCGATTTTGATAACTCGCGGCAAGGTGAACGCACTGAGTTGTGACGTGGATGGAACGCGGAACCGGGCAGGCGTTGCAAGAGACAAATGACCGTCTGCGGGGCCGCGAAACCGCCATTCGGCCCGTGGCGTAGCTTCGCGAGCCGCGTAATTTCGCGAGCGATCCGCAAGGGGCTCTGCCGTGGCCCGGCCCGTCCCGATGCAAATGCTAATTCCCGATTACCGTTTTTCCCTCGTGCCAAATCATGATTCACTCGAATTATAAATCATCCGCGGCGGATTATACCGCCGGTAATGTATATCCTGCGACGTGATACTCTCCGCTCTCTCTCTCTCTTTCTCACTCCCTCCGACTTTGAATCATTGCTCGCGTGATTTCACCCTTTTGACCAACGCGCGCGAGCCGACAGAGTCAAAAAGACTATTCGCTAAGACGCCTACCAGCCAGTCGTAATACCACGATACGATGCGGCGTTCGGTTGAAATGAACTTCCTCGAGCTATTTCAATTAACAGCAGCAGAGCCAGGCAATTTCGTTTTCGGAAAAAATCGGCGCGATCTGCGATAACCTCGCGATGGATAAAGGAAGATGGTAGATGCTCGGTTGGAACGAAAGTTGATAATGCTTTATTACAGTTTTCTACGGCTATCGCAACGATCTCGAAAGAATTCGAGGACATTTGTATTGTACCCTTAGCAATCTTTTCCAAATTGAACCGAACCACCGATCTATTAAAAATTACTGTTGGTTCAGACAAATCACTGGGCAAAACACCATCGCAGAGCTGAGTGTAGCATCAACGAATCACTTCATCCACTTTCATTTCGCCGATTACCAACCGATCCGAGCATCGAAATCACTCTGCGGCGAGAAAAACTTTTACATAACAGATCTCCGACTTCTCTCAGTTTCGAGCCGAGCGTTGCCCGGTTCACGTAACAATGCCAAAGTGACGCAAAATCTAAATCGAGCAGAAAGTTGTTGGTGCGATATAAAATTATGGATTAACAAAAAAAGAAGGAAAGAAACGCGGAGGCAAGTTTCCAACGAAAAGAATCCAATATTAAAGAAGTTGTCTTTTGCAAGTACCACTTTGCCTACGGAAATCGGTGATGTGTTAAAACGGTTAATATTTTGGTTACCGGTCGCGCAAAAATGTGCTCGCGCCGTGGACCTTGGGAAGTTCGATTTCGGCGAGGAAAAACGAGTTTCCAAGCCGCTGTGCGTGCGTCGTCGCGGACCTTGATGTCACTGCTTCGCCGACAGCCCTGAAATGTTTAATGAATTCAACGGCCGGTCGCGTCAGTGGCTACTCATTCGGAATTCAAAGCGTGGTTCCGCGGCGATTGTGTCAGACTTCGCGTCTGGCACAATGTATTTCGTAATAACGTCTCCCTCGGTGCTTACGCTCGGCATTTATGAAAATCTTCGATCGGATTCGCACGCGCGGCCGCCGAGCAAAATATTTGAGACTTACGAGTCGCGTCGTAACGAACCTCCGGGAAAGAGAGAGGGAAACGAAAAAATACATCTAGAGAGAGAGAGAGGGAAGAAGAAGAAGGAGTAGGTGAGGGGTTGGGAAAGGGAGTAGGACCAGAGAAAGACAGGTAGAAAATCGCAAAGGAGAATACACAGGTGAGAAGGAGAGGCTAAAGAAGGGTGGGGGACGGAGAGGGGTAGACTTGTTGGAGGGAGTTCGCGACCAAGAGGAAGGAGGGACGAGCCAGGAGGAAGTCAACGTCCGAAGATTACGGCAATGACATTCGCTTTTTCTCACTCTCCTCCTCGTGTTCCTCTCGGGCTCGTTGTCCTCTTCCTTTCGCGATCTTTTCCTCTCTTTCGATGCTCGCCGCACGCCAGGCTCGTTCCCGTTTCTCTCGGTACGCGGAAAACACAACAGATACCGAGACTTCTTCTCCTCGATATTCGGCGATCGGTTCGCCAACAATGGGAACACGCGATCCTTTCCGCGATTAGTGATTTTTTCCTAGAATATATCTCGACCTGATTCGATCGCCTCGTTTCGCTTGTCGCTGAACAGTGACACGACTCGTAGCAAAGACGGTGGACCAGTTCGCAATACGTTGCCACCGGCACAGTCGACCACCATTTTTCGTCAAATGCATTAATGACAGATATTTACACCGAAATATCCACCGTTCTGGATATTCAAAGATAAAATTCAGGATGCAACAAGTAATAGAATCATATTATTGGATGAATCCACGAATGAACATCTTGATTTTGTCTTTGAATTTTCATTTAAACATAGGAACTTCCTCTTCAACTAAACGGCATTTAACGCAAACCGTACCGAGCAAAAATGTGACCGGTTTTTTCGTGAAAATGAGAAGAAATTTATTTAATAATTTCCAATGGAAGAAATCGGTCTTGGCACGGTTAGTGTTAAAGGCCGACGCTTTCTAGGAGACTAGCGACACCATTAGCGCTAGGTTTACGGAGCACTGAAAGTGATAAATGTTTTATATTCGTTTCGTATTATATTATGTACCCGAAGAAGCAAAAAGTTCAATAATTCCTCACCTTTACAATCTCAATAATAATAGCGTAAACCTAGTGTTAACAAGGTGTTGATAATAATCCTCTGATTGTCGCTTTTAATCTTCCAAAGCCAAAACTAACAACTGTGGGAATAGAGTAAAACGTAAAACCATTAACAATCATGCACTACGTTCTCTTACAATAATAACAAACAGATATTGGTTGAACAGATGAAAGAGAGACCTCTGCATGCTCTTCTCTATTTTCTTTCCATACGGTCGTGTCCGGTACCGCGCATTACACCCGTTTTGTTTCTGATTTTTCTTTCGTTTTGATTTGTCTTTCAGCGATGGGTAGCGCGATAAGCGAGGGGACCGCAGATCTACCGAAAATTGCCGGGAAATGTCGCGCTTGCGTTGCACGAAAAAAGTGTCTTCCGTAGGAGCGTGCCCTTGTGCCGTGGATAGGAGAAAGAGGTAAAACGCGAGTGTGACGCGTCACCAGGAGAACAAGGGAAACCGAGAAACGGTGGGAGAGAACTAAGAAAACCTGACGTGAAACGCAGAAACACGGGAACCGAAAGAAAGAAAGAAAGAGGCGCGGAAAAGCGGAGTGCGGCGACCGATCTCCAGCAAAAAAACAAAATAATGGGTTGAACCCTCTCGCCGGTCGTTTTTATTTTTGAAGCGGAAACCCGGAGAAGGAGAACGAAGGAAAAGACGAGGGAAGATAACGAGACGCCGATGAGAACATGCCCGCGCGGCAAGACGACGAGATCGTCTCGAACAATGCTGAACCTCTTTCGAAGATCGCGATCCCACGGATTTTCGCAGCCCGCGGCGAACACGGAGCTAACGAGACGGGTATCCTTCGGCACGAGGTTGTGACACGGTGTCAGTGAAGTGTGAATTTTTATTTTGTCCCCTTTTTTCGCTTGTCAGAGCCCCACCCCGCCAGTACGTTCGTCCCGGTCGACACGGAAGGATCGATCGATTGCACTCGATCGTCGTCCCTAACGATTCTCCTTGAACCAATACAAAAGAAAAGATTCCGGGTTCGCATCGTAGCTCGCGACAGGATACATCGAACTCGGTCGGAACTTGATCGGCATCGAACGAGCTAGAGAAATCGTATCAAGATCGAGCGACACGCGCGCTCAAGGTCACCGAAAACCATTGCCCCCGGTCCCCGTGTCTGGGAACAACGAGGACCGCATGAATCGGAGCAATTCGTCGCCGCCGGACGTGTCCCGAAAACAGCTCAGACTACCTGTCGCGGAACAACAGGCTGGTCCAGCGAGCCTTGCCGAAATCATCTGGTCGCGCGGACAATTTCATTGAGAATCCAACGAGGAAGCAACGGTCAGCGATCCTGGGGCGAACCAGCTTGTTCCTTCCTTCGAGAGAAATGCTTCTTGTTGATCCATCTTGACGAGAATCGTCTTAACCAGGACCGATGAGAACGGTCCTAAGAAGAAGAACCATCTTTGTTAGCTCAGTGCACGAGTCAGTGATATGAAAAGGTAACGGAGTCGAAGGTGGATGTGCATCGCTTCGTGGACTGCATGTTCCACTGTTCGTAGATAAGTGAGTACCGGAGGTGACACGCGATTCGTGGATAGCTACCAAGGGGTCTCGAGGAAACGCTTTTGGAGACTGTCGCGCGACTCTGCAGATCTAATGGATAACCGATCCTCTATCCTCTATCGAGCAAAGGCGACTCGAGGATAGCGTGGTCGTCGCGCTAGAAGGATTGCTCGAGAGTTCGTGGTGGGTTCGCAGTGATTTCCTCCGGGGCACGTTGCTCGAAAGGACTTGCCGAGTCATTTAGTCCCATTTTTTCAGTATCGTCGGAGAAGTTACTCGTCCTCGTCGTCGTCGCCGTCGCCGCCGTCGTCGTCGTCGTCGGTCGAATAGCAATCAGTTATGAGTAACTGAGCCGGCGAAGATTGAAATCGGTTCCAGTTAGTGCGGCGTGTACGCGAATGGTGACCGCAGTTGGTAACGAGGTGCACCATCGCCGGCATCATTTTCTCTTCGTACAATGGACGTTTTCAAAATCGACCAGTCGCTGAGCGCGGGTTTGGGTAGCGCCCCGGCGCCTGATACCCTTACGCCGGAAGTGTCGTTCGACGCCGGTAGTGAGTTCAATCTGAGCTTCTTCGACGGACCGGAGGAAAACAGCACACAGGGGTTCAGCGATCCCGGGTCCGTTGGTAGCGCCAGCGCATCCCCGCCACCAGGAACACCCGGCACCATCCCCGTTAATCCCCCGAACGCTGCCCTACCGATAGTCCAAGTGCCCTCTGGCATCGTCATTAAGCAAGGTTTGTTTCATTTATTTTATTTCTTTTCATTCTTTTTTTTCACCGTGCTCGCTCGTCGTTCGTCGTCGCCTTCCGCTTTCGAGACATTACACCTTTCGATAACGAACAACTTTTTCGAAATTGCAACGACTGTTCGACTAGTTCACCAACCAACGTATAAATAATTTATTTTTAAATTGGTCGCAATTTTTACATTTTTTTATCTGTGTATCTAGTGAACATTTGAAACACGTATCTTATAAATCTGAGTAAGTTAGTTGACTGAAAACATCAACAATTCAAAGATTTTTACATCTTGCAATGGCCATAGTTTCGTATATGTATATAACTTACTTAGTTTTACGAAATACATGTTTGCATTACAGGCGCAGATGAAAAGTTGAAAAACTTGTGGATGACCATTGTGTTCTGTATTTACTTTCGCGTATCGTTTTATCGCGAGGGTTTCGAGCGCGCGCAAGAAATGCAACTTCGAGTGGCGCAACGTTTCCGTGTTATTGTTACGTGTTCGCGAGTTCAGTAACATGCTCGGATTTAAAACGTGAACGGGCTGTTATGAAAGCGGGCCGTGTAAAAAGCGTGGCCGGCATTTCATTACGGAAACCAGGAAAGGTGTAATTGATTGATTTAATTTTCCGGTTGACGGCCACGGGCGCAGAAGCAGTGGGATAGTAGTAATTTGGTGTTATTGGAAACAGATTTAGATATTATTGTTGGACGTTGGTCGATTGCGTGGGCGCGCGGAGGCACTGATCTCCGGCGTTCTATGGACGTGCGCGGAATACGGGCATCGCTGACGGTGTCCACGGGATCGTTTACCTTTGAAAAACTGGTCGAGGTAGAATTCAGTCTGTCAAAGTTGCGAATACTTGCTGCGCGACATATCCTTCTAGCGGACAGTGCTAGAAAGTTGTTTCGAAATCGAGAATTCGGAGGAAAAGTGTGCGAGAAGAAAAGTTGTATAAAAAGGTGTTCGCACTCGGATACCGATTAATTTCATTGTTAGGCTGCGAGTACGCGCTGTGTCGTGTGTTAGACAGCGCGGAATGCTGTAGATTTTCGCGAGGACAATTAATTAATTATGTAGATGGATTTTCTTTGGAAGGGAACCCATGATCTGATCAACTTTAAAAAACTGGGTAGTTTCCGAACTTTCAATTGTCTTAATGATATTGTTTTCTCGCTGGCTTCGACGTTCAATCTTCCACTGTTCGGCGAGATGAGCAGCTTTCCGTGGAGGCTGTTCGTAAAAGGTTACGCTACAAATTGGAAAGGTCGTCGAGCGTTTCGCAATATTCGCAATTCATCTCGGAGACCCGCACAATACATACTAGACCCGCGCCACGGGTCACAACATAAATCTATAGCGCGGCTACCATCGGCCTACCGATTTCTCTTTTAATCGAGTTTTCTTTCCTTGCTGGCCTATTGTCTGCAGGAAATATCGGATCGGGACCCGGTATCCGCGATCCGAGTCTAGCTTCATCTCTCCCCTCCCTTTTGCCCCTCCATTCGCAAAAGGGAACGAACCGGCTGACATTTCAACTCGAATCTAGAGTCCGCGAGCGAGAAACGTTTCATCTTCGAAGTATAATGGAGATCCGTTATCGTTTCAGAGAAACCTACTGCTCGAACGCTGATTAGCGAAAGGCTAGGAAATTGGGTCGTTGCTTAATGTTAGGTCGGTCGAACCTGTTCACCAGGATTCTATACGTCCAAATATTAACACTGTAATGCAATAGTTGTATAATCGTCATCGTTCCTAGAAAATCGAAAACGATTCTTCGACACCGATAAAGTAGAGCGTCCAAGAAGCCTCCTTTCCTTATACATGCTCAAGGTCAACGAATACAGAATCAGCGGCTTTAGAATATCATTCCAGCCGAACAACAACGTGTCTCAGTTGCAATGTCTCCTTCAAGAGCTAGTCACAACGTTAGAACTAAATATAAACTTCCAATCGAATTAAAAAGTTTTAAAGAGCTCGTTGAAAACGGCTGTGGCCGTCTGAACACAAACGAGCGTCAGTTTTCCGTCGCCTAGCGACGAAAATGGTCCTAGCCAGGGTCGCCGTGTAAATTATACATTCGTCTAAACGGTCCGCGACGTCGATCTGATCCGAGTTCCCGAAAATCCAACTTTGAATTTCAATCACTGATGCGGTCAAGGTCTGGCTCGCTCGAGTCTCTCTCGGTCCAGGACTACGCGTAGAGCGCCTCTTGGGAGGGGGTTCCACGATGTTAGCACACGGCGAGCCTGACACCGCTGGCTAGGATCACCGCTCGAGAATCATCGTCCCCCGAAGTTCGTTCGTGTCACGCCTCGTCGATAACTTCTACGTGGCGAAATTTTCGTGGAAGCCGCAGAACGAACTCGCCGGGACTTCGCTGGGGAATTCACGGGCCGCGGGCGCGGGCTGCAGTTCATTTCCGTGGCTCTCCATCCGCGTAATTCGCTCGCCAGATCTCCGAAAAACTTTCCACAGAACTTCCGTCCTCGGAACAATGAACTTTTCGCTCGTTTCTCAAAATTCGCTTAGATATTCGGTGGTCCAAAAATGTTGCGCGCTTCTTTCAGAATTAATAATTTGTTCGGCATACAGGTTTCCGATGGATTTTCGAGGATCGTGATACGTGTTAGGTCACCGTTCGTTTCTCAAAATTCACTTAGCTATAGTTCGTCGCTCGAGTATGAATAATTCGCTCGATATCCAGGTTTTCGATTGATTTTCGCGGCGGTTACATAAAAATGGCGACAGAGGCCCGATGATCGTAACAGGAAGCGAAAGGATCGAAAAACCTGGTGCGTAATATGTTACACTACGAACCGCGCCCGTTCGAGGAACCAGTTCTGATATTTTTACGGCATTACGTAATCCTTTCACCGATACGTTCCGGACAATTCAGTTCGACCGGCTCGATAGCCGCTGCGGGGTGTTAAAGGAACCGTGGTGATGCGACGCGACGCGATGCGACGCGACGTTCGAACGTCACGTATCCGCGACAATTTGACGAGAAGAGAGGCGTCGCTCGAACGTGGAACCGACGATGACCGTTTGCAGTCATTGGCGTCCAGCTCGTGTCACGTAAATCGTCTTCCTGGAACGAAGGCCACGAGAAAGTTCGTGCCGCTGGTTCAGTGCCACGGTCACGCTACGTGCGTGGCATCGACACTGACGAAAGTAAACTAAATCCAAAGGATTACGCAACCCCGTTTTAAAACTGACCGCCTTCCATTTCACTGTGTCCCTCCCGCTTCCTGCTTTTGCAAATTTCAATCTCTATGTTAAGAAGTTCCTTTTATATATATATTTATTTATATATATTTATTATATATATAATATTTATATATTTTTATATTATATATTTATATATAATCATAATCTGGATAATGTAGTACAATCTGATTTTATTATAACATCTTTCACTGTTATAATCTTCAGACGCAGCTTTTTTCCTTTCTTGAAAATGATCCACACAAGGATCGAAACGTTGAAAGTTTAAATTAATTTGTAAAATTTCTTTATAGTGTTTAGTTGATCGAACCGTTGCGCCGAAATCATTAATATTTTTTCTGATTCCACACAAAAAAGTTGAAAATGCAACTTTTTAGAATTGTTTCAACAATTTCGATCAATTCCAATTTTTAAAAAAATTTCTTTTCACATCCTGTAGTCAACTAATTGCTCTAGCTTCCCCAAAAAAGATCAAATCGTACAGTACAATATTACAAAAGTTATCGACTATTTTAGCGTGGTCGAATATTATTGCACGCCACTGTATATGAAATTGTATTGTACTATGTACCTAATCCATATATTTATACTAAAATTATAACAAAAATTATTAAGATTATATGTTCTTATCACATAATAACTTTTTGAATAACCTATTTAATTTGACTAACATCTCATCTATTTTTTGCCATTATAACTTATTATGTTTGTACTTTAAAAATTCATAAATCTCCATAACAAATTGTACACATCATTAAAAAACGTCGTTTCTATCCCTTAGCACCCTCATTAACAAATAAATCTACGATTAATCTCGTAAAGAATGCGACACACACACTGTATATCAAAATAACGCCTTTATAATATAGTATTAGTCAACGACCATAGCCTCGCTGCAAACACCGGTTCCCGTGCGATCACCGAAGTTAAACAGTGTTGGACGTGGGCCGGGCTGTGATGGGTGACCGCATGGGTATACAGTATACTTCAGGCGGTGAGTTGTCTGGGTACTGGCCACGTGTTGTTGGCAAAAAAAGGTGGTTCGGAAACCACCATAAAAAGTAGGTCCCGTTGGATTTGGACTTGATTGAAATTAGGCGATAGGTGAAATTGGAAAGAGAAGGGAGTGGTGTATGGACTTGAAACCCTAAGGGGACCAAGTAATCTTCCTTTATCCTTTAATATAGTATTATAAATTTAGGTCCAATGGATGTCCGAAGGACGTTAAAAATGAATGTCCGAAAATGAAGTCCGACGGATGTCCGATGGACGTTAAAAACGGAGTCCGACGGGCGTCCGAAATTGAAATCCGACGGATGTCCTTAAGACCTAAAAAACGGATCAACACATTATACAGAGTGGTCTAGCACGTCATTATCACGAAAATATAAAACAAGTTTAAAGAGTTTCCTGCATTTTTTTAAAAAACAGAAACGTATACTTTTCTGTGCACTGTTCGACAGAAAAGTGTCGACGACCTTATGTATATATCGTGAAATAATTATTTCAAGAGATACTTCAGCTTTAATTTCGTTGAATCCTGAAAATGGAAACTCCAGCTTTCCCATTCTCATTACCAACCCAATTAAAATTTCGTTTTAAAATTTGCACAATTTGAATAACTCCGCATCTCGGGACAATTTGAAATTTCGCCGTGGATGCTCGGACCTCCACAGGGCTGCTAATTCTTCGCGAATGTTAATCACTTTCGAAGAATAGGAAGCTTTCGCATAAACGCGCGGTTATTTAAGGGAGTCAAGTCTCCTGGTGTGGTCGTACAGTTTGAATAATTGCTGGCCGCTTCCGAGAGTAATATAAGTACGCCGTAGCGGTGTGCCGGCGTAACGTGCTTATTAATATTCATGCCGCCGGGTACACGTTTCATGTCTTCGTATGGTGTTTACCTGTTCGATACGTTTCCGAATTTTTGCTAGGTGTGTTCGACCCAAGTTTCACCTGGAAAACTCGCCAGGATCAATTTTGTGACCTTTAATTTTTTAAATGGGTTGGCGTTGAGACAAAGTCGTTCTTATTTTAGGATTAAAGTCATACATGTTCAGGAAACGGAGGGTTGCTCATGGTGGGCTGTCAAACACAATTCGGTGCTCCGAATTTTATTTGTTCCTGATTACTGGACGATCACGTCCCGGCTCACGTTTAACTAAAGAAATTACGCGGAGCCTATAAATTATCCGGGTCCGTTGGTACTTCTGTTTGCATTCGTGCGATAAACGGCGCTAGAACGATATTTCCGTTTCGTTGCATAATGAGTAGCCCCGGTGTAATTATTCGACAACCGGGTGACCGGAGGGGAGGATCGTCGCCGGTACAATTGGGAATCGTATGTATACAAACCCCATTGATTTGCTGGCGCTCGGTAAACTTTAAACATTATAATTACGGAATATTCATGTACCGTTAGTTACGATTCTATTCGCGTGTCTGCTCGAGAGGGAACGACCCTACTTGCTGATAAAGAATACAAATTTTCCACAAGAAAAAAAGTGCTTTCCCACTCTCGTCTGCTGTTGCTAGTAAAGGAAAGGGATTTTTTCGGACCTGTTACACAAGAATAGCCACTCGAGGATATCGCCCTGGTAGGCGCCAGGTTAGGGCTGTTACTTCTCTGAAGATTCGAAGGAACGAAGGGAAGTTCGAAGTACGCGAAGTTTCGACGTCTTCGAAGCATCAAAATCTTTGACCTTCGAAGGAAAGTAACAGCCCTAGTAAGTACCTAACTCGCAGGTCTGTGTGGTGTTCGGCGAGGAGGAGGCGTCGTGAGGGCAGAGCGCGTGGATATTAACGCGAGGAAATATTCCGTGCACCGGCAAAAAGTGACGCGGTATTCCATTATCCTCGTCGGCACGATGCAAAACCGGTCGAAATGATTGGATTTTTATCTTCCATCTCGCTCGCTACCCGGTTGCCCGGTCTCTGTCGGCCTACCCGTTTCTTTCTCGCTTCCTCGAAGCGGTGAGGATCGGCTTGGCAGTGTGGCTGGGGAAAGGAAGAATCGCCGAGCGAGTGAGAGAGAGAGAGAGATAGAAAGAGAGACACGCACACATGGCCGCGAATCGCGCATCGCGCGTGCAGACGCATGTGCGTGAACGAGTGTAAGCGAGTGCGCGAGTGCGCGCTCCGTGTTACCGTGTGACTCATCCAGGTACATTGCACCCGGTACGTGTCCGGTACTGGCACGAGAGTCCGAGCGCTCGCCGAGGCAACCGCGTCTAATATTTTCCGATTTTTCATCGCGGCATTGCGGCTTTCCATTCACCGTCGCTCATCCGCCGATCATTGTCCCGCAATCTATATGATTCACCCGCGAATTCGCGCCTCCTTCGGATGCCGCATTACCTTATTCTCTCTGTGTCACCACCCACAATGAGCTACTAGCCAACTTCCTTGTCGGCATTTCGGAAACTTCGTAGGCCTGGTTATCAACGCTTGGCACACTTCGA
This sequence comes from Lasioglossum vierecki, assembly GCA_028455595.1. Lineage (NCBI taxonomy): Eukaryota > Metazoa > Arthropoda > Insecta > Hymenoptera > Halictidae > Lasioglossum > Lasioglossum vierecki. The sequence goes on from CM052335.1 coordinate 26,235,257, forward strand.
ACAAACGTAAACACTTCTCTCTCTCTTCTCTCTCTCTCTCTCTCTCTTCTCTCTCTCTCTCTGCTCCCCAACGCTGTCCGAGGTACTTGAAGGACACTCTCTGTTTATGTTTACCCTGTGTCGCGGGTCTTTGTAGCGGGGCTCTTTGGAATTCATTGCGTGTGGAGGTCTTTTAAACAACGTTCCAATGAGGGTTATAATTATATTCCACCCCATTCCGAATACACACGTATTGAAGAATCTAGAGTGGCTTGCGAGGTGGACATAATTTTGTTACTCGGGGCCAATCCTTTCGTAAGACATATTAGCTACTTGCAGTCGGAGTTAATTGTATTTTTCCGAAAACCGTGTACTTGGAGTGAATTTGACGCCTGAGATGAACAAAGACAAGTTTAATTTTGTTGCGATATCGTGGTCAGTCTGGATCATTGAAATTACGTCGAAAACAAAGCGGAGAGTCCCGGGCCCGGGGCTAGGATGAAGCCTAGCGTGTTATCGCAGCACGGAATAAAATTTCCTTTTCAATTACGGGCCGCGAAAGCGCTAGCCTTGGCTATTATTACCGCTCGGCCTATCTCGTTAAAATGTACCCGGAAGGTCAATCGTTTCACGACAGGAGATGCATCCGCCGCGTCGCGTCGCGCGGGTTGCCTAGGGTCGTCGTGTGCACTGCGTGCACGTGCCCGGTTCGCTCGCGTGCACCGATCCCAGGGTGTGCATCCCGTGATTTTATTTTATTCGACGCGTACACGCAGCGAAAAATAAAGGAAGAGAAAAAGGTGCGATGGTACCCGTGGCACACTCGCGTACGCACACGCACGCACGCATCGCTCGCGCGCACGTTGGTAGCATCACTTCACCGATGATATACCCTACCGAAAGTTCATTGCTCTTGAGGTGCAACGGAGAACGAGGAGCATCCGCGTGCACGTTCGAGCGAGAAACGACGAAGATGGAGAGAGAGGACAAGAGAAAAATAGCGAGAGAGAGAGAGAGAGAGAGAGAGAGAGAGAGGGGGGGGGGGGAGGGAGGAGAACCGGCAACGGAGTGATGGAAAGAGAGAGAGAGAGAGAGAGAGAGAGAGAGAGAGAGAGAGACAAGCATATAAACGACGGAGACGCGTATAGCGCGGAAGAGGAAGGGGAAAGAGCAAAGGGGACGCAGAGGAGCGAAGAGGGACAAAGAGACACGATTAAGGAGCAGCGAAATGCTGAACAGGGAGCGAGAAAGACGGATCAAGGAGTATTTACCACACGCCTCTACGACTCTTAATAATTCACACGCGATTCCCTACGTGCCAACGCTCCGAGCCGAGTCAACCACTCTCGATGGCTTCGTTTTCTCTGCTCATGGTCGAAGGAAATGACAAGGCCGATAGGAAGCGAACTAACTTCGAGAGCCTCCACCAGTATTGCCCGTGAACTTTCTGATAGGAACCCTCTTCCATCAAACCCTTTAAACAGACCAGCCCACTTTTCGTGTGTTGTCAGACAGTTATTACTTGGACATTTCTCGTCGCAATACTTTTCATTTCGTACATACAGTTTTCTTTTTGAACTAGAAAATCTTTACACCCTCCTCTTCTCTTTAAGTTGTCCGCTCGACACCGCTCTCTATCCTCTTCTCGGCCCATTCGAGAACAATGACGAGCCGAATAAGCACCCTCATCTGCGACACGCCGAAATAAATAAAAATTGTTTAAAATATTTGTGCACGATGAAATCGATCATTCTCGCACCTCGAGCACGTCATCGCAAGGGATGAAAGTTCTCTCGCGATTTCGTCGCGTCCGCGAAACTCGCTGAAACAAACACGTAGCGCGTCGCGTCGTGTCGATCACGCGCGTACATTCCCCGCCGCAGTGTGCGTGCACGAACGTACGTTACATCACACACATTACGTGTGTCCCTTGTATGCATACACGCGGCCGACAACGCGTTAAATGAGCGTCGCCAGTGATTATTTCCTTTCTTGCTTGTAGTCCGATCTGTCGTACACTTGTCTTTAGCGCGTAACCGCGACACACATAGCTGGCCAGGTTCGACCGGCTTCCACCGAATCCGTGTGGTAAGGAGACACATACACACAGGTCCTTCTCAAGCGAATGCTAATAATATTCACTTCCTGCAACACTATTATATTAAATCGCTGCTCTTCTATATTATTAGTTTTCTTCGATTATCATTATCGTTATCAAACAGCAATATTTAAATATTTCGACGTAGGTCGATACTTTCTTCATAGATGATAAAAAGCTGCATCAAAAATATACTGTTCCGTTAAAAAAATTAAAGTATGTGTCCTATCGAGTAAATCTAACTTCAGGACATTCAATGAGACGAAATTTTGGGATTTCCGGCATACTGTGCCTCCGTGATGAAGCCATTTGCAAAAAGCTCGAGAAAAATGGCCGGAGACGCTTCTTACGGAGTGTGGCGGCCGATAGTTCTCTAGTCTCGTTTCGCGGCTGCTTCCCTCGAAAGGGGATACCGGTTCGCGGTTCGTGTCTCTTATAAGTTACACGGATACAGGTTTCGCGCAAACATCGAAACGATTACACGCGCCGGGTTTATCGGAGTTTTCAAGCACGCGCGCGCACGGCGCGGAACGAAGTTGTTCGGGCGGCCGCTCGCGCGTCCCGAAACACGAACCTCTTTCCCAAAACGAGCAAACCGAGATCGGATTTTCGATCTCATCCCATTAGCGTTTCCGGGGGATCCGGTTTCGCATACCGGTCCACCGGCGCTGCGAGATCTTCAGCGTTACGAGTACCGCGCAGATTCGATAACGTCCCTTGTTCTTTCGTCTGTAACACGCCGTCATGTTCAGTGACAGAAAATTTTGCTCGCAAATGTTCGCTCGTACAGTCGACTTTTCCCAATCGATATCCATTCAATTCATGTCTCGCAAATATGATCGCCATCCCACCCCTATTGAACATTCTGCAACGAAAATTTAGCATTTTCTAGACAAACGTGTGCCACAAATTGTGTCCCAAATGTTTCTTTTTTTAACTTTACTGTTCGTTGGAATGAAAGGAATTCTCAAAGTTAAGCTCGCCTTTCATCCCGCTCAAGGTTGAGCGGTTTGGAATTACAGGAAAGGCTTGATCCAAGAAAATTGTTTGGGTCACGTGCTGTTTCTTAGATCCTGTGGTTCCACTATCTCTTTGTGACCTCGCCGAATTTGATTTGCTAATGCAAAACATTGGTATCTTCGTTGTGGTGCATGTTTCATGACTACAATCGTGTTCATGTCATTGTTATTTCGAATATGAATATCTATATATATACGATAAAGGTTTATTGGATTCGAAGATAAAAGCATGTGCATGCATACACTTCAACCTTGACGCTGTACAGCCAGTGGTGTAGCTAGGGGTACAGTCCGTGTTGTTTGAAAAGCTTAGTTGGAAAAGCAGAAAAAAATTGGTGCTCGGTATTGTCTTACCGATGGTGTTTGAAATAATTGATAATATCGAGAGTGAAGGGAAAAGCCGGCCACCCTAATCGCGTCAGCGTCAACGCGAGCAGGGGAGCCGCACTTTTTAACACCCTGTACATTCTCCGAGGTGAGTGTGCGTGAACTCGAGCCACGGTCGTGTCCCTGTCCGTGTGTTCTCCACGTATCTAGCGGTAAGGACGCAGGCCTTGACCATGAATACGAGTTGGTGGATTGCATAACTATAGTTATGCGCGGTGGTAGGACGGTGGCTCTCCCTGCGACTGTAAAACGTGTTCGGCGGTGTTCGCGCGGTTCTCACACGAACACACGGTCAGTCTTATGGTCATTCGCAGGTGATGTGCTGGTGTGTGTGCGTCGGTTACTGTGTGCGGGAGCGTATCGAGGCGTCCGTGCGCGCGCACACGTGGGTCGATCGGGCTGGCAGAGCCCGGCAGAGCCTTCACCGACGCACTCTCGTACCTCCGCTCGACGCAAACGCGAAACGCGTTGCAATTGCAACGGGGAGGTGTGTGGGTGTGACCGTGTGTTGCGTTCGCGAGGTGCACTGCACTCGTCGCACGTGAGCGTCCACGGATCCACAAGCCACGCACCGTACCGCGCGAGTGCGTGCGGCTCAACAGCCGCAGAAAACGAGCGCTTGCTCGCTCGCTCGCTCCCGCGGACGTAAGGCTGCGACCTTGCCTTTAAGCTTGAAACAGCTGTTCGAGCCGGTGTTTTCAGTCTCCGCGAAATGGAGCACGCCGAACGAACACCGAGACGCGACACACTGCCACGAGAAAACTGGGACAAAAGTAGAGAAGAAATTAGTTTTGGTATCTCGAGATTGTCCTTCCTCTTTGACGTTGCGCCTTGGTCGACTGCGGGGGCAATTACGACTTCTGTATCTCATTCGTTTCACCGACTATCGCTGTCGTTTCAACTACACACCGGAGGAGGGTCGACACGATGAGTGCTGCGAGTCGTTCAGGGGAGCTCAATAGTTAATGTCGAGATGACGGTTACGTATTTATTTATTCAAGAGCGAACGTCTTCGGTGTACACGTAATAATGCGAAATAGGAAGGAAGCAGTTCGTAGAGAACAAAGTACAATACCGTTACCGATGCGAACCATGTGAACGTAAGAATTATAGTTGGATTACGGATCTTGTATGGTTCATTTCAATTGTAAATAGATTTCTTAACTGAAACACAATGATTTGTTTATAACACCGCTTCTCAGTGTACGAAGTTACTCGCTCGATTAAGACTTCTGTCCTCACTCTACCTTCTACCACGACTACCACCTCCCCTCATCTGACAGCGCTGAAACCTGCTTACGAAATGTGAGATCCTTTTACTCGGACAGTCTACAACAATGGTTTTACCCTTTTCGCCACGGGAAATTAGAACTCCTGTTACGATTACCCATAAATTACACGGTATCGTGTGTTAATTCTCACGCTTGGTTTGCCGAAAAAAATCGGTTGGGAAGGGTCGCCTCTCGTTCTCGAGCAGACGTGAGTTATCGGTCGTGCCACCCACCGGCCTTGATTTTCCACCCACTTGAACGCATCTCGAACCTGCCCCCGCACAAATTCGCTATCTTCCTCTTTACTTCCTCTACCCCCTCCATCTCTCGTTCTCTTTCTCCGGCTGATCTCTATCTGCAGGATGTTACAGACTTTATGTTTTGCACACCGAATGCAGAGTATCTCCAGTGAAAGAGAAAGTCCGCATACACTTGGAAGCCATGAAATTACAATTTTTGGCTGAGAGAGATCGTTCGTCTTCTTGTATTGTTGTAAACTTTAAATTGTGGAATTCTCTTGGGGAAATTTCGAAACGGACAAGATCCACCAGCATTTCAGAAAAGTAGAGAAATTGAGGTAATTAGCATGATTATTTGGGTAACTCCTTCGGCCGTGAAGTTTTAATCTCGTCGACTCCCGAAACGTCTTACGAACGGCGCGCATAACTGCAAACTGTTCAGAAATTGCAATCGCTTTGAAATTGCCACATGTTATACAGGGTGTCCCAAAATTCGTGTACTTCCCGGAAATGGGAGGTTCCTTGGGTCATTTGAAGCGACATTTGCCTTTACAAAAATGACGTCGGCGGCTTTGTTTAGGAGTTATTAATGAAAAACACGGACCAATCAGAGTTCGGCTATAGCGAACGGAGTCCGACTCAGCGACAGGTCCCGCTTATCGTGGCGGAGCCATTGGCCGAGCCAGAATCAATCCGCTGTAGCCGCGCTCTGATTGATCCGTGTTTTTCGTTAATAACTCCTAAACAAAGCCGCCGACGTCATTTTTGTAAAGGAAAATGTCGATTCAAATGACCCAAGGAACTACCCATTTCCGGGAAGTACACGAATTTTGGGACACCCTGTATAATTCATGGTATCCTTGGGGTCCGTTGATTTTCCACCTGCACGCACTCGGACCGAGCCGACGCACATAAATTTGCCCCACCCTGTCCCACGATGATTATCAACGGGAAGTTATTCGACGCAGTTTCACCTACGAACAGCCGCGATCCTTCATCGCGTACAAACGCAACAACAACAACGCAATGCAACGTTACAGCGGTATCCGTTCTCTGTTATCGTCGGGTCACTGTCGATGCCGAGGATTACGCAATAACATCCTCTTCTACTTGAAAACTATCTGTTCACATTCCAGAAACGTTCCACAGATCCAATAATTATTTAAAAGAAAAAAATTCTTGAAAATCACTTGTCTTCGTTGTAGCTGCACGTTAACTCCTTAAGTTATCATCAATTCGACAGAGTCGCGAGATCAGGGGAATCGTCGCGAATGGAGGGGAGTGCGGTTATCTCCTCTCTGCCAGCACCGGATTAGCCACGTGACCGATCGTAACATCGGAAGAAGAGGGGATAGGAGATTTTCTTGCTGCTAGAAGAAAGAAAGAAAGAAATTGTCGATATCGATATCCGCTGATAGTTGATCCTACTTGTCGACGGAGTGGGGAGACCGATGGACTCTGAGCGACGATGCGATGGCCGCGAATCGGTTGACCGTTGGTGGAGTAGGGAACGCTCGTCAAAGAGACGTTGAACTCTGGATTCCGTGCGAGGACCATCGCTTGGAATAAGAAGCTGGCGATTCGTTGAATTCGAAGGACGTGCGAATCGCTGGTTTTCGCGCACGTTCACAGTCTACTTTGACGGTCGAGGACCCCCGTCCTGTTGGTAGCCGCGTGCTCAACAGTGGACAGCTCTCTTCCGTCTCGCCGTTTGACGGACGTTGATGTATTAAAGGGTTCAACGGACCGGCGTTCAGGGAAACGCGAATTCCCTCCCGTAGTTGTAGCCGATCCTCGTTGCGCGCGCCACGTGAGACCGTTTCCTTTCCATTGTAGAACCGTTTCCGTTTTCGTCGAGGAATTCGTTTCTCGACCGGCGCGCCCGCGTTCTTCAATTGCGACTTTTCAATGACGGATGCCACGGAGGCCTCTCCTCGCGTGTTACGTCAGCCTTTATGCGACCCACGGGAGTCCCGCGTTTCTGCTCCTCCTCTTAATCTTTTTACGGAAAGGAGAAATTCTTTCCAATACATTCTCCGACCGGTTCTCCGACTAGGCGATGTCGCTTTCAACCTTAACCGCGAATTTATTAATCCTCGCGGAGCGAACGCATCGCCATTTTTATCCGGATGAAGCCGTTGCGAATTTATTTATGCACCTGCAGTACGAATAGGCAACACTCGAACTCGCTTCTCGCGTTTGTCGCTTTCTATAAGATCTCGTTGCATATTATTTTCAGGATTATTCTGGTACCGGATTGATCACGTGACGTTGCGCCACACTGTTCGGTGGCTGATGGTATTAGGAGCACTTATGTCGATCGATTGTTAATCTCGATTTCCTTTCACTTTTCTGGCACCTACTGTTAGTTGTGGAACAGCTCTATTCTTTCGCGTCCGCAGCAGGTTATTGGCGGCAGGTTTACGGGGCGCTTGGAATACAAAGGAGGAGGCGAGCTCGTTCAAATTGTCGCGCACAATGACCGAAAGCCTGCACAGGCGGATCACGTAGTTCTCGAATCAAGTATTCTTGGTACGCCACGCTGGACTGCGACGTAGGGTCTGCTGCTAATTTAACGCGTTAGTACATGCATGAACCGAGGAGCCTTCAAATTTCTGACAATTTTAACCCTTTGCCCGGGGACCACCACCAAACATGATTAACCCGTTATTGTCCGTTCGAGAACATCGCCCAAGACCTCGCCACAGTCTCTTCCTTTGTGCACATTTCTGTAAACATTTCCAAAATATTCTAGAACATAAAGTTCGATAGAATTTAGTACGATGTTTCTTCATTTTAAATCAACGAAGGCTACTGTCGCTGAAACTATGATGCTATTTGATTCGCCACACAGTGGGCCCAAATGCCAATCTGGCTGATAAAAAATCATAATGATCGGACGCAGCTTCCTATTGCAACTTGTATAAGGTCGTTGTAATCGGGAGACTTAAATCTTTTTTATGATAATTTGAACCATAAACTTTTTTTTTAACTTCTTATAGCCATTACATAACATTACATAACATTACATAACATAGTCATTACATTAATGTAATTTTAGAGAGAAGAAGCATTCCCGCGGAAATTTATGTTACTAGCGTTTTTAGTCACAGAGTGAACCGAAACCGACACAAAATAAAAATTTGATTTCCACGGAAAACCGAAAGTCTTGGATTCTAAAAACATTTACATATAATAACCAGAATCCTGTTCAGAGTTTTCATCAATTACTGAATCAAGTCACCATTGCTTGTCATGTTTACTCATGCAATTTTTACTCTAATTCTGTCAATTTTCAGAATATTAAAAAAAATCTTTCACAAAACATTCTTCATATCACGTACAATTAAGTAAGTAATATAAGATACCAGTCTTTTAAATCTCATACAGCTGCCCTATTCGTTTATGTGCAGTCACAAGAAAACATAAAATTCCTTAATACACTAGAAGTATTAATTTTATGACCTACATTGATTAAGCATATTTTACTCCTCTCAGTCGGTACTATGAACCACAAAAATCTTAAACCCTCTTTATGAGTGATCGCAAAATCTTCACAAACTTTAAAGTTATATTAAACAATTAGTTGCAAATAGTGGCAGCTGATTTTTATAAGAATTAAAGAATAGTGTCTACATTACGAAATCAAACAGGAGTGAATTTGGATATTTTTATTTGAGAAACTGAAATGCATAAAGTAAAAAATTGACTATCTTTGAACACGGGCATTTGGAAAATTCATTAATTTTTGGAATGTAATTTGGAATGTAATTTCTGTAATCACAGAATGAAAGTACGTACTTTTTTCTACAAAACCCATGAAAGGCAAAATATTCGATTTAATATTAACGTTTACCAGTAGCAAAAGCACTGACCGTTCTGGGGGACTCTTACCCTATATAAAAATCTTCAGAGCAAAACAGAATACAATTTAAAGATCTACAGGGATTTAAGAATGGAAACAAATGAAAAAATAAGTAATAGTATGTGATCGAAAATACAACTTTGTATCAGTTAGTTTGGCGCTTGGGCCCACTGTGCACCATTCGGAAAACTTCACCAACAACCAATATCATCGATGCATTCTCATGTATTATGTAACATTGTCATCGATGGCATATGAAAGACGCGACGAGCTTCCAGCCATTAATCATTTCCCATCGTCGCTTCGCTCGACGCGAAATGATCGAATCCGTCGGCGAGCAGAAAACGATAAACGCTAGATCCGCGGTGGTCGTGACAGCTACGAAGCGGTCAATCATGCACCTGCCGCGGCGTTGGTCACTGGCCAATGCACCTGATGCATTATTATCGAACTAACAAGTGAACGCAGCCCAAGCCTTCGTCTTTCCCGCGATCCTCCTCTCTTTCAACTTCCACTGTGGCGCTTTGATTTTGCGCAAAAGCGGGACGAAAATCGGTACGATTTGAAAATTTCATTTCTAATAGAATCCGAAATAACGTAATCGAAATAACAAATTCTTTTAAAAATAAATGCTTTGTCAAATTGAACGAAATTATGGAAGAACTATATGGCCACCTTGTCTGCCCGCAGTATCGACCTACATAGCGCTGCATCGTTTTCACGTGTGATTATGTCGCGTCGGCAGTGTTCCGATAAAAATAAAAGTTAGCCGAGCCACAGAGCCGCGAAGTGCTAAGAACATTTCCCGTTTGACATTGAGCGAAACACGCGGAACTTGCGGATGGATTAATTATTCAGAGTTTGCTTAACTAGTTAAGCGGTTACGGCGCGACAGCACGTCACGCAACAACCTTAACAAAATCGGTGTAACACGGGGGAGACAGGGCCGTGTGTTACAACGTTTCAATTAACATCGAAACTTCTTAACACCGTCGTGTGTAATGCGAAATTAGGTTTCGACAAGATCTCGACGGGTTTTGATTAAACGACAATAAATTAAATGGAAAGATCACGCTGAAAAGAACTCGCCATGCTGTAAAGTGGAATCCTGCTTTTTGAAGCCTGCTTGTGGAGTCATTAAGGGAGTGTCTGGTTTCACAAGTACCACCGATGGTCGTTGACAGACACTTCGTACTAAGTTGCATGTCAATTGGAAATTGAAAAATCAGGAGGCAGGTCTCGATAGTAGAAAATCCTGTTTCAAGGATTCGAGGAATCGTTCGTCGTAAGAAGCGCGGACAGTCTGTCCGAAGTTCGAGACAGCTAGACTAGACCTCTGTAGAGGAGCACTAGTCGAGCTTTGTAACAAAGATCTTTATGCATTTATACTCTAGTAGCACAAAATATTGTATACACATTCATATAATATTAGAAAGAGGTTCAATCTCTTCTTAATATTTAAATGTACATACAATATTTATTTTATATTAAGTAGCAAATATTCTTTTCTTATTATAAAATAAATCTTTATGTAATATCAGAAATTATATAAAATTCTATAATATGATATAAAAATTTCTTAATTGTAATAAGGTCCTTTGGAAGATAAAATGGAATATTTCCTCAAGCAGTGCACAGAAAATAATAAATATTCATAGTTTCTAATTTTTGTTATAACTTTTTGTTACATTTGAAAATTTTATTGAATGTTATTTAAATATTGAATTCATATTTTTCAAATATTGGATTCACATTTACTTTACATTTTTTAAATATCTAGTTTATATTCTCTGAATATTTAGCTTATATTTTTTAAACATTCAATTTATATTTCTTGTACATGTATACAATATTCAGATTCAATATTTTTCTCATATGAAAAAATGTGGCTTAAAAAATATTTTTCCAATATTTGAAAAAAATATTTATCTAATATTTTTGTGCTACTATGGTAGCTTCAAAATATTTGCAAAACTTGCTGGAGTATTCAATTTAACGAAGGTTAGTACGATGTTTATTTAATTTCAATCTACAAACGCTATTACCATAGTTATTTGTAGAAACATCTCAAGCACATCGAAGAAATGTTTATTCTATCAGCAGCTGAGTGAAAAATGCGATTTTCGCGAAGACTACAGTCTTCGTTCGACATAAGACGATGGCTCGGGGTGACTTTCGCCTTATTACAAAGAATGGAGTACTACTTGAAAAGTAGAAGAGGGCTAGCCTTTCGGTTCTCGTTTAGTGACGACAGCCGCGCGACAACTGTGTGACAGCGGATCGGGACTAGTTGCAGCGGCGAGTCTGAATATGGTTACGTAAGGAAACAGACAACGTTGCTGCGGCGAGTTTACAGTCAGGCATGCATATACGATCGGTATAAGCCATACATAAGTGGTCGCCCGAACACGGAAGAACGCTTATTATATCTCCTTTACTCTCCGTCTTCCGTGCCTCGTTCTTGGATCCCTCCTGATTCCCCTCTCCTTCTCTTGCTATCCGGTGATGCGTGACACAGCGTCTGCTAAGGGATTAAAGAAAACACGCTGCAAAGCAACTTGGACCGACTCGAGCGGAGTCTAGCATTTCTGCGTGCGTTCCACACCGTTGCACGGAATTTCGGGCGGTCCGGCGGAAACAGCGCTTGAAAGATTACTGGAGGATTCCCGAAGAGGTACCAGCGACCACCAGAGCTCAAAGGTGCTCCTCCGAAGTTAATCAAACTTCCTGAACAGTCCTATAAAGCCTTCTAAGGACAAGCGAAGTTCTTGAATAATCAGCGAAGGACTGTGAAACCCTGTCACGAGGTTCTTGAGTAACCCGGACACTTGGATGATATTTTCATAAGAGCCAGGGAAACGAACAACGATTTGTTCTGTGCAACAATTTCAGCCAATTCCCCGGATAACCCTCGCCAGCGCAATAAAACTTTGATTCGATAAACGACTCGAGCAGCTAATGGAACGTCGCGTTTAAAACGTCCGGTTCGATCCATCACGCAAAAGTAAGCTGCGCCGAATTCCCAGCAACCCTACACTCTAGAACTTTTACCATTTCTGCAGTCAGACGCTTGTCAAACTCTCCCTCAAGACCGATTAGTCTTCGGCTACCCGGCGCACTCTTCCTCCATTAGCGGAGGATCTGGACCGATCCAATGCGATCCGTTGCGTCGGTACCGCCGCGAAGTCTCCGCAAGTCCGGCTCCTCGGTATTCCTGTGGACGTATAAGGTATCCCGACATTAGCAGCGGTGGAAACGCGAATCCATCAAGGTATCCATCTAAGAAACGCCTGGTATCCCATTTCTGCCATTCGTTCTACGTCGTAGGAACGTATATTTCAGTAGCGTATCATCTTGTACTAATGCAGAAGCCACTTGCCGCTTTTACTCCTCGAGGAGAGCTCACGTAACGCATTCTCTCCCTATCTCCCTGTTCCTGTCCTTCCTTTTCCATTTAACCCTCGTCTTCTTCCTCCCTTCCCTTCATCACTCTCTTTCTCGTTCTCCGAGGCTAGTAAGCTGCGCGCTCTTTCCCTCGTTTCCTTTTTCCCCTTTTTCCTCCTTTTTCCGCGCGGCATGTAACAAGGGTGTGCAGGTGTGCAACGCTTTCTATCTTTGCCCGCGTGCACTCCACACCAGCGCGCTACGCGGCGACGGTTTCATACACACGGTGTGTGCCGCAGAATTGCACGCGATGCAGCCGATGCATCGATAGCGATACGCAGCCGCGCGCGCGGGAAACACGGAATCAATCCTACTCGCGTTCCCCCGTGATACTATCGCGTCCTATGTTCTCGCGTTTTCCGATTCTACGCTACAACTACGCGCACAAATGACGTTAGATATTTTTTTTTAGCAGAGATGCAGTTACAGTGAATTTATTCGTTAGATTTGTTTCTTTGAATATACTGTTCTACGCAGACTTGCTGCTCCATCCCTGCTGGATCTCGCCTGATCTTGCTTCATCATGCTTGATCCGCAGCTTACCGGCACATATCAGCTTGAGCCCCCTCCGATATTGTATGTGCTGCTCCACCGGCGACCTAGCCGGTCCCTTTAATTCTTGCGTGGGTGTTGCAACATATTACAAATTTATATTTATTTGATACTGACGATTATACTTTTATGTTCTTTTGTGGTTGACTCAATCGCTTCTTCTCGAAGCACATTTACGTGTCCCTGAATTGCTGTGTCTTATCAATCTTTACTTTACTAATTATTCTCCTTTCTTTCGATCGACAGTTATTTATACATATTTGAATGTTATTGGCGCACTGGTACGATCATTCTTGACTATAGTTAAGCTATTTTGCAAATTTACATAAAATATTTCGACGTTTCGATCCACGATTTAGATCATTTTTAAGAAACTTATTTCATTGTAATTGCGTCTGTAAGAATTCGTTTCTAATTAATACATGGTTGTTTGACCAAATGCAGAGTTTGCAAAATAGCTTAACTATTGTCAAGAATGATCGTACCAGTGCGCCGATAACATTCAAATATTTACTAATTATTGTTAGTCATTTTCCATAGTACGTGTCAATGTTGTGAAGTTTTAATCGATTAGCCCTTGGTTTCAAAAACTCTGTCTCGCTGGAGTGGATGATCATTGAACTGCGGATATCTAAATGAATGGCGAATTAAAGAATAAAAGGGCAGCAGAATCAATTGTCAAAGGAATAATTGATTAGTTTGGCGAGATCTGTTCCGGAATAATTAGTACGGTTCGGCGACGGTACCCTGTACATTCAGCGAAACGAGCCCGCACATGTACACACAGTCTCGACTGTGATTAGTGTCCTCGTGTGTCGTCTGCGAGCTTACGTCGTGATCCATGGCCTGTCCCAATCTTTGCTGGCGAGGCAAAAGGAAGCAAAGAGAAACGCGGGCAAACACTCGGCTTAACCCAGTGAGGGGGCCTCGGCTACCCAGAATAACTTGTTCCGCATTGCATTATTAGATGGTTATTTCGAAGCGCGACGCTTCCCTCGAACGCAGGACCTCTCCTCCTCCCTTTCTCGTCCTTCGGTTATCCGTGCCTATGATCGAGACGATAATAGAATATTTTTATTCGACCGAACCGTAATTTATTACACTCTGCTTCTGGATCTAGTAATAGCACCTCCAACAAATTTATCTAGCAGGCCAGGGAACGTATACGGAAGCCGGCCATTAAAATTTTAGTGCTAGCCCGCCGTGTCGGGACACTTATATCGCATACTTTGCTATAAATCCAGGTTTAATGAGCTGTCCCGGGACAGTCGGACTACGATGATTAAGATCGAGCACGATTCTTTTCGAGCACCCTCATTGTCGATCGTATTTTCACTGTTGCAGAATTTCATTCAAAACAATGTCGAGCAGAGGTTTAATCGCTTTGAATTTTTTCGAGAATGAATTCTAGCATGGGACCATTCCATTCTAAAATTCACCCCACAGTTTCTGTATGAAATACCTTCTCTATTCCGACTGCTTATATTTCTCTAAAAGCGTCTGCCGATGCGATACATTTTCGCAGCGTCGTTCGAATTCTTGGCAACTGGTCGGTAAAAGCCTTTCTCTTCGAATCTTCGGACACAGTGCCCTCCTGTCTCTCGTGCGCGAATTATCGTCGACGATAGTTCCGTTTCATCAGGAATGAAGTAGAAATGAATTTTCTTCGATTAAATTCGAATAAGGCAAATGTGGAACAATGAGGAAAGAACGACAGAAATTCTTGCTCTAGTGCAGCTTGTGTTTACTTTAGACACAGTTACGGTAGAGATGTCGCGCGACAGTTGCGGAGACAACGCTGTATTTAGTCGCGAAATGCCGGAAACTTTGTCGGTTGTCGTCGGAGGGTTTCCGCTTCGTGTCTCGCGCCTCGACACGTTAGTTGAAGCGCGTCTTTCTCTTTGTTCGTCGGAGAGTCTCTTCGGCGCGGTGCAACTGCGGCATAACGCGCTTAATGTTAAGCTCCGTCACTTGGATACTATAGATACATGGGTGTGGCTGCCGGGGATCTATGGGAAATGGCAGAGGTTAGAAACCGTGCACAGTACGGAGAAAGAGAGAGAGAGACAGAGAGAGAGAGAGAGAGAGAGTGAGCTTCGACCAGCTCTCGCACACGTATGCGGGGATCTGATATACCGATGGTGTATGGCGTTCCACGGGATCCGAAGTACTTAGCGCGGGCAAAGGCCAATTCTTGTACAGGCACGACGAGCGTGAGCCCTCCGATCCGTCCCTTTTTTTCCTTTTAGGATAGCTGAGAAACAGAGACGAGGAGCAGACTTTCCCATAGACACACGATCTTCTACGAACCCGCCGCTACCATTTCCAGTTGAGCAATCGATTCAAAGCACTTTCTGGCGCGAACTTGCTCGACTGATCGATCCTCTAATTGATTTCTGGTACCGCTTCCTTGAAAGTTGCTCGAGACTATCGTTGCTAATCGCGTGATAACTCCTGGGCCCCACTAATGCTAGATCAGTATTTGTAGCATTAATTGTGTTGAGGTATGGCGTGGAAATACTGCGCGCAGTTTTGCTGGTTGAAAGTAAATAAGAACAAGAATACGTTAACAAAAGAATAACTCTCTCTCGGTGTGCAACAGCAACCTATGAAATTATTTCTCTTAGCGCAAGGTTAGCCTTCTTCACGAAAACTGTGAACGTTGAAAACGTCGCTTCGCGTTTTCGCGCAACGAAATCCGAAAGAAAGAGCTCTTCGTCGTCGAACGCCATTTTTCGGTACGATAGAGTTTCGTCAACGAGGCGGACGCGCCTCGTCGCGGGATGGTTCGTTCGTCATTCCACAGGTTTCATCTTTTTTCCCTTGTACACCTCCGTCTCTGAAACCCCCGAGCAACCCTCTTAGTACGCTGATACTTTGTACATAGCGGGCACTTTGTGCCGCGGTATTCCCTTGGGCGAAAAGGGCTCTTTGAATACCGGCCTCAAGGAACGTCGCCGCTCGTTGCCGGATTCACCTCTTCCCGTGATAAAGTCGAGCTTTCACAGCTTGTGAATTAGCCGTTTAGCCCTTTCGTTCAGCCTAATTCGCCGAGGACACAATGGGCGAGCCGTGACAGCGGGGCTCGTGACACGGATTTCTCCTCCGCATCTCCGGATCTTTCACTCGGAACCGGCTCCCTTGCGTCGCGTCTGTTCAACACATCGTTCGACTGCGAAATTATTCTTTTTTGCAATGTTGACGTCTCATTTTTTAAATGTTGAATTTTTATGAAGCCGAGGAACAAATTGAATTGTGGCTACGAGGGTAGTTACAGGGTGAGCGCGGTTTAACGAATTATTTCTTGTGTTCCACTCAACAAAAAATTATTTCAAAACGCAGAAGCATAAAATTGAAGTTTTCAGAGTACCAAAATAAACATTTTCTAGCTGACTTGTAACAATCTCAAGTGAAATAGAAGTTTATCTTGTTTCTTAATATGTTTGATATGTTGAAAATAATATAACAGTGTTATTAAATTCTTCTAATATTTTGTCATAAACGCTTTAAATTCAATTTGATGCGCGAAATCGTGAACGTGCTATGCGGTGAGGATTGCCCTCCGAATTGGAAAACGCGCGTTCACGACATTATTGCATAGTTACCGTGAAAGTTGATTTTTCAATTGAAATCGCCAGGCTCTATCCGATTTACGTAACGCAGTACGTCAAACAGGTTAACAAGGATTAATTAACGTAACTCCGGATAATGGTTTGATTCTACTGAACAGGCTGAAATATTTCAAGATTCTGACACTGTTTGATGTTTCCTGGGAAAGCATTACGCTGGGTCCCGTGATTTTACTTTGTACAGTCTATTATGCAGACATTGTACGTTCCCGACATGGTATTTCTGTTTCCACGGCTCTTAATGGATTTATTCTCCTTCGCTCGTTCCCCTTTGCCGTGGATAGCATTAACCCCTCAACTTTTGCGATCAGATAATGTCTAGGCTGCCTTTCTGCGTGAAATTTCGAACTATCACAGACTGACTTTTACGGAAATAAAAATAGATTTTTAAAAATACCACGTTTTTAAAAACGGACTAAAAAGTATAAAATAATTTTTCCTAATCCCATACAGATTCCTAACCTCGTACAGATAGTCCTGAAAATTTGTGTTTGTGAATTTTTAATAGCTATGAAAATATTTGATGCATTTTGCGTTAGAATGTCTACATTTTAAACACGTATATTTATTGGAAAATAAAGAAAATACACTTACTGCGGAACTTAGTTTAAGGACAATAATTGACTCGAAATATTTTTTAACTATCGTCACTACAAATTGCAGAATCATCGGAAAGATCCTTATCAGTACGGAAAAGGATAAAAAAAGTGTTTACGGTCTTCTTTGAGACCGAGCAAATTAAATGATTTGAGTATGTCTTCCATAGAGAATGACTTATTTAAACACTAAAATACATGTGATATTATTAATCACTTTGCAAAAGAAAAAGGTAGAAAAATATATATGTAAGTTACTTTCGTTTTTTGTTTATTATAAAGTTTCTTTTGTTCATATAGGTTTTTTTCAATTATGCATGAATTTTGGTTTCTGTTTAGTGTAATGATAATAAATTGACTGTTTCTAGTTCTGACACTTCTGTATACCTTTGCCGGTCATTTTTTCTTATGAAAAGGGGCGCATTATGTTTAGTAACCCACGGGCGCCTAATTAATATCTTAGGACGGCCCTGTACCCTAGGTTACCTTTGGTGACAGTAAAAAAGTGAATTTTAGTGAGGAAGAATCGTCGAATACGACCATATTTTTACCACGTTTTTATTAGCTCGCTTTCTTGTTTGTCTGTTCGGTGACAAATTTTGCAACTGATTTTAAACTAATTTTCTGATGAGCTAGACACTTGAAATTGGATACATGGCTCAGAACTGGATGACAATGCATTATTCAAAAAAAAATTTTTTTTAAAGTCTTACCGTTCTTATATTTTTAACTTGATAAAAATTAGGATCGGCGTATAAGGTTTGAGTAAGGTGGCAAGCTTCCTTCATCATAACGCATTGGTAGCGAGCATTTGTAGTGGCTTGTACCGGAAGAGCAGCCGCGTTCGAGCCATTTCCCTTGCTGGCGGCAATTTCTCAGTACGAACAACTATCGAGCGTGTTAAACGCGTCTCCGATCCGCTTAACAACTTTATCATCGTCGTAGACAGGTACACGCATGAACGTTTAGCCTAACTCGACCGCGGTCCCATCGGATGTGCGCGGGTTGAGGCTCGGGCTTGCGCGAGCATTCGGCGAGTCTTCTCTAGAGCCTGCCTCGTAGGCTGGATTTAATAAATTGACGTCGTGGCGCACGTTCGTGGCACGGGAGCCGAACCCGGAAATCAGGACGATCTCGTGTTCACGGTGGGTCCTTCACGTGACGTCACGGACTGGTTCTACATGTTGCGCGTGTGTGCACATACCGGCGTGCGTACGTGTACACGTGCCCCCGCTATGGCCGCACACACGCTTGCACAGAGAGGTCCGAGATCGCTCGGCGATCGTCGCCGCGTGCCCGGCGATCCAGGAAACTGCAGCTGCAGCTGCAGCCAGCCTCGAGACCGGGACCGGTCATCGAACGACAACACCGGCGACGACGATGCCGACGCTGATCAAACGTAAATCCTGCCAGGTGAAATATATAGAAACCACGGGATACAGCCAGGAAACACCTGAAGGAGGGACAGCTGATTCGCGGGGGAGAAGTGGCGAGGGATCGGGATTTATCGCCGGGATATCCTTTACAGTTGTGAGAATAAAAGTTTGGACCACAGTCCAGTCAATCGTCGACTTGATCGGAAATAAGTCATCAATTTGGGATATTTCCGGATGTTTATGCAGGGTGGTCCATATACAGAGTGTCTCAAAATCACATTTCCTTTGCAAAAATTACGTCCACAGCTTTGTCAAGGAGATATTAACGACAAACACGGACCAATCAGAGCGTGGCTACACCGGATTTATTCTGGCTCGACCAATGGTGACACCACAGAGTTGGAATTTGTTCGCTGTAGCCGCGCTCTGATTGGTCCGTGTTTTTCGTTAGTAACTCCTAAACAAAGTCGCGGACGCCATTTTTGTAAAGGATACTGTCACTTCGAATGATCTTAGGTATCTCCAATTTCCGGATGTTCAAGGAATTTTGGGACACCCTGTGGATTATTTAAAACCTTTCTGTATTTAACGTGTTTGCACACATTCTCATTACATGTTGGGATATCCCGTTCCATTTTCGTTCCCCGAATCCTCGAACGAACCAGCTCCTCCACGAAGGGAAATTGTCTGGATCGGTCAGCGTTACCTCGGCCGTCTTTCTGTGTATCCTCTCGGGCCGGTGGAAATTCGTTGGTCGAGGGAGAAGCAGGGGACGTCGAAAGGGAGGAAAACCGGAAGGGTGGGAAAACAAAGAGTGGAATCGGACAGCGGCGGTGGCACTTGGCTGGGCACAAAGGAGCTCTCCACTCGATTTAAAACGTCCGAGGAATCTGGCGTAGCGCGAGAGGAAAAACGCGCATCGAAAGCGTTCCGATGTGCTGAGAAGCGTCGCGACGCGGGGAGGGACGCGTCGGGCTAACGGGGAAGACGCGAGACGAACCGAGAGAGACATTCATGAAGAGAGAAGGAGAGAGAGGGAGAGAGAAAGAGCGAGGAGAAGGCTCGTAAAAGGAACGAGTTGTGGAAAGAGAAAGAAACCGGACGAAATAGGAGGAGAGGCGAGCTACGGATCGAAAAAGGAGGGAGAAGAAATAGAGAAAGAGTGAAATGTAGATGGAAAGAGACAGAGAGAGGAGCGTTACGTAATGCTGAGTTGCAAGGGATAGATATAACGAGTTAATTACGCGGCAGCGATTGCCGGGATCAATGCACCCGGGAGAAAGAGAAAAAGGCAAGAATAAGGAAGAGCGGAGAAAGAGGGATCGAAGCCAGACCGGATCGACGATCGAACCCACGACCAATCAATGACGAGACGCTGCCAGATCGACGATGCGCCAGCGTAAGAGCGCGTGTTTCAATCCGAGGATTAATTCACCGAATTCCATCCACTATCTCGAACCCCTTTCCGACGCGATCTTTTCGTTTGGACTTCAGGGACCGATTCCTCGAACTTTGACACAACGAGCTCCCGCGTTAACCGAGGTCCTCGGTTAGGAAAACCCCTTCGTTCCCAGGAAACTCTGCAGCGCACACAGATTCTAGCAGAGCAGGTTCGTCGGCGCTGGAACGGCCTTTGACGGCTTCCCGGGAACATTGTGTCCAATCAATGAACACTCGAGTTGCGTGCTTGGTGAAATTAATAGTCGCAAATCGTTCTTTAATCTGCTGAACGTAATTCCTATAACTGATAGTTATAGCTGCATTTGGAACTTTTTTAGAATAACTATTAGGTGCGCGGAGCTAGTTAAGAACAGCCTCGAGTAGACTGAGGATGTTCATGGAGTTTTGTAAATTTTCTAAACGAATTTTAAAACAGTGGAATCAAATAAAATCTCGTTTTCAGTGATAGTAGCCGTTGTGGTTCTGACACGAATACAGAATCGTGCAATTTCGATCAGCCATCACGAATCGCACATGGAAGTATGATTTGCGAAGGAAATGCAAGCGTACCGGTGCTGCTGCTGCGCCGCTGCCGATTAGCTTAGTAAACTGCTTATTTAACCCCCGAGTGGTTGCGCGGATACTTTTATTTCCTCGAACGTGTAATTTAAGATTGCGTACACCGTACACAGAGCCCGACGGAGGCGAAAGATCTGCCGGGCCCGATAGCGGAATGAATGGAGATTTGATTACGGGATTTTTCATCTTCGCGGATGGCCGGCTGGCCGTTTAATTGTTGAAATTTAATCCCCGACGCATGAACCGCTGCATTTCAGACCATGCTAAAATTTAATCTCGGATGGACATTAGGATTTAATCTCGGATTGCGCGGATTGTTTACACGGTGTCCCGACAAGTATGTATCGAGAATCTTGAACAAGGGCGATTTTCTTGGTGCAAAATTTTGGACATTTTTGCAGATTCGTCCGTTTCATATTCGTCGTAGTATGTTGCTGTTTACTCACCACGTCAATGTGTCAAATAACCAGTTTACTTCTCCTCTGGCACAGAAACAATTTGGCATCGAACACCGCGTCGAAAACCTCCAGTGGTGTCTGCATTGCGGTGCTCGCTTTGTAACATCTCCAACATTCTTCCCTCCTTAGAGTCCCGCTTTTGCAATTACCGTTTAGAAAGCGTAAAATGATTTTTAATCGGCGCGTTGCTAGCTACCGTGTTCCGTTCCGAAACGCCGTTTCAGCGTACTCCTTGAACTCAACGAATGCCTTGTCTCATATTTTTTTTTATTCAAATCCGAAAATCTGTTGGGAAGAGACTAGTGACCAGTTATGCTTCAATATTTCCCGAAACGGACGTTTATCTGTGTCTGATTTAAACCCGAACCGGTACCATTCAAGTCTGAACAGGTTGGTAGCAACTTGTTAAGTAAATATTATAGAGAACGCACTGACTAGATATATGCAAATTTACCAGACCCACTTACACTAATCTTCGAATCAGATCTAACTCGAACGTAAAATGTACCACCTCGCAATTAGTTCTAATCCAGTTCTGACAGCAGATAAGATCAATCTCGTCGCTGACACTGTATAATGGAAGTTTAACATCGACCGAATCCAGATTTGTCCCACGTCAAAATCACGTTACCATTCGCTCGGGCTCGAGTCAAACATGAATTAAAATCATCTGTCCTCACTGTTGTGACTTCACCTTTGAGTTTACTCAAATTTTACCGTCATCGTATTGGTCATAAAAATTCATTTTCATGGGTATTCTCACTTGATTTTCAGTTGCCGGGTGTTTTTAATCTTTTCTTTATATTTATTGTTACTTCAGTTTACAAAAGCTTGTAGAGGAAAATGGAAGAAATACAATTTTTGCTTTGGGACTTTGTTCGGACTAGTTAGAAGGTAAACACACTAAAAGTCCCCACTGCTAGGAGGTGAGAGGGGTGCTAGGCCCCCCCCCCCCGGGCACGTGAAAGGTCCCTTTTTCGGTTTTTCGCTTATATCTCGGAAACTATGAGTCCCAAAGATTAGACTATTCTATACAAAATTAAAGGTACTAAGGAGTGCCACAAGATTGATCGTATTCAGTTTTTCGTTATCTCGAATAGTTTCCGAGATATTCGCGCTCAAAATTCACCAATTTTGAAAAAAATATTTGCCTCGCGTTTTTTTCCTTATTAAAACGCTATATTGTGATATAACGTTTATATAATATCCGGTATTATATTTTGCACCGTGGTTGGAAATTTTGTTGGTGGTTAGCTTCCACCCATACATCTGAAGAGGCAATTCATGGCCCAACTACATCTGGACTTGATGTCCTCAGAGAATGTTGTTACACTGTCCCTTCAGTTGGTGGGGGCATAACATTTCCTGTTTGATATTTGCTACCGATTTAACAAAGGATTGGTAACGATAACAGTCTACAATGAGAACGGTGCGCATACTTCAACATCCTCCGCTAAGTCCGTGGACTACTCACGTATTGATCTCGTCATCAGAGAGGGGGTAAACTGTATTCCCCTCAATTTCCTTTCCTTGAATTTTTTTTTCAAAATTAGTGAAATTTGAGCACGGATATCTCGGAAACTATTTGAGATAGCGAAAAACTGAGTGCTACCAATCTTGTGGCACATTTTGTCAGCTTTAATTTTGTATAGAATAATTTTATTGCGAGGACGCACAGTTTCCGCGATATACGCGAAAATCCGAAAAAAGGGATCTTCCACAACATCCTGTCCACCTCCGAGGAGTGGGGACTTTTATTATGTTTACCTCCTACTATTCCGAACAAAGTCCCAAAGTCAAAAGTTGTGTTCTTCTACACCCTCCTTTTAAGCATTCATTGACTGGACTATATAGTATTAGTAGTGTGTTCACGCGACCTGTGTGAGGACAAGTATAGAAGCCTAGAGCATTTAACAAGGGAATGTAGGATAATGGGGGAAATGATCAAGCTTGAGGATGTAGTGAGCGGTAAAAAAGACAGAAATGTTGAAGAGTGGTTGGAGAAGTTGAGAAGAAAGAGAAAAGAGAGCATAAATATACCAAAGAGCATACCAAACCTATATAATATAGGGTTGTCTGTTATAGATGATATTAGATTAGATTAGACTAGATTAGATTAACAAATGCCATAGGATATGGATGGATGGGTGGAAGAATGGATGGAGGGATGAGTGATGTAGTAGATCTGTAGACCAAGTTCAAATTCTTGGCCGCGAGGCCGAAATTAAATAAGTAAATTATTATTATTATTGTTATTGTTAATAGTTATTATTATTATTATTATTATTATAGTAGTGTGTTCTGGTAAATCTAGTATATTCTGATATGTTCTGGTACATTCTGGTACATGCTACTGGTATATTCTAGTACTTGAAGGCAAATAGATGTGCTCCAGGAGAAGCTCGTAGAATTCATGATTCATCGAGAACACCGAGTCCATGGTTCGAAGGAATACGCGGTACGCGTTGCCCGAGGCACCGTATGTGCAAACGATTTTCTGTTGAACGCGTCCCGCGGGGATTTGACTTACGTTCCAGGCAACCCCCTGTTCATAAATCTGCGCGTTGTAATGCCCGAGGCGCAATCGCAATCACTTTGTGGACGGGGCCCGCGGAATGCTTTATGGCCGAGTTAATACCGATATCAGGTATCTGCCTGCCCACGGAAAGTAACTAACTTTCCTGCGGGATCTGTCTCGCCCGCGCAGTCTTTTCCAATCTCTCGCCTCCTCTGCTCTCTTCCCCCTTTTCGTATCCGTGGCTCTGATGTCGGCTAATTTCATTAAGGCTGATCAGAGATCGAGCTTTGATCGGATGCCGTTTGTTACGATTCCCGAGCTCGTCTCCGTCTGTACAGCATGTTCCCGGTGATTTCGCCCGGAATTACGTGGAACGGAGTTTGCCGAAAATATCAAATAAAATTGCCTCGTTTACGACCGCTTTTAAGGGAAAATTAAGGAAGTTGGTCGAGTGCGAGTGTACTTGGCCGGCTCCCAACGAAATACAGGTGGCATAATCAACAGGAGGTTATTCTACACGCGAGAATTACTCATAAACGTAGAATAAAGCTCGTGTGCGGTGAAACCGGTTTTCGAGAAAATTAAGTTCCCTGGATTGTCGAGTACAGGCGCCTTGGCTGATTTCCAATTGATAGGGGATCGTTATACTCGGGACGATAAACGAAAAATGTCGAATGGAATCTGCTCGGTAAGAATCCTGTTTGCGGAAAAGTCAGAGTTGAACGTAAAAGAACGAATGTGCTTGGCTGATTTCCAGAATTTTGGTGCGACGATAAGGGAAAAATGTAAAAGGAAATTTTGGAAAAATAATATTTTCTTGCTCGGCTTCGTGAAATTATCTTCTCAATATATTAATTTATTCTTCTATCTTTTCAATATATTAACTCGTTTGAAATTGTGGCATAAAACCGATGCTAGCCATTCGCTCGTTTGTAATAAGTAGAAAAGGTACGCGATGGTCAGACGCGCGTAATGGTATGCGCGTTCTTCGAACTTTCAAGTACAATCTACTCGCGAAGATCCTTTTATAGAGCAAAGTTTTCTGGAATGTCCTTCCGTGTATATTCTGCATTCATAATGTATTTGTGCACCGCCCGCAGGTAGCGCTGTGACTTCATTTTATCGAACAGCACAGATCGATCAACTGAAATGGAAAGAAACAAGTGTCCACCTTCGAATTTCATAACTGAACTAAAACTGTCTCCACGAAAATCTTCTGGAAAGCTATGGTGGTTCTTCCGTCTAACAATCCCCCTCAAAAAATGTTGAAGATTAAGGTCGGCCTGTCCGTCTTCTTCGCTTTGATACTTCTCAGAATCAGCACCGCTTGACAACGTTACCAGTGTAAATGGCGAATGCTTGGAATGGCAGTGCGAAGTTCACCGACACCGTGAAAAGGTCTTTGGAGATTAATTGTGCTGAAAATGTGTGCAGGCGAATTAATTGCGAATATAACAGGTTACCTTGGTATTCGAGGGCCGCGTTCAGAACGCCTTTGACACTAGATAATTATGTGTATAGTTTCGAGGCGGACGTGGACGAGGACGGTGTGAATTCTCACCGCGCGTACGCGCGGAATAAGTTCGCAATTAATCTCGTCGCTTCAAAGCTGCCGGCTAGCTCGACGCAGCCAGATCATGCTGATAGATGCCGGATCCGCTAAATAAAGGGTTTTCATTTCCCAAACTATACTGCCTGTTGCGCTCTTCCATTATTTAACGCATACGCCGGGATGACGCCACAGTGGGTTGAAACGAGAAAAGCGCGGACAAAAATCATTTTTCTGACTAAACGAAAAATGTGTAATTATATTATTAACTTGTTGGTAGATAAATAAGACATTATTATAAATGACCTTTTTTAACGTGTGGAAATTTCCCACTGGGATAACCCCCCTCATCGCTGGAGATGAGGGAGGCCAATGTCGGAGTTCTACGGGATACGGCATGGCGGACGCACACTCTGGTGGTGTGCGTCACTGGCAGCGACTAGAGTTCCGCGATGATATTTTGCTTTCTGGTTCGGGAAAAACGTCGACGTTCGCAACTTGGCAGGGTGGTTTCGCAAGATAAAAGTCTGCTTTATAGCGTGGTGTAGGTCAATTTTCCGCTGGACCCTTATTTTTTCTTATACATTAAAAAATATCAGTAAGAAACGGTGCAAAAGTGGTGCCTCTCCGTCTTTAAACAATCACTACGTATTACTATTGTACATCACTGGATTCGAGAAAGTTTAACAATATCCTTTATAATAACATCACAATATTTGTTCAAAGTTGAAAAATATGTTTTTTTTTTCAAACTCAAATTTCTCAAAAACTGTGCGTCTAGGAGAAAAAGTAAGACCAGATTCGGAATCAGCGCGAAAAAATATAAAATCCACACGACAGTTGTATAGAAACATTTACTGTCGTAACACTTACTGTCGTACTAATTGTAAGAAGTTAACACTATATATATATCATTAAAATATAATTAATAATATCTATGTCCAAATTCGAGAAAATGATTTCTAAAAAACCTTGTATAACTTTTATGGGTTTGGAATTAAGTAAAATCTGATTATTAATTCGAATTCAGCACTTTAAAATCTATAAAACGGCACCATTTCTATTGATTTAAACTTAGAAACAACCTCAAAAATTATTATTTCCACGTTTTTCTCGTTTCAACCCACTGTGATGATGGTTACTGATGAACCGAGCTTTCCGTTTATACGGTACATTTTGTATCGAAATCAAAAAACTTCCAATAGAAATGTGGTAAAGCGACGTTTTTTTTTATAGTAGAAACGTCTTTTAATATTAGATATCCATGTTAAACTTGCAGTGTTACAGGAAAATTGTGATTTATCCAATACCATATCTTGTTTCTTGAAAATTTCTCTACTCATCGCTGTAGTCATTTGAAATTCATTCAAGCCGAAGATTCGGAAGGGCGGCATTATCGTCGGCACGTTCGCCTTGCGCCGTGGAAGTAAATGAAAACACAAAGCCCCGCTGAGAAGTTTGATTCTGGCGAAAGTTTCACTAGCAGTTTACAAAATACTTCACTTGTTACTTCGCTGAGCTGCGAACACGGCCTTAGGCAAGTTTCTCCGGTGCGAACCTCTCGATGTCAGATCGATATTAAAGCAGTTACATTGCTGCACCGATGTAAATGCAGGTCGACGGTCGAACGCCGAGGGAGATCGCGTGAATGAGCAATTATGTAGACGCACTCGAGGGATCCTGAATAATTTCGCGCTCGTCTATTTGCTGCCGCCGAATCGTCGGAAAAATTTCTATCGTTTCTCGTCGCTTCTTCTCGGTGGACCTGTATCAACTGAACACGAATTTTCCATTATCTTCGACGTTCACGTGCATCGAGAGAAAAGTATTTTTAACCAAAAATTAATAATTAATGCATACACGTCGATCAGGTTCACTTTACGAATAAGGTTTCGAAGAATAAATTCACAATAATCTGTGTGAAAACAAGTTAAATATTTCTCGTTTCGAGACATTTAAAGGAAACGGGTATCAACACTAAATGAAGTTGACCATTTTATAGAAAAACGTAAAAAATAAGATTTTTATTAGCTGTGCACTTTTGATGAAAGTGAACCTCGGATTTAACTTGGTTGATTTAAATGTTGGTTAAATTTTAAAACAATTACATGCGAAATGAAGTATACATAGTAACAACGGTCGTTTGAATTCATTAAGTTTAGTAATATGCCGATGTACTTCTGTTTCCTTAACGTTTCTGTTAAGAACACAGCTGTAGGGTTCAGTTAAAAAAATCCATACGTTGTGAACATTTTGCGACTGAATTATTTGCTTTTTAAATTCTCACAGAGTTTTATAGGCGATAAATGCATCGTTTTTGTTATTCTAACTTGAAAAAAAATAGTACATTAGGGAGTCAAATACTGAATATTGTTTTTGAACAATTTTCAGAAGTTGACAGGCGCGGTCAATTACTCATTTACATTTCTTTGCGATTTATAATGTATCCATATTACATCTAAGATTGTTAGGAGTGCAAAATATAATTCCAAATGTTGTAGCATGTATTTTAGAGGATGACCACATGGTCAACTATTGATTGCATTCACGGTCAAGTATTGACCAGTGTCAACTTTTTTAAAACAGCCATGTGCGTGACATTATAAATACCAACGGAACATGAAAATACTGTACTGTTGAACAACAATAAATGGCCTGGCTGCCTGTTGAAAAAGTTGTGAACGAACACTTACTATTTTTATATGAAGGAAAACATTTCTCTAGAAAAATTCTTCGTGAAACTAAAACTAAAGCGACTATTACATCCATGGAAATATACGGGCGATTATGGAAGTGGCCAGAAAATCCTGATGTGCTGGACCGAGCAGAACTCGCAACTTCTACTCTGTTCCTGAATTGAACTTTTTATGGAATTGATTTGGTTTATTTCTTATTTTATTCTTTAATTGTAATTTTTGCTGGTAATTGTTGAAACTAAATGATACTAAAATGATTCCCAACATTATTGCTTTAACCCTATTTCTAATGTAAGTGGTCAACTGCTAACAAACATAAAGTCTCTCTCTCTCAATTACTAACTTTTTCATTTTTAAGAGTGGTCAACTTCTGAAGCAATTAATGAATTTTTAGATATGTTATTTAAATTTGTATAAGTAAACTTAAAAAAAAACTGGCCTTGTTGCATAGTCTGGAAGACTTAAAGAGTGTCTTCAGGCATCGTCTTTCGCTATTTGATGACACAGCAAGTGGTTACTATTCGCGTGGAAAACTTCTCGTAACTAGTCAACTATTAGTATCTTTACCTTGATATCGTAAAAATTACATTGAATGAATTTAGTTTAAAGTAATGTGATGTGAAACAACTGATAAATTCGTTTTATTTTAATTTTACACGTGTATCGTCACGAACGGAATCGCAGCGACAGTCACGACGGAAAACGCGATCAATTTGGCGCGGAACGGGCCGGTTTTTACGGAACGTTTACGATCGAGCGGAGGCCGTAAACAATGTCCCCCGGTTTCCATGGCGATGCATTAGAAAGCGTTTTCACGGCGTGCATCGTCCTCTTGTGAGATTGTTTAACGCCTCGCGCTACGGAACCGATCGTCATACTACGGTAAGCGCAAATTATATGAACCTTGCTGAACTTTACGAGCAGCACGCTACGCCGCGAGTAGAAAGTCCCTCTCGTTATGCCAGAATCTCGATCGATCCTCCTCGACTAAGCTGGAGTGGTTCTCTGGGGCGAATCAAAAGCTCTCTCTCTCTCTCTCTCTCTCTCTCTCTCTCTTTCTCTCCTTTTTACGACTGTTTCTCTTTTGTCTCCGTCTGTCTCTTATATAACGCAAAGGGAAAGATAAGGGAACACGTTCGGCACGAGTCGAGGGAGAAAAATGCTCGGCTATCTGGAGGGAATCGAACAATAGCGCTGTTAAAGCGAGAGCTCAAACCTTAACGCAATATCGAGTTCTCTGCATAAATAATAAGCGTTCGTCTGGCGCTCCGTCCGAGACTAAATGCCACAGACATTGTCTGTCGTGGGCGATTTTCAGCGCACTTCACAGTTCAATTGTGTGCATTTCCTATCTATTGTTTATCACTACCGAAATTCAGTTTCTCTTATTTTCGATGAACCACAGCAATTACTTCTTTCCAAATACATTGTTTTCTTGATTGAAACACTTCACAACAGTTGCAGTCTGAAATTCTAATAACTTATGAGCATCACAATCAAAACCCTGACCTATGATAATGCGAATTTGCATAAATAAAGATTCTACAGGGCTGTCAGCATTTTCAAACGGTTTCGTTAAAATGTACCGCGGTATTTTTAATTTAAAGTTGTGTAGAACCGCGCGCCGCAAACTTTGAGAGACGTGGACATCAATATTCATGATAGCTTTTTCATATTCTACTATATAGGTTGAATAGAAAAACTTCTATGTGCTATCACGTTAGATGTAGATCGCTGTTTGTACGGTTATTAGAGTAAATAATCAATTATGTCGATCGTAAATGTTAAATATTTAATTTGTTGCTGTTTTCGGCGCACAGTTGCGATCAATTAATAACTGTTAAATTAGAAATTTTGCAATTTAAACTTTTTCTTCCCTAACGTTTCGATCCTGGTTTGAACCCTTTTCAAAGGAATTTTGCGTCTAAAAAATATTAAAAAATGTATGTAATATAGGTGGATTAAAAATTGAAAAAAAGGGATATTAGTACTTACTTGCTATGTATAAACGTAATTGCGTGAATTGAACATTGAAAACTGATTTGAACACTATGCTGGTTGAAATCGTATTGGGGTTAAAATAAAATGACCGTTTGAACAAAGCCAAAACAGAATATATTTAACGTCTTAATTTATTTAAACAAGTATAAATCAATTACAATGTCTGATACTTTAAAAGCGAAAACTTACCGATGGAAAGGTAAAATAGTGTCAGAGAAAGTTTATTTGTGGCGGCTTGCTCAACAGCTATTAATCAAGAAATGTGGTAGATTAAAAATTGGCATTCATAGTGCATTTCCTATTGTATGCCAGAGAACAAGTTCCAACTTCAATGGGTAACACCCAAATAAAAATTATGTGATAGGAAACTTCACCATAACACACTTATTTTTAGGGTTATTAGGGTTATCATGTTATTAGGGTGTTCGGAGAATGAGAGTTCTGTTACGGGGAGGGTCTACAATAATTTCGGGGTTCGCGAGGCGTCCTCAAAGTTTCATGAATCCGGGCTCGCCTCTCGTCGCGGTAGATTGCGATATCGTCACAGCCATGCCGTCGCGGAATTGCCGGCAATAAATACAGCGCGACCCGTCGACACGCATTAAGCAACCGATCGTCCCGCGGCCGGCGTTTAATTATAAACCAAGCGGTGATAAATACCGGCGCGTCTATTAAGGACCGATTACAAAGCGCCGCATCGCTAAGAATTAATTGCTGGACGGCCAGCAACAATCGTCGGACGCGGAAAAGGATAAGGTGGGCAATAACTCGGACCGTTTATCGATAATTTATCAGAGACAGGAGCGAGAAGCGGCCGGCGATTAATTACCGACACTTTTCTATCGGCCCGTACCAGCCCTTCCGCCTCGCGTTCCTTATCGCAGCCACGAATCCACGAGGAACG
This sequence comes from Lasioglossum vierecki, assembly GCA_028455595.1. Classification (NCBI taxonomy): domain Eukaryota; kingdom Metazoa; phylum Arthropoda; class Insecta; order Hymenoptera; family Halictidae; genus Lasioglossum; species Lasioglossum vierecki. Next base: position 26,265,857 of record CM052335.1, read on the forward strand.
ACGATCTTCCCCTTACCGAGTTGCAAAATCGACGACATTAATAACAATCTCACCATCACAGTAGTAATTCCGTAACCGTTGTACCTCCGGGTCTGTCGACCGACGATTCTAGAAGAAGCAATCCTTCCTCGTGTATCGAACGAATGAAAGCGATTAGATCTGTATGGAAAATTAAAACGTTCCACCTGGATTGCAACAAATTGGAGTGAAATAGAAATGAATTTTCTTTCTTGATATGATTAATCAAATGGAAACAATATACCAAGTATTTTTTGCAATCGTAACTATACCGTGTTGAATATCATTTCGATCAGAATGACATACGAAAGTGATGGCACAAGTCTCGGACTAAAATCTAAGAAATTCGAAAACCTCCAACCTTTGGTTTCGCGTGTATTGGTTCGGTCGTTGATCGTGTTTACCGCTCGACTAGTTCGAAGGAGGATCCCCGGGGGGATAAAACGTTGACGGTTACGGCAGAGATCTTTTCGACAGTTACGGGACGAACACTGCGGTATAAATGGATCTCGAAGTCGTTGTCTGTCGTGGCACGGAGAAATGCAACCGCAGCTCCCCGTGTATCCCGGAAAAGCACGAAGTCCGCGGATCGTCGTGTCGCGTCGCGTCGCCCGGAGCAGTGCCACGAGTGTCGAGTGTAGGACGATACGGAGCGTGAATAACGGGAATTCGAAGGTGAATGCACGGGTAAATTGCGAATTACGATACTCGGCTTCGCAACGTGAACGTAGCTCAGCTCCACTCCATTCTGTTCAGCTTCGCTCTGTTCAGCTCCGCTCTGTTCAGCTCCGCTCTGCTCGGCTCTGCTCAGCTCGCGATCTTGGTGCCTGCACACTTGGGCGTAGCACGCATCGGCGGGTAACCGAGTAACCAGTAATTGACTCGGTACGAGACCAGGGTCTCGAATGTACGCAAAGCAGGCCCCCGAGAAGGTGGCGGGTACGTGATCGTGGAGAGGACCAAGGAACGTGCCCGCTGGAAACCGAATAAAAATTTCCGCGAGAGTCTCCCCCCTCCCATCCTCTTTCTCTCTCTCTCTCTCTCCGGTTTGCCGAGGAATTTTGAACGAGCGCGGGTCAACACCGTCCGCCTAAGAATAAATTCTCTCTCTCGAACGGCGAACTGGTTCCACAGGGAACTGCGAGGAATCTGTAATTCGCTCGGGCAGATCGCCGTAATGGCTTCCCTCGCGCTGGCTTCGATATAATTCCCTCTTTTTTCACCTCTTCACCGCGTGAAGTATTCCCTTCCATCAAATTCGATCATCTACCCGTTGAACTTCGGTACCCGCTATTTTATGGATTGTTCGAGAATTTCGGACGAATAGCAGTCGATAAATACCGACTCCCGAGTTTTTCAGATTCCGCTGATTGTCTAATGCACCAGAGAATTTACAGAGCCATGCCGGAACCGCCGCTATTTCGATCTGAATGTCGAAAATGTGATTCCACTTTTAATCATTTCGATCCTCTTCCGTTCCCCGTCTCGCGAATTGAATCTGCCCGGTTTCAAACTGTGAACTAGTGGTAAAAGACCGATAAAATAATAAGATAGACAGTTTTTTTTCGAGGTTTCAGTTTGAATAACAGGTTTAGGTAGAATATTTTTATTTTGCACGAAGAGAACTTCGAAGTACATATAAGCACCGATAAGCGAAAATCCGTTCTTACGGAGAACGACGCGAACTTCCGGTCCCGCTCGAAAATCGCGGAACGGAGTAAACAACGCTGTCTCTATAATCCCTATTAAACAGGGTATTAGAGGCTTCGTTCTGCATCCATTGTTAGTCGGGGCGAACGCACGGTGCGCCTCCAGCTACATTACGGGATGCAATATCCGTCGTGTTGTATTGGTCGCGTGAAGCGGGATTATTGGTTTTATTGTGCTCGACTCCGGCGCACCTTTGCCTTCGCCATTTTATTTTCACATAGTATTTGGCGCTTTCACCGATCGCGTGTACCACCGCGCTGCGCGAAAACGGCTTTTAATAAATCCACGCCATCCGTGATCGCGAAATACCCGGCGAAATATTCTCACATAATATATCACGGTAGAATGGAGATTCAGATTCCGCGGGCTCGATCCGATTCGCATAGCTAGTGATCAACGTGTTTCTTTAATATTGTGTACGCACCACATTGTCCCGTATTTCTCTATTTTTATAGAAAATCAATCTAAGATACGCATTTTTTATTTTTTTGTCCATTGCAATGCCATCTGTAAACCAAAATGCAAAAACTCCTGTAAAACATCTGTAAAAGAAATTACACCAATAATATCAAATCAATGGAGAACCAAGATTTGCTATAAAAAAATGGTTTCCCACTGAAGATTTTGATATAATTCCCTCTCCTACCCTCGGGAGGCGGTGGTGGGGGTGGGGTCAATTATGGTGTTATTGAATTAATACTATTGAGTTAAAAATATCATATACGTCCAGTTTTATTTTTCTGATCTGACGTGTATTTCTCGAGATATCTCCATTTTTCAACGATTTTTTATCCATTTTGATTTTTGTCCATTGCAGCGTCATCTGTGAACCAAAATGCAAAAATTCCTCGTTCAAAGTGCATTCCACTCCGGTGAATCCAAATCTGCAATGAAAAATGGGGGTTGTCATTTATGTCTTTTATTTTCCCCCACCGCCACCCCCAGGGGGTTTGTTTCATTTCATTGGTGTGCCCCTTCGCGACGAACAACTTTCATTGCACACTTGTTTTGATCCAATGCATAGTTCTCGAGATATTTCAATGTCTTCAGATAAATGGCCCTGTATATTTGAATTAGGAACTACACAGAACAATAAAGTACATTAAATAGGCACCACGAGCTTAACATATATTCATAAAGTAAAATGGAAACAATATGTGGTTCATGCCTCGAACGTTGCTTTTCGACTCTCGCTTTTCTCCGTTAATCCGCGCTTATCGCTTAAACATCGACTATAACTTTTCTTTTTATTTGTCGATCGTATGTTCACACAAAGTTGATATTTGGCGCACCGGTTCGATGACTTTAATTGAAAGCAATTTTGCAATATATTAATTTCGACGTTTCGGTCTTTGTTTAGACCCTTTTCAAGAAAATAATGATTTCGTCTGTGAATTGTTAAAACAACATAAAAGTAATATTTTGTTCATGAGAATATGTTAAACACTTTCTGAAATATGTCAACTTAATTGCTTATTGAAATAACTTTTGGATTTTTACAAGAACAATGCCACGTGCTGTGTTTATGTCTTACTTTTAAGATATTGAGACAAAGAGTGAAACTCTCTGAAGTCACGAATCAGATAATCGATCGACGCGTAGATCAATCGATATTCGGCGGTTATTTCAAACCTTGAAAAGTCAAATCCTAACCACATTTAACTGTCCGTATACCACGTTGTCATCATCAATCCAGCCAATTAAAGTGATCGAACCGATGCGTCAAAAACATCAACTTTGTTTAGAAACAATTTTCTATAAAGTAATCCATCGGTGAAATTGTGCGTTGCTATACCCTGTACATAACCGATTGGTTCTAAAGAAAGTGACGTCTACAAACGACGCCTATGACACAACAATACCATCAATCACCATTCCAACCGACCGATCGACAAACCGCACATTTGTCTATCATTACTATGGCGCGCAACTCAATCAATTACACCTCGAATCAACCACTACACCTGTTAAACGTTTATTCACCGTCGTCGAACGCGCAAATGTCACGCGTGCAAGCAAAACCGTCGCCTTATCATCGATATTTTGATATTAGTGTCCCACGGAGACTCGGTAGCTGAAACGTATCGATGTTATCCCGTAATCGCATTGTTTACTAAGAAATTTGACTTCCATTTGTCGTTATTGTAGCCGTCAGAGCTCAATATTTGACTAGCTGTTACATACCGGACGAATATTATTTACAGATAGCTAAAAATTGGGAATCACTGACGCGTCTAACAAGGAGAGTGCAAGGACGTTGTCACACCGATTTAGTTGAGACTCTGTATACTTATAGATCTCGATCTCCCATTTACGAATATATAGCATTATAGACGCTAACACTCAATAGTTTTTGAGATATTCACAAACAAAGTTCTTACATTACTGCTTAAATCTGCTATTGTAGAGGAGGGATTCAACGAATATTTATTTTAGAGGTATATAACGAATTAATTTCGGCTAATTTATTTATAATTTATTAATAAGTTTGTTCTTTAACTTGCATATAAATAAATGTGCAATATCTTACGAACAAGTTAATTATAATTTATAATTTATTAATCCTTTTGTTCTTCAACTTGTAATAAATGTGTAATCTCATATAGACAAGTCAATGTTACACAGCGAATAAATAATATAAATAAATATGAAAAAAAAATTTCACCAAACGAGAATCGAACCCTAGCCCACCGTGTGGAAGTCTCGTTGTATACCAGTTAAGAACTTTGTTTGTGAATATCTCAAAAACTATTGAGTGTTAGCGTCTATAATGCTATATATTCGTAAATGGGAGATCGAGATCTATAAGTATACAGAGTCTCAACTAAATCGGTGTGACAACATCCTCGCACTCTCCTTGTAAGATCCCGAGCCAGACACGTACAGTGTGTCAAAAAAATGTAGCACTTCTCTGAAAGGGGCGATTTCTGAAAACGTTTGAAGCGATGTTTGTTCATTCAAACATTGAACTCGTACATTTAAAAAGGCTGGAGACCCTCGAACGCTGAAATCATTCCGAAAAAGGAGAATCACCGCGAATAGGATGTATCGAGCTCGAGGATGATACTCGAGGGTGGAACAGTAACGAAACCAGGTTCGCTGGACAGTGGCTCGTGAATTTCCCGATTTTTTCCGGCTTCATTCAGGCACCGCGGACGAAAGCTTTTATGATTTCAAAGTTCCACCTCCGGGCGAACTTCCAGTCGCATTTATGTTCCCCATTTTCCTCTTTGTTAACTCCCTTTCGCCGACATTGTTCTTTCCTTCTTCATTATTTATCTCTTCCCGGGTATTTCCTCGGGAAACTTGTGCCGATTAATTTCTTCGAGAAGTTTCGCGTCTGACGAACCTTCTCTCGTCTTCACTACATAGTTGATGTTTAGGATTATTTTAACATACTTTTCGAGATACCCTTTTTGTAGACACGATTGTTTTTCTTTCGTTCGTAACAGTTGTTTCTATTCATTTCATCAAGAATTCCAGGGAGCGATTAATCTGTCGACAACTAATTAATTCGTCAATCACGAATCGCGGCACTTTCCCATAATTTCGTGTTTGATAATCTAAACAGCCTTCTAATTTTATCGCAACATCTACATACGTTAGTATAAATTGCATCCTCTTACATAAATTTATTGCGAGATAAATTACAGCAGATAGTTTTCATACGGGCCTGTTTCGGAATTAGCGAATTTAATCAACTCACCCTGCCACTTAAAAAATGTTTGTTCGCTTATTAGGCAAACAGCGATCTTTTGTTCCGTAACAAGAAATAGGAAAATAGATCTTTCCGATACGACGCAGTTAAGGTTAATGCATGTGACCGGATAGAACATGATCAATTAACTAATCAATTATACAATGGCGTCTTTTACTTTCTTTCGAGCATGAAGTGGTATCTTTCTCTTTTTCCCTAATGTTACAAGTATTATATGAATATTACAGATGAACTGACTGGATGATTAGTTGTGTCACGCGAAAGCACTGAAAATTTTGGCAGTGAAACTCGCGCAGGATATCGACTAACTGGACGACAAACTCCCAGTGCCTCGCTTCCGGTCGCAGACGGAAGCGGAACTTAATTAATGCGGGCTCGTTACGCGGCTCTAATATACACCGGGGTTTCCAGAATTTCAGATTAAACCTAACTGGAAGCTATACTTTCCTGAGGGAGTTGCAGCTTCTCGCGATAACACCGCGCTCCTTTGGTGACTCTAATTAATTACGAACTACGGTATCAAATACTTGGGGGAGCGAGAAACGCCCGTCAGGGAGTAATGTGCAAGTATAGCATTTTATTCATATAAGTCCCCAGCACGGGTCTGCCGAGGGACATTTATAAGTCAGGGACAGTATTCTTCCAATTTTGCCGAACGTAGAGAAGGACAGCCGAACTCGAGAGACCTCGGTCGCCGAAAAATATAAACATAGCAAATCCAAATTTCCAACTTCCTTATTTTTCATTATTTTTTATGGGACTTCGATCACTATATTTGTGACATTTTTCTAATTAAAATCATACCAAATATGATATAATTCCGATGATATTTACTTGTGTAATAGACGATTAAAGTTTCGGTCGTGAACAAGGATAGCGTATGGGAAAGAAAGAGACGCAGAGAGTTTATCCTTCCTTGCGCCCGAAACTTTAATTGTCTATTACACAAGTAAATATCATCGGAATTATATCATATTAGGTATGATTTTTATTAGAAAAATGTCACAAATATGGTCATCGAAGTCTCATAAAAAAATAATACAAAATAAAGAAGTTAGAAATTCGAATTATGTGATCTCACCGATATACCCGAGCCGCATGATGTCATATTTTTCGGCGACCGAAGCCTCCCAAGTTTCGCGGCCCCTCAAGGGGGTATACCCCGCAGTAGTGGGGACAGATTTGGGACATGTACAGGTCAGACTTTTCGGACATTTATGGATAAAATATTGTAAATTGTTTCGAAAAAAGATGTCTCTCAGAATCGCTGCTAAACAATAATCGAGAACATTAGAGAAAATCTTTTTTTTCAAAGTCATTTTTTCAAGTTTTCTAGGTCACGGATGTATTTCTCTTAACAACAGATTATGCTATATATGAATTCTTACAGAGAAAAAGAAGACAAATGCAACAATATCTTCCAGCGTATATTTATATTTAGATTTTTAAAAAATTTCAAATTCGTTGCGCGCCGGTTTCCTATGATCCAATTGCCCCAAATTTTTTCCACGTCATCGTCTCAACAGTGGTCATAATTCTTGGGGGGGGGGGGGAGTTGCGGGAAAAAATTCTTTGGTCAAAAAATAATGTCCACCCTAATACACATATGTATGTACAATTCATATCCTCTCTGTATTTATTTCAATATATTCGTAAATTATACTAACTACGAATATGTCTTTTGTTGCAGGTGAGTAACACGATCCGTCCAATATTTTCGAGACTCGTTCCGCGACCAGTGGAGCCAGCTTTTCCGAGGTTAGAATACAAGCAAATGAACTTTATCGCTCGAGATCGAAGTAGTCGATCTTTTTTTCCCGTTACATCAGACTGCGCCCATAAACGGTCGATCATAGATGACGAGTGTGTGCGTGCGTTAAATAATACCGTTCGTTAAAATAACATTCCCGGTAGTTGGTTTAACGTAACAGCAGGTAAGAAAAAAGAAAAAACTACTACAATTGTGTCTGGCGTAGCGCGGTGTACATAAAAGGTATCCGCCTTCGAGATCCCGGCATTCCTAGCAATACCATGGATTCCAGCTTTTCCGTTAATGAGAATAATTAGCGGACGGAGGTCGTTGCACTTGCGTACACGGCTTAAGGTCGCGCTAAAGTCTCCATTGAATCGAACGTGGGACCCGCGCTTTCAGTTTCCAGTTTCCGGGATCATGGAGATTACGCGAAACGCGAACACCCGCCGGACCATACTCGCGACTCTTTGATCATCGTTCCTCTCTAATTCTCGTATGAATTATATGAAACTTATAATGGTTCAACTAGCCAGTGACCGGCCACTCGAATATCAAAGCGATCCGCACAATGAAAAATAACGCGACTATTAGAGTGGATGTCCGTGCTATGTGCCATCGAACGAAGATTTAACTATTTCAACTGGTTATTGCAAAAGTCCTTACACGATTTTCGATTTGTCTCTAATTTCCCCTTTGTTCAAACAAATGTCGTCCGAACTATTAAAACTCTAACCTTGCTATCGTGAACAAGTGATTTTTTAAAAGACTAACTATATAATAAATATAAAATAAACAAACAGATAGTCACTGTGAAAACTACAGCCCCTGCCACAATGTTTCCGATCGGAGCCATTGATATCGATTTTAGGGTAAACATTTACATTTTCGAAGTATGAAATATTACTTTATGGAGTTAAAACTGATGGGAAATGAAAAGAGGCTTATTGAACAATGAAAAATAAGAAAATAGCATATGGATCCATTTATTATAACAAAAAAACGAGAAAATAAACAAAATGTTATACGGAAAAAAGTTTCCATTGCATTGTCTAACACACAATTTGTTCTACAATTATAGTTGGGTGATTCCTATAGAGTTTTTCGCGCTGTATCTCGCCGTATCAGGTGGCAACTCCTGTCGGGCGAAAATATTTTAACTTCAAAGAGTTGGAGTTGTGTTAGTCTCAAGATAAAAGTCTACCGTATCGCGTGATGTAATTAGATTTTCCGCTGCACCCTTATTTTTTAAGATAAACTGGAAAATATCCTCATAAATTGGTGTAAAAAGGTTGTCTCTCCATCTTTAACGATTGTTTAAATACATTTACAAATTCATAATGTTTTAGTATTGGATATGACTGTATTCGGGAAAGTCTACAGAATCAATTGCTACAAAGAATAATGCAATACCTTGTATAATAACATGACAATATTTGATCAAAATTGAAAAGTATATTTTCTTTTTCAAATCAAGTTTCTTAAAAATTGTGCTTCTAGGGGAAAAATTAAGGGTATACGAATCACCCAACTATAATTGTAGAACAAATTTCGTGTTAGACAGTGTAAATATCGAATCGGAAACTCTCTTCCAGCAGTTCTATTTTGTTTATTTTCTCGTTTCTTTGTTATAATAAATGGATGCTTATGTTATTTTCTTGTTTTTCATTGTTCAATAAGCCTCTTTTCATTTCCCATCAGTTTTAACTCCATAAAGTAATATTTTATACTTCTAAATTGTAAATGTTTTCTCTAAAATCGGTATCAATGGCTCCGATTGGAAACATTGTGCCACGGGTTGTATTGGGTTTCCAATCTTTTTGTCGCGTTCTCGCCTAACTGGGCCGTTAATTGCTCATTTTTGCGAACGTTTTCTCGTTTCCGAGTCGTATTCCTTGAGGAAACGTAGATGAGCAACTCCGTTTAGAATATGCATAAGCCCGAGAAGATTGATCCGGCGGGCGCAACTCGTGCCGACACCAGAGGTCGTTTAATTGGCAGGTCGGCAATTAGGCGATTAATTAAGCGCGATTAAGGCGTAACAGGAGGAACGAACGATAGGTTCTTCTTGCGTAATAATGTCCGTGGCAGTGAACCTCAAGCTCGAGCCACTTGGTTTCTCACGTCTCACGTCGTCGACCGGGGCGCGAGAAGCGCGTACACGCGGAAAAACATTTGCCCGCTCCGCGTACCAACGTGTGCGCGACCGTGGATTAGTTCTTGCTGAAGCGTCTTGTAGTCTGTAGTACAGTGCGGTGCATAATAGTCTAGTCAACGAGGGTTATCATGGGTTCCATGGTTTACCATGTTAATAGAAAAATAAAAGTAGACTCCCATTAAAAAAAGGCACCCGAAAGGGGACAGAAACATGGAACGTCCACGTCTTTGTTCCTAGGTAACGCTAAAAGTAGTTTTTGATTTTATGATAAACAAACTGATATTGATGAAATCTTATTTAAATAAACTGATGACATAATATCAAATCAATGGAGAATCAAGATTTGCTATAAAAACTGGTTTCCCACTGAAGATTTTGATATAATTCCCTCTCTAACCCTCAGGAGTTGGGGGTGGGATGTCAATTATGGTGTTATTGAATTAATGTTATTGAGTTAAAAATATCAAATACGTCCAGTTTTATTTTTCTGATCTGACGTGTATTTCTCGAGATATCCCCAATTTTCAACGATTTTTGTCCATTACAGCGCCATCTGTGAACCAAAATGCAAAAACTCCTAAGTCAAATTCGTGTATTTTGTTCTGGAGAATCCAAATCTACAATGAACAATGGGAGTCCCGGTTAAGTTTTGTATCTTCCCCTACCACCACCCCCAGGGTTTTTTTTAAATTTCATTGGATGTCTCCCTTCACAACGAACAACTTTCATTAGCCACTTGTTTTGATCCGACGCATAGTTCTTGAGATATTTCAATGTCTTCACATAAATGGCCCACCCTGTAGAATACGGATGTAAAATATACTTACGTATAAATTTTTCAGAATCTTCTGTTTCTACGTTGGATCCACAACACACTATTGTGTGCACGAATACGTCCGAATAACTGTGTCTGTCATCCGAAGTCTATATTAATTCTAAACAATCACTAAACACTACACAACACACTATCCGAAATCGTTACAGCGAACCAGGAGAAGTTACTTCGAACACGATCGAAGTAGTTTAATCGATTTCTGCTAGAAACTCTGTTCTTCTACCATGCAGTGTGCTCGATCAAGGCGAACTGATTGAAGGAAAAGAAATCCCAACAAAAACATCCTGTAAACAGGAGCCAAGTTCTCTATGGCCGTAAAAAGTTGTGAGATCAAACAAAATACGGCCAAGTTCGTTAGCTCACAAATACCTCTTACAATACTGAAAAAAGCGTTTGTAAAAATTAGTTTAAAAGAAAACTATTTAATTTTTAAAGAGTTACATGGAGGGCCAAATTATTCATACTTGGCCGCTACCAAACATCTTTCATGGCCATTGGTTTAGAAAGTAACGGCCAAGTATGAATAATTTGGGCCTGCATGTAACTCTTTAAAAATTAAATAGCTTTCTTTTAAACTAATTTTTACAAACGCTTTTTTCAGTATTGTAAGAGGTATTTGTGAGCTAACGAACTTGGCCGTATTTTGTTTGATCTCACAACTTTTTACGGCCATAGAGAACTTGGCTTCTGTTTACAGGATGTTTTTGTTGGGATTTCATCTATTTTTGTTTAAATATTCAAAAGACTACATGCGTCATGTGATTCGGCATACACTATGTGCTTCAGATACGGCCTTCTCAAAATTTCGTTATTTTCGCTGTAAGAAGCACCGTTCCCGAGATACAGCCATTTTTTAAGACTAGCTCGACTGACCATCCCCACCACTTAGGTTATGCTTTTTTAAGGTGTAAAATTTCAAAGTTCATTATTTCAAACTTTGGTTTTACAAGTTCTAATTTGTACAAGAGTCCATGGTTAAATTCAATTTAAAAAGAAAAAAAATTTTTTTTAAATAAAAAAAAGTAAAATTTCAAACTTTGATAATTATTCCTTTGGTTGTGTGTTATGGTGGACCTATGTACCAAATTTCAAGCTTGTAGGTCAATGGGAAGTACCCCAAAAGATTTTGATGATCTCTCAGTCAGTCAGTCAGTGACAAATTTAGCGATTTTTGTGGTCCTATATCTCGGAACCTACTAATGTTGGAAGATTAATGTTTTGCCAATATTGAGACATGATAGCACTTAACAAGTGTACGAAATTACATCTCTCCATCTGTCTCCAGTTCCGAGTTACAAGCCTCTAAAAAACGGCCAAGTTGTTTCGTGTAAAAAGAGGTAGTGCGAGAACTTGGCTGGTGCACTACCGTGCACCTAGATCATTTCGAAAAAGTTATTAATCGTAATATCTAATGCGTATTACTTCTACGGGCTCGAGAAAGACATTGTAGCATGTAAACAATTCTTTTGAACTGCCGCGCTTCGACAACTTGACCCTGCGGAGAGATAAGATGTACCCTCATAAATTACGTTTACGATGACTGATGTCAACACGAAAGGGAATTTCTTTGACAGATCCCCACTCCTTGACCAAAAGTCCTTCAACACAACCGCGACCAATTAACAAAGGCCTACCCACCCCAATCCACCCCGAAAAATCCAAAGGTAACGTAACTTTTTCGCATTCGCTGTCGTGATTTCGGTCAGTCTGTTGCGTAGTGTTTAGCAATTGTGTAAAAGTATCGTGTTTCGTGCTTCATAGTTGGGGAAATAAATTATTATTTAAAAATTAATGTTAGTTAAATGATTAATTATGTTGTAATTAAAAACATGTTCACGGAAATGATGGTGTCGTGTGGATCCGACGGAGGAGCAGAAGACTGAAAAATTTGTAAGTACACGTTTTAGTTTACATTAGTATTTTATAATGGGAAATTCATGTTTTTATGTGCAACACTAGATACAAGGTTTTCTTTCGTATTTTGCAACTGAAAATGACCTAGGGACAGTCAGTCCGAGTTAGCCTGTTGTATCAGTCACTTCAATAGTTTTTGTCTATCTCTATGTGCAACAATATCTCACACTGTATACACGCACATTCCTCCATGGCGGAGTATCAAACAAACAATACTTATCTAGAGTTATATTTGATTCCTCGTACCTCGGTTTCCCAAAAGAATTTAAATTTCGTTTGCCTCGAGTCACGCACACGAGTAGACTGATGTAGCAGGCTTTTATCTACAAGCATGTATAACTCCACACCATCAAATTTTGCAAAAATTCTGACAGCTCATATCTCGAGAAAAATTTGTTCGTGACATACGATTCCTTTCAATCTTTTCCTCATCTCGACCAGTAAAGTGTTGATGTAAAAACAAACTTTAACAACAATTTTCCGGCAAGTTTCTTTTACAAATGTCAAGAATGACTATTACTTTTCACCACGCTTACTATTCACAGGAAGTACATGTTTCGTGGTTCCGTACATAGTAAATTTGTTTCTTGACAAGTTAACAATGATATTGAAATTTAAGTCAAGTGTTCAAGATAAAGTTACCCCCGAAACACATACTGTACCGAACGGAAATTGGAAAATCATGTGAGCAGTGGACGAATTGCACATGTTTTTCCACGGTAGTATATCACATTTTGTGGACCCCATCATCCCCCGAGTCTCCCTCTCACTCTCTTCAATCCGACTTCGATAGGATCGACTCGTTTCGCTTCGATTTCCGGCCCAGCGAATATTCGCTTGCCTTTTTTTTCGTCGCATTCCCCTTTTTGCCGATGCCGCGTGCGAAACGAAACGAAACGTGATTGTTTGAACAGTTGTTTACCGATCGAAGGGGAATTGATTTCGGTCGCAGCAGCCCACATTCGAATTCTGATTCGAATTCCTGCCATTGCCATTCAAATCATCGAAAAAAAACTTCTAAAAACCATGCTGATACTAGAATGCACTACAAAGGAGAAAATAATATTTTTAGATAATAGTGACTATAAATAAAAGCGTGGAAAGAGAGAGAGCTAAACTATATTAACGTAATCTTCGTGGGCGCCGCGCTTCACGCTTTTATTTATAGTCACTACTAACTAAAAATATTATCTTTTCCTTTTCAGTGCATTCTAATATAAGCGTGGTTGTTAAAAAGTTTTTTTATTTTCTACTTTTTAGTCTTTACGACTGAGCATATTTAATAAGGCCCGCTTACCGAGCAGAATCTAACCGACCTAATCCAAATCAACCCAGTAAGTAAACTGAGCTCCTTCGGTGCGAAGTGTGCCAGTGGGCGGGGTCGAAGTCGGAATGGGAACGCGTAGTGGAGTAGGGAGCGCGCGGAGTGGGGATCGCTGCACGCGATGACGTACTACAGAACCTCGCGCGACGAAAGGCGAAAGGAAATATTTAAAAATATTGTTTAATTCCTAAATGCACAGTCTTTTACAATTTTTTTTTAATATTGCATTGTTATCCAGTTCTGAGCTATGTCGAAATTTTCAAGTCTCTAGCTCATCGGGAAGTGGTTTAAAATTCTATTTTAAGATTTTACGCATAGAAAACAACAACGACAACTCGGCAAATCAATATAAAGGTCTTTGTCTCCCAGTTAACGTGCAGTTGAAAAAACACATAGTTTCGAGAAACGCGGGTCTTATACAATGAGCAATAAGAATAGTCGAACTGAATTCGTTCTAGAAATGTTCTACCGCAAACGTGGCCGGCGATAGCGAAGTGTTTCGACGTGCTCGCTTTTATGTAATTTAGTTATGAGATAATTATTACGTAATTTGTTAAGACACGCCTGGTAAGTCGCGCTTACGTAAGGGCTGGTACGATGGTTGATTCGCTGCGCGAATTACGACACGTTCTTGCAGGCGAGAGCGATAAGGGATGTGCCAATTAATCGAGGTGGTTTGAAATTTTTTAACCGTGATCTTTTGCCGTATCAATTCTATTGAAAAAAGCAATTGTGTGCAAGCAAGTTATTCGATGTAAATTGTTCGGTTTTAGTCTTCCAACGGAAACACGACAAACGGGTCGATCTTCCGCGCAGTCGACATTTTACGATGGAAACGGGGATTCGACAAAGCAATTGAAAAGTTTTCTTCGGAAGTTAAGGCGGTAGGCATATCTATTCTAGATAGGGATTGCAATCCCACAAAGTGGAATCCCGCAATCCCGCAGGATCCCGTGCCATTTTTTGGTCCCGCATTTCTTAAATAGGTGATGCGGAATCCAGAAAATTTTGGGGATCACGCGTACAAACAATATTTTACGAATGATGACGCGCACGATGAACTATTTCGATGTTTTGTCGAAGATATATAAGATTATTATATTATGTATTTGATATTATTACATATAGAGTGGGGCATTTAAATGGGAACACCTAAATATCTCGGTTATTATTAGTCGTACAAAAAATTTCCACGGAATAAAGTTGAACTGTTTCAAGGGGCGAATTTGATGATGGTAAAAATTTTTCTCAAGGACATTTTTTGACAAGATTTCAAGTTTGTCAATGTTTTTTAAAATGGAATCATATATTTTTTCGTACATATTCTTATAGAGAATAAAATGACTATATTATTAATTAATTTGAATAAAATTATTTTTTATTTCGTTCATAAATTTTGACTAATACGATTAATAATGATTATCTCATTAAGTAAAATTTGTTTTTTTATTAAATATACATATATTAGGTTGAAGAACTAAATATTATACTTAGTCCCGCAGATCTAATTCTAGGGTATTTATCAGTGTTGCCATAAATATAAATATAAAAATTATAAAAATTAATATAAAAATTATAAAATAGAATGTGGTTATTAGAGATACATAAATATTTTAATACAGACATATGATTAGTTGCGCCCCACGTTTTTAATAACGGAATTTAAAATAACGGAAGCCCGCAAACCCATGTTTCGACAAATAATCTAGTAAAATTCTAGTTACTTGCTAGTTATGTCACGTGGTATTCCTACCCTCTTAATGGTTGTTTGAGTAACGTCGCTAAAACGACACACGGGACGTCCATGATACTGCGCGCGATGGAAACGAATTTCTATGTGCGATTTCACCGTTCGTTCGCGATCGTGCCGCAAGATTTTCAGCTCTCTCGACGATACACGGCTGAGAAACCGATCGATTTCTCGTTAATGCGCGCGAGCACCGGTCTCCCTATGTGCATACTATACTGCATACGTACGGAGACAGCTTATGCAGGTAAACGTAAACGCTCGCGAGATGAGAGTCACGATCGGGACGCATTTCAAGCTGGCCGATCCGAAGGAACTTTCGCCGCGTTTTCAGAAACGCTGTAAAACCGGGGACATTTTATTGAATATCCATGAGAATCCAAAATACTGGGCCATTTCCGTGAAATAGATAAAATTCATTCGAAAAGCACCGAGAAAGCAAGTTCCTTTATTCTTCTTCTTTGCCCCTCCATTTTCCGACGGAGAAACGCTTATGAAATCTCGAGGTGTTCCGCCTATCGTGGCATGCATGCGAAAATAATTCTGCGTATCGTAACGGGGAGGAGAAGACATGCAACTAATATCAGTCGTGACTTTCAACCTTCGAATATGATATCGGCTGTATAATAATCATTCCTCGTATTCGAGACGATTTGATGAATTATATAAAGCTTTATATCCGCTTGAAAACGTATGTTTCGAAAAGAAACGTTGATTTCACGAAACAGGAGACGCCGAAGCCTCCAGCAATTATTTGCTTGGCAAATGTTTTCTCGGAGTCCTCGAGCGGGGATGCTTCCAGCCGAGCTGAGCCGTTTCCACGCCTCGAGATATATCCACAGCGCATTTGTGACATAATTTTCCCGGTATATTTCTGTAACGCGGCGAGGGGGAACGGATGGCGAAGAAAGGGGAGGGCAAGTGAGAGTCTGGCGACGCCGGTCTGAGCGTCTGGGCCTCTCTCGCTTAGACGAGTTTATCGACATCGCATTTCCGCGTTTTCGTTGCACAACACCTGTTCGCTGCCCGTATAATTTCTTCCTTCTGTATGCCGCCCACGCGTCGATCTCGGACATCGATCAAATCGACGACGCATGCTCCACGGGCAGCCTGGGTCCATTTCAACCCCCCTTTTTCTCGAGTCAGTCCCCCAAGAACATTTACGTCTCATCAAAATCGACATAACATATTTTAGGCTCCTGTATAATTTCTTTTCATAATCTCTCTAACATAATTGAACCTGAAATTAATTTCAATATTTTTTGTTATGATTTTAACACGCTTACTGCCTCAAATCCCTTTGATTTTGAATTTGGATATAATCTTAAGAAATGTGCTGACCGTAATCAGAGAATCGAAAGTCTGATTGAGGATAACTCTGCTTTCGCTGTATTTACTGACGGTAGTACAATTGTAAACGCAGAATATGTTGGATCTGCCTGTTTCTGCTCTAAGTTAAATTATTATACAACTAAGAGTGTTATTCATAATGCCTCTGTGTTTACAGCAGAGTGCTAAAGGTTTTATTTTAATAATGTTTCCTTTTTGTTTAACTTCCCTAATATTCTTGTAATGTTCAATGTAATGTATACTATGTTCTAATAAATCTCATATGAGATTTCCTTAAATAAAAAAAAACATGGGCTATCCATCAATTCTCGAATTAATTGACCGACACTTCGTGATTGTAATTATTAGACTCTCGATGCATTTCAAGAAATTAGTTCGGTGAAATATAAAACAGTAATAGATTAGAAAAATTGAAGAAATATATTATAATGTTGTTTATTATAACGTAACAAAGTCGTTAAGGGGTGAAATCAATTTTTATGTTATTTCTGTTTCGATTGGCAGTGCTATCATCATTTTCCACACGTTTACACGGGTTCGCTCGTCACTGTAACTGCTTCCCTGCACCGCATGAACTTGTGGCCGTTGTAAACGCATAAAGATCCGCAGTCTGGTAATGAGCGTTTATATCAAGTTACAGTCTGCGTCCGAACGGTTCCGCGGCACTGTAATCTATTCGATATCGCGATCTTACCGCGAGTTCGGGTGAAACTGCCGCCTCTATCCGGAGCTTTCGAGTTTAGTGAAACTTCCGGTTCTGTCTCTGTCTCTCTCTGTCTGTGTGTCTAGAGCGAAGCTTTCGAATCCCGGTATCGAGTCCACGAGGCTCGGCTTAATAAGGAGCTAGGGATCGTTAAAGGACGAGCCTCACTAATCCCAACCGAGTGGAAAGGGACACGCGGCGCGCACATACGCGGCGCGCACATACGCGACCGCGGGACAAATAATTTATGGTCGCGTTTATGCGCTCGCCCGTTCGCTTTCCCAATGCACTTTCTACGGCCAATCTCTCGTTGCAACGAGAGCCCAGAGCACGCTCTGTGCAGCACAGCGCAATTTCCTTCTCTATCTTCTCTGCCGCGCTCTACCTATCCACCGATTCCTACTTTCTCGGTCTCTCTGTCTCTGTCCCATCGTGCACACCCTTTCTCCTCTCTCGCGCGACGCCTTTTTCTCTCTTTCCGACGTGCTCGGCGCACGTTACGCAATTCCAAAGATATATGGTCGCTTCAGGAATATCTTCGGCCGGTCTCACGCCGAAGGTGGAACCATTTAACGGGTGGCTCGCGCGATCTCCGTCATTCTCGCGACTGAACCGCAAACCTGCCCCCCACCAGGCTGATCCGTCTCTTGAAATTAGCACTGGTGAAAAATATTTTCCATCCGAGGTCCAACGAGCTCGAGCGAAAAATTTCATTTCATGCTGGAAATTCTCGATGAAAATAATATAACAGAATCTTTGAATTCTTCTAGTTTTTCCCGTATAAATTCACAGCTGCTGCTCCTTCTTTTCGAATAAATAAAATCCGCAGTCCAGCAACTACCAGACCTAATATTTCGAGAACACGGTTACACCCAGCTCCGTTTGAAATGCGAAGATAGGCGTTCGTCCGTTAAGAAACGGCTAGATTTAAATAGAAACTTCCTCGGTCGGCATCCCGTGATTTCCTAAAATTTCCGCGAGGATCGTGATCCGCCGGCAGGCAGCAAAATACGTTGCGTGTCGTGCTGCATCACATTACACCGGCATTACATCGGCATTACAGGGACGCGTACGTCGTAGATGTGCCTGTCCGCGGAACAGGAATCTCCGGTAACGAACTATCTCCAGAAGTGCTTATTACGATAATGCTCCGTTAATACTCCGAATCCTTTCCCACGGTATGCCGATATATTAACGTTTTATCGCAAGTCGACCCCGCAGTATTTTCGAAGCATGTTACAGTATTTTTTTTATCCATAAATGTCGCAAAAGTCTGGTCTGTAAATGTCCCAGGTCTATCCCACTACTGCAGGGTATATCCGCTTGTGCGGCCACGAAACTCGAGAGGCCTCGGTCGCCGAGAAGTGCGGCTCGGGTGTAGGTGAGATCGCCTAATCGGAATTTCCAACTTCCTTATTTTTTATTATTTTTGATGGAACCTCGATGACCATATTTGTACCTTTTTTCTGATAAAAATCATACCAAATATGATATAATTCCGATGATATTTACTTGTGTAATAGACAATTCAAGTTTCGGGTGCAAGGAAGGAGAGTCGCCGACGAGCCTTTGAAATCGCGCCCGAAACTTTAATCGTCTATTACACAAGTAAATATCATCGGAATTATATCATATTTGGTATGATTTTAAATAGAAAAATGTCACAAATATAGTGATCGAAGTCCCATAAAAAAATAATGAAAAATAAGGAAGTTGGAAATTTGGATTTGCTATGTTTACATTTTTCGGCGACCGAGGCCTCTCGAGTTCGGCTGTCCTTCTCTACGTTCGGCAAAATTCGAAGAATACTGTCCCTGACTTATAAATGTCCCTCGGCAGACCCGTGCCGGGGACTTATATGGATAAAATACTATACATCGGACTATTCACTGACGAACAAATTATATTGGAGATATAAAGATTTATCTAGTTATCTAGATTTTTCAATTATACTCTATTTATCTAGATTTTTCAAAGAATTTGGAAGAAGTAGAATATCTGATAAATTTCGCGGAATTGAAATAAATTTAATGCAATCGTTGCGTGAATTATTCGACGGTGGAAGGTTCGTTTCGTAGAGAAGTTTGGAACGCGGCCTCGACCCGAGCCCGTGGATCCACTTGACGGCATTTAGCAGCCCTTGTTTACAAGGAAGTGGCGCGCATCGCATATATTTGCTCGGGTCACAGCATTCGTATTCCAGCCGGTTGTGTGTCCGCCAGTCCATCCGTCCGTCCGAACGTTCCGTCCCGTTCTATCCCGACAGCACTTCGCCATGCAGAAGTGCAGTGTGCGAGTGTGCCTCTATGCCTCTAGTGCCGATACGTGCTGGTATGGCGACGAGCCGAGCGATTCCAGGGCTGGTTAGGCCGAAGTGAAGCTTTTCGCCAGGCTACACGGTCGAGATCGATTCGAATCGAACGGTATTGTGAACGCCGCACAGTTGGCCAGAATGGCTCGGTAGCTGTTCACGCCTATTTCAATAAAACTTGTATCAAAACTCAAAGACCACATTAAATAGGTCGTTGGATTCGTCTTGACGTCAGCTATAACATTGTTCAATAAAAAACATATAGTTATAAATTAAACAATCCAGGTGACCATAGTTTTTTTTATTAAAAAAAAACAATTTTTTTGTAGTAAAATTTTTTTTTGTCATACCACCGGAAATGTCTCTAAAATCATGTGAATGATGAATAATAATTGAACACTGGCTGTTTAGGCTTTCAAACATGAATCATCTATAATTTTTCAATGAATTAAGTTTATTACGTTTAATGAACTAACGACAATTTATTATTATTGTCTCATTTAAAGAATTACAAATATTCAAACAAGATTAAATATTATATATGACAGAGTTACTGACTATAATCAATTGATCATATGGATTTTTGGGTTATTATTGTGTTTATTTATTAATTAACAAAAATCTATACTATAATTCCATTTAACAAAGATAAAATACTTCCGAACCAGGATGAGTCGGGACGAAAAATTTGCAGAATCTTTTAGAGAAGACGATGCTGAAAATATTCCACTTTTTTAGAGCCTAACCAATTTTGACCAATTTAACTTTTCCCTTGTCTGAAGTGAAAAACTTTGAAGATTTTCCTTAGTTGAGTATGCATTTTATTAAATAATAAATTATGAACATTAACGTTTAGTTTCCGGAGCGTTCTCAACATAGATATACATTATTCATAAAAAAATTTTTAATCATTCGACTTGACATTGTCCTCGATTCCAGAAAATTCGCCAACGACGATATTAGTTAAAAATATGATGTAATAATGGTTTCGTTCGATTTAACGGCAATTACGGTAAGCGAGAATTATTTTCCCAAGCATTACACGATCGAATAACGAGGAATTAATTGGACAGATTTCACCAAGTGTCGAGTTCTTTCCTCGAGATCCCGGATCCCCCTTAACGAGTTGCCGTTGATTTCGTAGTCGTATTTTCTGGTCGTCGCCCGCTGCAGTGGGTTGAAACGAGAAAAACGCGGACAAAAATAAATCTTGAAATTATTTCCAAGTTTTAATTAATAAAAATGGCACCGTTTTATAGATTTCGAGGTGCTGAATTCAAAATAATAACCAAATTTTACTTAACTCCAAACCCATAAAAGTTATATAAGGTTTACATATTAGGTATATTAGGCATACATATTATTAGTTGTATTACAAATTTGTACTCTTTAAAATTTAACCATTGAATCATATTTTCAAATCGGGAACTTATGCAACCATCTAACATATATATATATATTATTATTATTATTATTATTATTATTATTTACTTCTTCGTACGACAGTAATGGTATTTTAGCAATATTTAAATTGAAATATCTCCTGAACTACTAACTAATCTTTATATATCATCTAATATATTCTATAGATTATATATAATCTAATATATTCACATTTTTCGTTTAGTTAGAAAAATGATTTAGTTCGCGTTTTTCTCGTTTCAACATACTGTGGGGGTCGATCCGGGCCGGTCCGAGCGTCGTCGCGCCGACTCAGCTCTTCTCCACTGTTTTCCGAGTATAAATGGAAAACGCGAATACGTGTCAATCTCGCTCGAGATCGATATCGCGATGCGAACTGTCGATACATCGTTCGACAATTAATTTAACGTTCCACAATAACGACCATGTTAAATATGAATTGCGGCTGTATGTACGTGGCGCCATTCATCGATGCGTGTGTCGCAATAATGCGGTATTATGGGAGGGTAGGGGGTGTGGTTACAGCCGAATTATTCCGCAACAATTACAGGCAGTCCTCGCGAAATTATCAATTCACCGCTCGGTTTTGAATAAAAGACAACTGAACCGCGGGTGCGCGGGGAACAACTTGTAAAACCGAACGTTTTCCGGCAAATTGCAGCGCGGCGAATACGGAAATGGCCGGTATTGATTTATCCCGATGCACGCAACGCATGCACAGTCATTTATTTATTAACGACGCTTACCGGCGACGCGACGCTGCAAGACGCTTCCTAAAGACTACATTTTTGTTACATTTGACAGATTCAGGCTAATTTGATCGGAACGTACTTTAGCGAGCGAAGAATCTTCTTGAGGATTTGACTTGAAGTTTTCGTAGACTCGCGCTTTTCTAGAAAAATGCAGGAATAAGCACGTTTCTCCGCGAACGCTGCTCGGTAATTCGCCATCTCGAGGGATAAACACCGGCTGCTCGAAACTAGGTGATTTCATTAGGGACCGCTTTCATCGTCGAGTCGCGTTTCTCTCTTTCTTTTTCTTATTTTCTCCGGACCCGGCGTAATCCGAAAATGTCGTATTAAAATTTCTTTGAACGCGGAGAGCCTTAATAAACCGGACTGAAGTCTCGATTCGCCGTCGTCTACGCTCCCGGAGTTTCATCTCGTGAGTGCATCCTTTTCACGGGGCGAAATTAATAAACATTTTCTCGCGGGACACGCGTTCTCCGCGAAGAAAACCGTTCTCGTCTCTCCGAGACGCTTGGCACCTGGTAGAGACAGACCGCGCCGCGCCGACTCAAATACCGAGAACTCTACCGGCACCATGCTAATTAATTAGGGGCCTCCGTAATTAATGGACCCCTGATAGCACTCGTACACGCTCGTGGGAACATTTTCCGGGTATCGAATTCCTCTTCCATATTAATTCTGTTGTGTAATTTGATTGCATACGTCGATACTCGTAATCGCGGAACGCCCACCTTCGGATTACCGGATTCGCGACTCTTTGGTCCGATTTTATTCGGCTCTCGCTTCGCGCAATTATATCTATACATATATATCACAGCACTTCCATTCATCGCATCGCGCGCACAAAATTTTTTAAAATCGATAACTGATTGGACAGCTCCCGCTGTGAAATCCATGCCGTATCCATAGCAGATCTAGAGCAGATTGCTTACCGGGTTATTGACTCTGAGGCGCTACTAATAATTGCCGCTACATTATTCGAAATATTGTTCACATTATGGGGAATGGAAATGTTCTAGCTAGGAAGAAATGTTTAATTTTCACGAGGGTGTCCGGTTTTGCTCCCCACGTATTTCGACGAATGCTGAGAGGAGACAGCTTACAAGATAAACAATCTAATTCAGGATAGAGATACGGTTATTCAGCAGACATTTCCCCGCAGTCTCGACATCATAGTCCCATTCCCGTCGCGTTTATCTGCCGCAACAGAGAAACGTTCCGTACCTCTCATTCAGCCCACCTTTCGACTATCTTATCCACTTCGAATCCGCAATGTACTCCCATTATTTAATCAACGAAACGTCTCGTTAGCGATCTGGGTCACACACGAGCACGTTTCCCGGTCTTTCGCGGGGCAAAACGTAAATCTCTGCCGAGCTCGTTTCTGCTCCTCCTTGATCGTGCTCTCCTTCTATCCCATCCTATTTACCCTTCTCTCCTTCTCTCTCCCTCTCTCGGTCTTTCCTTCAATCTTCGCCCCGTTTCCGGAGTGTCTGACGTCGTACGCGAACACGCATCGCTGCTCCCCGACAATGGCTCGTCTTCGATGGCTTTCGTGTACGCGTAGATTAACATCGCTGATAACGCACCGCGCCGCGAATACGCTTTCCCATTGTGACGGCGCGAGCCGCTATCGTCGGAACTGATCGAACCCCCGAAACAGCTTATCGCGGAGCTGCCTCCGTAAATGCTCGCCTTCGGAACGCGTCGATCGACGGACCTACACGGTCTGCCATCCAATCCAATCATTTGAACGCACTTTTAACCTTCTCACAAATAAGAAGCAATGCAGTTTATCCTTGTCAAAGTGAAACTTCTTTTGGTAGGGTGTAAGCCTAATTCGCATCACGGAATGCGCGGTATGAAAAAGCGTAAAGGTTAATGATATAAGTGGGGGAATATATTTTATACGTACATTACTGTCCCCATTCTTACCGACTACACAGTGTGTAAGTACAGTATTTTATCCATATAAGTCCCCAGCACGGGTCTGCCGAGGGACATTTATGCGCCAAGGACAGTATTCTTTGAGTTTTGCCGAAGGACAGCCGAACTCGAGAGGCCTCGGTCGCGGAGAAATAGCTAATCCAAATTTCCAACTTCATTATTATTCATTATTTTTTTATGGGACTTCGATGACCATATTTGTGACATTTTTCTAATTAAAATCATACCAAATATGATATAATTCCGATGATATTTACGCGTGTAATAGACAATTAAAGTTTCGGGCGCGAAAAAGGATAGCGTATAGGGAAGAAAGAGACGCAGAGAATCGCAATCGCCGGCACATTTTAAAGGCTCGCCGGCGACTATCCTTTCTTGCGCCCGAAACTTTAATTGTCTATTACACAAGTAAATATCATCGGAATTATATCATATACGGTATGATTTTTATCAGAAAAATGCCAGAAATATGGTCTTCGAACTCCCATAACAAAATAAGGGAAATAGAGAAGTTGGAAATTTTGATTAGGCGGACTCACCGATTTATCCCAGCCGCATGGTGTCATTTTTCTCGGCGATCGAGGCCTCTCGAGTTTCACGGACCTTCAAGTGGGTCCACCCCGCAGTAGTGGGGATAGATCTGGGACATTTACAGGTCAGACTTTTGGGACATTTATGGATAAAAAATACTATATGACGTTACGCGTTCTCGTGTCGCAGCCGGTTGTACTCTATACCCCCTCTTCTCTCCGTTGAGAGCAGTGAGTAAGGCTAGCGCGTTACTCGCTTTCACTGGTTTTCTTAAAAAATGGCTGTATCTCGGGAACAGTTCGTCCTACCGCTAAAACAACGAAATTTTCATAAGACTTAACCGGAAGCATATAGGGTATGCCCAACCATGTGACGTATGTAGTCTCTTGAATTTTTCAAAAAATGGCTGTATCTCGGAAACAGTGCGTTTCTTGGAAAAACAAACGGTTTTCGAGAAAATTGAGAAAACGTTAATGTAAAACTCGTTTTTATTTTAATATCTACTAAACTATGTATCGAATTAAACAAATTATACGTATAGAAAACCACGCGCGACAGAAGTGGAGCTTCTTGCAGTCTAATAATGAACGACCACAATTTTCGACCCAAAGAAGGACAGCGTATGGGAAAGAAAAAAGACATAGTTCAAAACATTTACCACACACTATCCAGAGGGAACAGAAGGAACAAAGAATTGCGTCGAAATTTTTGGTCGTTCATTACTAGAGTGCAAGAAGTTTCACTTCTGTCGCGCGTGGTTTTCTACGTGTATGATTTCTTCCGTAGTGGGAAGGGTCTATTGTTAAGAATGCATTGGGATCTACGATCGCGACCGCAAGAAATCGAGGCAAACGTGTACGATGGTCCGAAGTTAATGACGCGGGCGACGGAATACGCTTAATACCGTTGCGTTTGCGGCGCTCCGTACAAAAAGGAAAAACGAATCAGTGACAAATGGCATTCACCCGCAAGAGTTCATAGTTAACGGTTGCCGCAATTACTTCAACGTAAACGTAACAGCATACGTTTGTCCGCTTAACGGAACGTGCAATTAGGTTTGGTAGTAATAATGGATGTTTAATTCAGCGAAACGAGGCACACCTGCGAGTTTACTTCTGCGTATACTTTCGCACGAAACTGTGGGATACACTCGAGGAACGAGAAACGTCTCAAATTAACTGGACACCGTTTAAAAACGATTAAGTACACCTTGATGCAAGATAAACATTTTTATGTGGAGTCACTCCTTTCGAGTAAGTAGATTTTCGATTTTCTAAGGTGATGAATGGACTGCGGATTTTACGGATTAAAAATATTTAAAAATATTCATCTATCATTGTGTTTGTTGATTATAGATCGTAGGGTGCTTTATAATAAGAAGTATAGATGATATCGGCGCAAAGGTTCGATCAGAAATTAAATTATTATTTAATTTAATTTCTGATTGAACCTTTGCGCCGATATCATCTATACTTCTTGTTATTAATCTATCAGTTTAACTGAAAGTTTCAATAATTAATTTTTATATTGCACAAAGATCCGCAGTCTAGTGATTAAAAGAGCTCCGGACAAATTTTATTTTTGATAAAAATTCGCTGTTTCGAGAAACATGTTTTTCCAAAGAACCGTATTAAATACAGCAGAAAATTGTGGAGAATTAAAAAATGAAAGGCGCGAGAGAATTACGAAGCGGAAGAAAAAGAAATGATAAGTCGGTCGTAACACAACGTTATTCTTTCGCGAGGATAATGGCCGACGCGATCCCATGCGAGGAGGTCTGCCCGCGGAATTCCCCGCTAAATACGCAGGAAACGAGCCCGCATAACGATAGAAATCGATAACATCCGACGCGATAATATCGTCGGTATCCCATAGCAGCGTTTATTCAAACGCGGCTGGGCTCTCGCCGCACCGTTGATTTCGAAACAAAGCCGAACGGACCCGCCGATACTGTCATCGATTTATTATTACTTTGATGGATTATCGAACCCGTTCTGGCGCCGCGGCGTGTTCGCCTGTCCCCGGTGAGAAAACTCTATTCGACGCCGATCTGCGTTAGTCAAAGTGAAAAGATGAAAGAGCTGGACGGTTTAGGAAGCTCGGAGCCGAATTTGCATCGATACCGATTGTTAAGGGGGCGCGCAACCTTGTAAACCTAATAAAATCCGATAAATCATTCTTTTTTAATATTTAATCCTTTAGACTCGATACAATTTTAATCCCAAGCTTTTTTACCACGTTTTTTAAAATTTATAAAATACAGCCGAGTTTAATTAAATTAAAACTGTTTTGAATAATGTCATGGCGGAGAGTTAATAATAATAATAATAATATTTGCTTTATTTCAGCCTTACGGCTAAGAAATGTGACTTTGTTTACATTAACCTATCTGTACAAAATTATCTTATTTCTATTCTCACATATTCCTACTCTGTCTTACTGTTTTAGAATCCTAATTATCACTAACCCACTTAATTCCATACTTATTGCTTCTCTCCCCATTCCGTAACTTTTGCATTTTTTGGTTTGGAATTCTCTTTGGTTTATTTATGCTCTCTTTTTCCTCATCTTCTCCAACCACTCTTCAATCTTTCTATCTTTATTATCCTGCAATCCCTTGTCAAATGTTCTAGGTTTCCATACTTATCCCCACATAGGTCGCATCCTCTTGCCTCTTCCTTCAGCCAGTATCTGTTCCAATTCTCCGAATTTCCTCATTTTATCCGACAGAGGGTTAATATATTAATGTTTGAGAAATGATAACCTGTCAGTTCGAACGTGTGCATCCTATTCTTCTCCCGTCGAACATTCAATATTCTATTAGTCGGTCAATTTATACGGTGGATTGATTCAATCTGCAATCTCTTGTTGAAGTAACTCGATAACATCTTAATGTTACGTTGCGAACCAGCAAATTGAAAGAGGCAGCAGGAACGAACGGAACGTACTGTTTCGATCGGTCTACGGGCGAGACAAATTTTTCGTTATCCATCCCTTATGAAACGGATTTTTGACATCCGGTCGGATATCCGATACGAAACGCGCGGACATTGATTGATGCGAAAATGCTTTCCATCCGGTCGCGGCCAAACGAGCAGAGTTCCATTTAAAGCGACATTTCCGTCCGACATAAACCTATTATTCAAACTAACCCTTTCAGTTTCGGCTATTCGGTAAAATTATTGCGAGGGTCGCGAGCAGCACGAATGGCCGGTGAAGGGTTATTTACCCTAAGAATATTGTACCAATTTGTTAGTTAAGGTACGCAGACGAGCCTGATGCGTTGATCTGGGAGCTGCTAGGAAGGTGAAACTTCGTGAACGAACCCAATGCGTAATTAGGGAGTCGCTAGGAGGTCGAAACAGAGCACAGACGAACCTGATGCGCTGATCAGGGAGCTGTTAGGATGCGGACGAAACTGATGCGTAATCAGGGAGTCAATAGGTTATTGGGTGAGAGTACAGATGAACCTGAAGCGTAATCACGTAATCAGGAAGCTGCTAGGATGCGGACGAACCTGATGTGCAATCAGGGAGCCGCTAAGTTGGAACAGATCTTTGGCCTATTGAGAAGTCGCAAACGAACCTGATGCGTTGATCAGAGAGTCGCTAAGATTGTTAGTAGGTAAATATTAAATAATATCGATCGTAAATTGCTTTAAGCAAAAATTAATGATATCGGCGCATAGGTTTGATCAATTGTTTTTTATTGTTAGTAGGCCTAATAATTATTGTTAGTAGGCCTTGTAACAAGCATAATCTAAATTGGTACAATCCGAGCGGTAAGATTGTATCGAGTGGGACGTTCAATTACTTGATTACGATTATGGAACAGTAATTAGGGGTTTAATGAGTTCACGCGAAATTATCAAAGAACACAAATATATTAATTGAAGAATGTGATACAATTGTGTAATTGTCGCGAATGAATAAGAATTGAAATAAAGTATTGAAAGTATTGAAGTCTCGAGAGCAACTTAATAAATGCCTAATAGATTTTATACCGGACTCGCGGAATCCATACGGTTAAGATTGATACGAAAGGGAATTTTAGCCCGATTTCACTGACAGGTGACTCTACGAGATGCACCACGCCGCGACACGATTCGTGACTACGAAAGTATTAGCCCCCAAGAAGTCCTTGTCACTGTCCAGTTGGTCGTGCGCATGTTTTGATTTTAAACTGAACACATATGTAGTTTTAACTAGGGTGGATCCGTGTATTTAATCTAGGACGGTTCATACCAGAAATGATCTCGAACATCTGGTCGTCATCCGTAACAATGCCGTCAACTCGTTGGGGTAGGATTTCGATTTTTTTTTCTCGGAGTTCGTAGTTTAGTGGAGAATTTTATTTTGCATCGCGAACTCGGACTCTGGTAATACGAATGGCCTAAGCCCTTTCACGGTACCGCGACTGCAAGACCGAAGTTACAATCAGCTAAATGAAATGCAGAATCCCTAATTTGTTGCCGAGAACAAGCACCGAGACAAGAGAACTATTCAGCATCGAGAGAACGATAGTGTCTTTGTACAGCGGAATATTCTCCGAGTCGGGCGCAGAAATGCGTGGAAGCGAGAAGAGTTGTCAAGGGTGGTTTTCCGAGTGAAATAAAAGAATGTGTAAAGGAATTCTCGTTCGAGATGCAGAAAATTACATAAGGGGGTGGAGAGGCGCGGAACGATTCGGAGGACAGTGTACACGTCAAAGAAGAAGAGAAACCAACGCAGGGGTGCAACCACGCGAATGAAAACAGCAAAGGCATGAAAAGTCGATGGGAGCGCTCCCGTCGCGGCAAATAAAGGTGGAAACGTAGTGAGAAACAACCACCGTGGAGAGTGACCAAATAAATGGAACAGGGAACGAAGAAAGGGAAAGTCAAGATGCGAAGGGTGGCGAGCAAAGAGACGAATAAAAGAACGGCAAACTGTCTCGTGTGAAAACCATCCAGCTCTCGACGGCAAACAAACGGCGGCCATTCTTTGCGTGCACAGAAGGGAGCTGGACACATGCACCGAGCGCTCGGTGCTCCCAACAGTGGTGCACAGTGGGCAATTCGGACGAAATTTGTTTCAAAATCAAAGAATTTTCGATAGAAATGAGACAGAGCATTGAAATTTTTTTTAGTTGAAGCTGAAACTTTTTAGAGTATGGGTAAAAAATAGGAAGATTCTGGTACGAACGTTTTTTAACCTTGATAAAATTCGTTAAACTTGTACAATTTCAAGAAAATTGAAGTAGTAATAACAGCGAAACGAGATGTGAAGTGCTTCATGTTTCGCAAGTAACTGTAAACGTTAAAATACTATATTATTATTATTTTTATTATGTTCCATGTATGAAAATACGATATACCTTCAAACTAATGCGTTATCAAATCATTTCAATGAAGAAAAAATTATTTCATTACATTTTTCTCACAAAAATAGATTTTTTGTAAAATCCTGATGTCGTAGACAAATTTTGAAAACAGATTTGAAATCATCGTGAAAAAATTTACGGGGAATGATGTATAGCATGTACTAAAAAAAAATTTCCGCGCGTAGTATTGAAAAACCTTAATTTTCTTGAAATTTTGCAAGTTTAACGAATTTTATCAAGGTTAAAAAACGTTCGTACCATAATCTCCCTAATTTCCCCATATTCTACAAAGTTTCAGCTTTTCAGAAAGTTCTTTGATTTTGAAACAGATTTCGTCCGAATTGCCATGTGGCGTAGCTACGCATTCAGCGCCTTGGATCGAGATTTGTCTTTCTCCGGTACTAGCAGAGAGAGGGTAACTTTTAATAATTCAAAACGAGTAAAAATGAATTTTGGAAAATACACCCAAAAATATTGTAAAAATCGATTAACGATTTGAAATTTTTTCCAGCACTTTTCCGAGCCCGAACTCAACGTTCTTCCACCGTTTGCACGATAGGCGGAGCGAAATTTGAGCATCGAGTGCACCCTTTGGTATAAAATTTTCACGTTAATACAACGTGTTTGCAGGTTCCGCGGCGTTCATTGTAGCCAGTGTTCGGATAACGACATTCGAGCACAAAGCAAAATGCACACGGTAATTGGGACATTTACGCGGAACACTTTTGCCTGCAATAACAATGGAAAAAGGTCGCGGGAACATGGTCGCGGCGCCGCTAAATAGAATTTAATTTTCGTGTTCTTGAAAAGCCGGCTCGGGAAAGCCGTCTCGTTAACGCGGCTTCGTTAGCCCTTGAACGATTGCCGCTTCGACAGTCAGTTAATCGTTCAATGTGCCATTCTTTATGCAAATTTAAGGGGAGGATTTCAAGGGAAATTCCGAGCACAAAGCTTGCACATTTCCTACGTTCTTGTCTAGACGTGACGCGGTGAAATTGATAATTGAATACGGTCTCGTGTTTAGCAACGCAGTATCATTTTCTCTCGAAACGACGAAGCAAACATGTGCAGCGAGAGGTGTTCGACGCGATGAAAATGGGGAAAATAACTGGGTCAGATTTTATGCAATGTCTGATCGCAAAAGTCTATACTAACTCCGTGTCTAGTAAGTACAATATTTTATCCATGTAAGTCCCCAGCACGGGTCTGCCGAGGGACATCTATGCGGGAGGGACAGTATTCGTTAACTTTTGCCGAACGTAGATAAGGACAGCCAAGCTCGAGAAGCTAATCCAAAAACTTCCTTATTTTTTATTATTTTGTTATGGGACTTATATGACCATATTTGTGGTATTTTTCCAATAAAAATCATACCGTATATGATATAATTCCGATGATATTTACTTGTATAATAGACAATTAAAGTTTCGGGCGAAAGGAATTTCTTTCTCATACGCCATCCTTCCTCGCGCCCGAAACTTTAATTGTCTATTACGCAAGTAAATATCATCGGAATTATATCATATGTGGTATGATTTTTATCAGAAAAAGGCCACAAATATAGTCATCAAAATCCCATAAAAAAGTAATGAAAAATAGAGAAGTTGGAAATTCTGATTAGGTGATCTGATCGATATACCCGAGCCGTATGATGTCATACATATATGTCTCGTCGACCGAAGACTCTCGAGTTTCGTAGTCCCTTAAGGGAATATACCCCGTAGTAGTGGGGATAGATCTGGGACATTTACAGGTCAGACTTTTGTGACATTTATGGATAAAATATTGTACGGAACAAAATCGTTATTCTCGTTATTGAAATTAACTTAAAACTATATAATTTGTAAATAAAACAGTCTTAAAGTGAAAAGGAAAATTAGTTCGAGCCATCTGCTGTTCAAATAAACCAAGAGTTTTTTCATTTTCGATGGTTCGCGTAGAGCTTTTTTAATTGGTGCAGACATCAGGGAAGGTGCAGAGCCCCGTGAGAGAGAGAGAGCTTTCACAGGTGGATGTCCCGCTTGGAAAATCACCGGCCCGCACGGCACGCCGAGGGTAGAAATTTTCCGGAGCGTCTGACTTGCGAGTCGATTCGCGTTTTACTGTCCCGACGACCAATCGCGTCTGCCGCTGGTCGGAGTCCGGGCAGTAAAATCCTTAAGTGCTGGGAAACGCGTCGAATAAATTCCGTCGGAGACTTGCACCGACCTTCGGGGGCGGGGGATGGAATAGCACTGTTTAAGCGTCTACGTGTTTCCCAGTCAGTGGGTATCGGTCGACGATTGACGAAACCGACGAGACTCGTTTCGTTACGCATCAAACAATTCTACTTGACCGACAGTGACTTTCTCGACAATATTTACGTCGATACCGATATATTTTATCATCGACATTCTGTCTGTAGCTTTTTATTGAACACGTTTGACTGGCAGGTCACCCATATTCGACGGAGTTATTCCCGGAGACGATTTCTGCGACGGCAAATGTTTAACAGGTTATAAATAGTCTGACAGTATTTTTTAATTCATCTGATGTTTTTACTGTTTGAAATAACACCTACTAATTTTCCTAATGAATTCATCAAATGTAGTTTCCGACCGTCTGAACTACATCACAGGTCATTTCGAAGAAATTAATCAAACTTCTGCGAATCCTCATAGTTTCCTAGTATTCCGTGGCGCACCCTCTGAAATGTCGAGCGGCTTTCACTTCGTCTTGCGTAATCGGACCACGAGAATTGTACGATGCTGACTGATGTCTTCGACTTGTCACGCTTGTTGGTGCGCTAATTAACCCTTTTAATAGGCTGCCAACAGAGTTCCGACTGAAATATAGCCTCGGCATTTTCGGTTGGTGAAAGATGTGTAAGAATTAGCATTCGATCGATCCAACGATAACTGTTTGATTCGACGATCGAATGAACGTACACTTTCTTTTTATACAATAAAAATTGACATAAATGTTTTTCGTAGTCTATATATTTTGTCTTTTAGAAATATTTTATTTGAATTATTAATCTGGACGCGCAAATAATAGACTGTCGCCCCATTAAAATATTTCCTGGATACGCTGAAAAATAGATCAGAACCGGCACGAAAGATATCCATTCGCGTAATGATCGACACGTAATACGTAATTGTATAATATTGAACGAGTTTGAAACACGCTCTCGTGAAAGTGCGATCATATCGGCAATCGGAATTTAGCGTATTAAAATTACGTTTTTAGCTATCTAATTCGCCGGTAATGTTATGTAATGAATTAGAATGTAACGAGGCGTTGATTCGCAGCCAGGAAATCCTGTCCACGTTTCTTCTAATCCCTCTACCTAACGTTAGCCGTCAATCAAGGCGCGTGTTTCCATTTTCCACGTTTTGCTTTTCGCGAGAACGTTGATTGATTGTGCGTGAGCCTCACGCAACGAGGAAACCGGAGAATACAATATATTTTCTCGGGGGTTCAGCACCTCTTCAGTATGCAGAGCTATTAACTTCTGACCTGGTATATACCTTAATAGTTCTTCGCTCGTTCAATACATGGAAGCAGATTTAACGATGGCGGAGCGTGGAAAATCTCTACTCTCATTGAATTTTTCTTGCATTTTTCTTACAACTATCAAGAATCTGGTACAAACAAATTCATGAGGTGACTCTCAGCAACATTTTCGTTTCCGTCCAGGTGCCACAATAGGTTGAAACGAGAAAAACGCGGACAAACATAATTTTTGAATTTATTTCTAAGTTTAAATTAATAAAAATGGTACCGTTTTATAGATTTTGAGGTGCTGAATTCGAATTAATAATCAGATTTTACTTAATTCCAAACCCATAAAAGTTATATAAGGTTTTTTAGAAACGGTTTTCTCGAATTTGGACATACATATTATTAATTGTATTATGAAGTTGTATTATTTAAAATTTAACCATTGAATCGTATTTTAAAATCGGGCATTTATGCAACCATCTATATATAATATACTATTTATATTTATATAAATATAATATTATATTTAAATTGAAATATCTCCTGAACTACTAACTTTTCAATATACATAGGTTTTTATAATGAATGTCAAGCTGCATCGATGGATGTATTAAAAAATACCTCATTCCATTTGAAAAATGAAGCTGACCTTGATATCTCTGAAAAAATCACATAAAGACAAAAATATGTTTGGTATCAGGTGAACCCCACTAAACCATACAACTTTGTCCTTCAGACATTTGACGTATCTTTAAAAACAACAAAGATATTTGAAGTGGCAACGTTAGGTGACACCCTGTTTATATACATATTGTTATAATCATATGTAATAAGGCTATTATATATAATATATACAGGGTGTCCCAAAAATCGTGTACTTCCCGGAAATGGGAGGTTTCTTGCGTCATTTGAAGCGACATTTTCCTTTACAAAAATGGTGTCGGCGGCTTTGTTTAGGAGTTATTAACGATAAACACGGACCAATCAGAGTGCGGCTACAGCGGATTGATTCTGGCTCGACCAATGGCGCCGCCACGCTAAGCGGGACCTGTCGCTGAGTCGGACTCCGTTTGCTCTAGCCGCGCTTTGATTGGTCTGTGTTTTTTGTTAATAACTCCTAAACAAAGCCGCCGACGCCATTTTTGTAAAGGAAAACCGTCGCTTCAAATGACCCAAGAAACCTCCCATTTCCGGGATGTTCACGAATTTTGGGACACCCTGTATAATTTGACTTTTGAGGCGACCTAAATAGATTTTCTGTCTAGCGTTTTTGACTACTGAAAAACCCCATTTTTCGAATCCGATTCGGGTTAGGTATGTTAGGATCCTTGATCTTAATCTAAAACTTACGACAAAATTTGGCTGGTTGTTTTTTGGAAATGGCTTTTCTCCGTCTACAGATACCATACTGGCAACCAGAAGAACGCACGGCGCAATCGTTTTTGTGAAACAGTATACACAGCTGCAGCTGGACGCAGCTGACACCTTTTTAGTTTTATTGTACACATATCGGCCAATAACTTGTAATAAATTTCAATGCAGAAATCGACGACAATCGGTTTATAACTCATCATTGTTTGTAGGTGCTGCATGCAACAAAAACAAACAAAATCCATGCTTATTATTTTCATCTTGAAACACGCTTTCAGTTAAGTACATGGAGAAAATCGTCACTCATACGTGTATTAAGTTATACCGTACTGAATGAAACGATATTTTAAGAAATTCAGGCGCAGCTGCTTTTATGAATTTTTATTGAACTTCAGCATTTAATTGTGGGACACAGGTACGGAATTTTGGAAAATAAAATGCAGGTAACGATGCCTTATTTATCTACCAACAAGTTAATAATATAATTTCACATTTTTCGGTTGGTCAGAAAAATGATTTTGGTCCCCGTTTTTCTCGTTTCAACCCACTGCGATAGGCGCTCCGATTGATCCGTGTTTATTCGTTGATAACGCCGTAATGAAGGCGCAGAGGAGATTCTCGCAAAGGAAAAGGTTAGTTCGAATCACCTCGAGAATCTCCGGTTTCAAGTAGAATATTTTCGAGGTATCCTGTAGAAGGTACGCGACGCGCCTGTCCCATTTCCAACTTTCCGGCGAAGTAGAAAGAAGAAACTCGTGCCCAAACATCGCAGGATGGAGCATCATACCATCGAGGTTCCAACGATTTCCGTCCCGTAGATCGTTTGAGCGAAATATTATTTTCCCCGGTACGTACGCCCGGCAAACAGCGCGACGAAGTTTCCCGTTCCCGGGAATATGATACATAAATTTCGCGAGAGTGCTTGCATACATTCGAGAGCGTTTCGAGTGGTCGAGTTCGAAAGCTCACTTGGATCCCGAAGGGCGAGGCAACCTCGGCTCTGCTTCTCCCTCTGGTTTTCTTTCTCGGTTCCTCTCCGCCTTGCATTTTCAAACCAGATGGTATTCGGCCATTTTCATTTTCCGTCGTTTAAACCTCCGATAGTCTGTAGACGGTCTCGTTACTCCATTGAGCGGACGAATTGTTTTTGTATGTTCTTGTAAAATGAAATGTATCGTAGGTCCTCCTACTAGACACCCATTCAATCTCTTGCATTGGGAAGCAGCCGCGGGTATTTGTCTTCGTTAAGTTACGGCTGGTTTCGTAGAGACGCGATGTTCGTTCCCGTTCCAGGGGCCAGAGTCGCCAGATTAAGACTTCTCCTCCACTCTACCCTTCCCCTACCACGACGTTACTCTACCACGTGACGCGTTAGTCATACGTCGCAACGTCACGTGACTAATCGGTTAGTGGG
This sequence comes from Lasioglossum vierecki, assembly GCA_028455595.1. NCBI lineage: Eukaryota > Metazoa > Arthropoda > Insecta > Hymenoptera > Halictidae > Lasioglossum > Lasioglossum vierecki. The sequence continues at coordinate 26,301,673 of CM052335.1, forward strand.
AGAAAGGGGGTAGCTCTTTTCCCCTCGATTCGTGCCAATTCCTCTTGATCTGGCGACACTTCACAAGCGAGCGAGGCAACGCGAGGCAGAGCTAAACGGCACTTTCACGCGCACGATGATTGCCCGGCAGGGCCTGGCCGAACGACCGTAAATCTTTTAGGGTTTCCGTCGTATATTCTATTTGTAATCATGGGCCGCTTAACATTTCACTTGTTCCACGGTCGCGGCGGTGATACACCGAGGAACGGATACAGCCACGGTTTCTATTTCTGCTTGTAAATTCCGCTCGGCCTGCGCGGAACTTTCTCCTCGCGGGAACGCTTCGAATTTATGGACGCACGATGTACGTGAGAGAGCGCCAGCCGACACGCCGCACCGCACCGCGGATATTTCATTCGGTTCCGAGGAGGAAAATCTCGCGGGATAAGATAACGCAGCGCAGCGGCTCCACAGATTAGACGAGCGCCGTAGCGTTCCCGTTATGGGAGTCGCCGGAAAATTAGGAATCTCTGAACCAATCCGTTCTCGCGGCCCTTTGCACTTTTTCAAACGGGACACCAAGGTACGTCGGTTACTAAAAAATCGCGCGACAGAAGTGAAACTTCTTGCAATCTAGTGAACGATCAAAATTTGCGACGCAAAAAAAGAAAGCGTATGGCAAATGCAATGAACTATGTCTCTTTCTTCACGATTTCGCATGTTCACAATTATCTATAGTTCAACTTTAAAATTGCACAATTTTGTAATTTCAAAGTTTTACCATTTTCAACTTTGCAACTTTAGAATTTTATAGTTTAAGATTTGCTGCTTTGGAATTTTACAATTTCGTCGTTTCACAATTTTCTACTTTTCAACTTTAAAATTTGACAATTTTCAATTTCAACATTTCCCAGTGTTGCATCTTTCCGAATTTACAATTTTACCATTTTCAACTACAGAACATTAGCATATTAAAAGTGAATTTCACTGGTTTGTAACAATACCGAAAAATGTTATAAACAAAATCTACGCGGAAAAAGATGTATGGAGGTCATTTTACGGTCACTGACTTACGGTCTCTGAATCGGCAGACTATCGAATTCTCAGTAAAAATGTATTGACATCCATATGTCCTAAATCTAATAGTTAACGAGATATTATCGAAACAATTTTTTTTCTTCGGATAATGTCTCGTTAAGTATTAGGTTTAGGACATACGAAGATCAACACTTTTTTTGTACTTTAAGTTTGATACTCTATTCAATTTATAGGAAACATAACATTTGAGGGAAATTTTATATATTTATTTAAATTTATATAAAATTAATGAGTAAAATTTATTATATGTATATTTAATTTATTATGAAATTTTTTATAAATGGGGGGAATAAATAAAATTTGAAAGGGATAAAATTAAAAATATACTTATAATATATAATTTAAAAGAGGGAGTTTTTTCAAAAATATATTACTATCTATAATCTCTGATATAAATACAGAACATTCTATTTAAAAAAAAAAGGAAAAACTATTATCGCCATATTACAGCCACTGTTGTCCCCCATGCATCTTTTGTTTCGAAACCTTTCCTGTTACTATCATACTTTCGGAGTTATTGAAAGTAGCTGTCCTCACACTGTATAAGACAGCTGCCTGCAACACGAAAAAGCGTGACGCGTTGGCCTTACCCACCACTCTCAATGGAAAGAAGAGAGGATATAGGGTGCAACCCCCACTTTTGACCGTTACGCTTTTTCGTGTCGCGAATACTGTGACGCGAATTAGGCTGCTACACCCTGCCAAAAGAAGTTTCACTTTAAAAAATAATGCAATGCAATTTATTATTCCATAATTACTGACTAAATGGTTTTTCCTTGTTGATGATAGTCGAGCATAATCTTGCAAGCACCCACGTTTGAAAATGTGTAGAGTCGTTTAAGAATCGAGCAAGCGTACATACAAGTAATCGCGAGGAAAATGAAAAGTAGATCTTGTTTCGAGTAAGGTATGCACAATGCTGTTGATTCTAATCTCAGATCCTGAAACACGAATTTCCATTTTTAGGCTCACGCAACCGCAATGTTCGTGATACCACGCAGAGTCTTTTATTCGTTGATGATTATGCATGAAGATCATTGCGATTGCATCTGGAGTTTTCAATTGCATTTTCTTCTAGTTAACCAGACAAGCCACCTCCCTCTAAGAACGTCGTTGAAACAATTTATTTATATAAATACCAAACAATGTATTTATAGTAGTATTTATGTAGGTTTATATAGTTATATAGGTAAGGTTAGTTTATGTAGGTAAATAATAGGGTACCCTATTATTTTCCGGTGTATCTGAAACAATTTTTAATATCATATATTAGGTTAGAAGAAAAGTTCTGTCACATTTTAAGTATGGAATTAATTTTGCTTGTACTATCCTGAAGCATTGATGCACTGGTCGGACATGACTAGACTAAATAGACCTTAAGGCGTAGTTTTTTTTTCCAACACGCCGAGGTCTTAACGAATTCCCATGGGTAGAGCAGCGTCGAGAAGAATTCGGTGCAACGCACCGCAGTGTGCAGAATGCAGAGCTGTTGCACGCCATTATGCAACGATGCTTCCGCCTTCGGTCCCTTGAAATTACACACTGTCCCGGAGCGCGATAAATTACAATGTATCGGCGTGCGAACGCGCGCCTCACGCATTGTTGAATCGTTTATCGGTGAACCAGTAATTATTTAGCGAGTTTCGTCAAACACTTGGCCCGAGAAGCAAGAGGAGAGCGCGGTTAAATTATACAGGGCGTTTCATAATTCGCACCTCCTGGAATCGTTCAAAGATTTCCTGAAAATAGAACATTCCCCGTAGAACACCTTCAGCGGACCTCGCCACCATAATTCTCTGCAAAACCTAAGACCCTGAAGCTCCCCGAATGCTGACCCAGACAAACAGCTCTGGAACAGTGAGACGCCCATCCACAAAGTTTACCGTCCCGAATAAATAAATCCGGAACGCAGAAAACTCAAAGCATTCGATATAAATGCACAATCTGAGGGAGCCCGGAGGCGAATGCCCCGCGTTCGTTTCCCCCCAGCGTGTACGTAATCTACCGTTGACTTTTCCGATGGAGTGACAAAAAGGATGAGAAAACCTGAGAACGATCGTGGAAATGGCGCTGGGAAAAACCAGCAGCCACTCGCGTCGCCATTCTTATCGCACGGACGCATTTCCGGTGATACAGTTTGCCCGGCGAAGGGAAGAGAACGACCGCAGTAGAAGGAACAAGAAGAAGAGACGAAGTAACGGGGTTGCAGACTCGTCTCCTGGACGAGTTCGTCAATGTCATCGCGAGGCGAACGAATACCGTTGATCGATCTCGAGCACGCTACTCGAGGGCGTCATAAAATCACGTTGGTCGCCATATTGTTGGTGCGCGTTCCCGGACACCGTAATCAACGACTTCTATCGGCCAAAAATCAATTTCCCAAAAAGTATCGAGAACTCTGAAGGGGGTGGTTCTTGCTGGGGTGATTTTTAGCAGAGGGTTTCTCAAAAAGTGAGTCCCCACTATTGGCACCGTGCGCATCTCCGCGTAGCTCTGCTCCGCGCAACTCTGCTCCGCGCGACGATCTTCTCCCTCCCGCTTCTTCCTCCCCGTGCTTCCGTAACGGTGACGCGAGCATTCCGTTACACGAACCACCGGCGAGGCGGTCGCAGCCTTTTCCCTTCCTCGTGGCAGGCTCCTTGCGTCCTCCGTGCTCCACGTCCGTCGTTGCATTATGGATCGCATGGTCGAACGTGTTCCTTCCATGGAACCCCGCCGCCTTTCTTCCTCTTCTTCTTCTTCTTGTTCTTCTTCATCGTTCTCTAGTCTCGCGATCGTTCTCCTGGTTCCTGGGACTCCCTTCCTCGTCTCTCTCCTCGTTTCTCGATCGGCTTCCCCTCTATAAGCTCTCTCGCCGCTTTTTCGTAGCAAGCTTTGTCCTCTTCCTCCGCGTGGCTCGTCCACGCGTAACCGTTCCCATCCGCGGTGCCGTTACCTACACGCACGCCACCCAGGTTTTGTTTCTCGGTTTTTTAGTTGTTACGAGGTAGGAAGGCTTTGTTCGACCCTGATCTCGTCTGCCGCGGCTCGATCGCGACGGGAATCGCCTGGCGATTCCACGCGAACAAGACTGTTTATGGGGAACGACGCGACGGTTTCCTCCCCACTGATCTCTCTTTCTTTCGCGTTTCTTTTCGCTTGCTTTTGGACAACACCGGCTACGGATGGGGGTAATTAGCGGTGGAAAGGCCAGTCGGAAATGGTTACTGGTTGCCAGTATTGAGTAAATTTTATTTTAAATAATAAATAAACGTGTGATTTTAATTGCAAATAATAACTAAACTTTTTATTTAATTATTTAAATAATTCCATAAATAATTCTTTTATTATTTCCTGTTGCAAATAGTTATACAATGAACACGTGGTGAAATTAATATCATGATTACCCGTATGTGTAATACGTAAGAAAATACAACCAGTTTTTGTATCAATTTGCTTTCCCAATCGATAATTCGCAGTTCATGTTTGACTTTTAAACTTTCTTCAAAGTTCTTTCGAAGACTTTCTTCAAACAGACTGTTAGATAGTTTGTTCGATTTTGGCGTATTGGTCATAGTTGCAAGATAATTGTTTTCAAACCTTGGTTCAAAACATTTTACAAATGTGTTAATTACTGGTTTGAAAAACACCCAGTCCTTTCCTTTTAAAATTAATTTTCGCTGAAATGACAAAATACATGATAAAGTTACTCCGTAATAGATATTCTTTTCTCCTTCAAGAACGTCTAAATAACTTGTTATTTAAATTATTATTTAAATAAGTATTTATTTATAGCGCTCCTCGGTCAGCGGGACCCTCCACGATGCACAGCAACGCATCTTCTCGAACGATGCACCGAATCCGATTTTTGAGGTTGCTTCTACGCCAGATCCGACCAATTATAGTGAAATTGTATTCGCATTATGAATTATCATGTTTGAAATTATATTTGATCTATGCATTATTATGTTTCAAATTACATTTGAATTGTGAATGATCATATTTGCATATATTTGAAATTATATTATTATATTTGAAGAAGAAAACTTATTTACGCATCACCTAGTAAATTAATTGTTCTAACAACTCGAAACAAAACTGAAGTTGTTCGATCCAGTTAAGATTTTTAAAAAATTCTAAAAGTATTTTAAACTGGCAAGAGGGATTATGGATGGTGGTTCTACGGATAACGATCACGTAACATAACGCTGCCGCCTGTTTTGTTTTCCAGAACAACACTACGCGGCCGCCGATTCGAACAGTTCGACGCCCGCGAAGAGTTTCGTGGCCTGTAGAGTTTGTGGTGACAAGGCAAGCGGTTACCATTACGGCGTGACCAGTTGCGAGGGTTGCAAAGTAAGTATGAAACGTAATGAAACCTACTGGCGGAATGGAAGGGCTACAATGGAATGTTATACAATCCTTCCGCCCTGTGTAATTTTCCAAAAAGCGTAGTCTCAGAAATCAAGTGCAGTAAAGCTTCGATCTAAGAGTACGGAATCCGTACGATTGCTTACGACATATAAAAAATTCATCTGCCACAGGGTCTGCGAAAGAGCACGGACCCCACTGGTTTTCTTAGATCGAGGCTTCACTGTGTAAGCAATTACCATACCGAATAAGGAAATATCAACGTTAATTCTATGCGTGTGTATAGAATTCAGTCGTAAACGTTGAAACAATTATTAAGATTAATTTTAAGGCCTCATCCTCTGTTGAACAAGATAAGGAACTTTCTGCTACGAAGGCAATTTATTTAGTACGATCTTGAAATCCCCGACTAAAAAGGAGACGGTTGATAGTTTAAGAGTCGGCGGAATGAATTTACGATCTTCATCTTTATGCATCTTGTTTAATAGTGCACTAACATTTCCCCTGCAGTCACGAAGTTGGAAAACTGATTATACGAACTTAGCTATGAAATCGTGAGCAGATACATGTCCGCGTGGCGGCCCGACGAGAAAGAGATACTCGAACAGAACTTTCTACGCCGCGAAGCATAATTATAAATCGTAAACTTTTCTTTATCTCGAAACTGTTCCTCTAACAAGATCGCCTTCGACGCATCGCTTCCTCCGAGAAAGTTTCCAGCGTCGCGTTATGAAAACAATTTTTCTCTTTCATTAAACCTGTGTCAATGGCGCTCGGTTACTTTCAATTTGTCTGCGCCAATATTCCTCCAACATTCTTCGTTCCCATCGATATTCGTTTTATAGAAATTAGTTTATGTTATCGGCGCTTAGGTTCGATCCAAAAATCAAAAACAGAGTAATTTTGCAATTTATAAAATTTTTCTCAACGGTTCGTTTCAAGTATGGATCATCTTCAAGAGACATTTTGCATCTGAAAAATACTGAATGTTGTACTAAGTGTATCACAAGATCAGTAATAACCACAAAATAATTCATCACCGACTTGTTATGTGTAAACTGTCTGTATTAAGTATTTAAGTATGTTACTGTATTCCATGCTGGTAGGAACTAGACTGAAACATGTGGACGACGTATATTGACAAACAGCCAGTCAGACACAGTGATCGAGAGTTCTTAAATCGATACTAGGTAGTAAATACAAATTAAAACCTGCCACTCCAAACCCAGACACTTTTGCTTATATACCATTTATTGTTATGGTAAACAATTGACATTCAAAATATTTGACTCAATAATTCTAAAACACTGAGTGTTTATTTGGTGAATGAGAACAATTATTGGAGCTTATTATATGAAAGGAAACTTCATTGTATACACATTACTGGTTTTTAGTAATGCTGCGTAATATTCATGGATCTAGGTGTTTCGTACTTGAGATTTATGCTTTGTTCTTTAATCGTGTGGATAGTTTCCAGTAGTAATCTTTGGTGTAAGTAGATTCTCTGTCTAAGATTTTGGCATTTTAAGAATGGAATGCACGTTCGTTTTCGTTATTCCTTTCCCTCGGAATTTTGTCGTCGAGAAAATTCTGATCGGAGCTGCACGAACTTAGTCTGATGATTTAAAACGTTGTGTACGCGGCTTAATCCCGCTGCGAGATGCACATCCGCCGGTGCTCCACGGGCTGGGATTGAAACACGGAAGCCCTGAGGCCAGAGTTAACGGTGAATTGGTACATTCTCGCGCTTCCACCGACAGAACCGTGCACCTGGACTAAGATGAGCGCTTGCCAGCTCGCCTACTCGCTCTGTTCCGCGAGTAGCTCTGTCGCGTCGCCACGCTTCTTTCCAATATGATTAAATTAATTTTCCGGCTGGGAAATGAATGCGCGTTTGTTGTTCCCCGTGTGTCTCCACATCTTTTTCTCCTGTCCCGACGCGACGCGACGCGCCGGTCCGCGATGCGCTCACCAGGTTGTTTGCGAGCTTAGAAAGGAGGCGTTCATGTTTTTGTTTACCTGAGAAATTGAGTCCGGAATTGGCAGCGAGGCAAGCCACGCAACTAACGGATTTGAAAACGTTCCTGAACCCGAGGGACAGCTCCAATCGAGCAATCAGAGAAAACTGTTGTTTGAACAAATTCTCCTTGAAACAAGCAACATCAGAATCTACAGCCACCATATCATTAGACAATGACGTCATTCCGCAGAAATTATTAAGGGTGTATGCAACTCGGTAAGAAAATGGTGTAGACCTTTTTTCAGTTATCTGAACTTTTAGAAATGTTCGAAGTTGGTTTCTTCGGCGAACAAGATTTCTTTGCTTTTAACGAATCGAGAATAATCTGAGCCCCTTGATTGACAAGTGGCATATAAGTGCAAAATTACGAAAAATGAGATTTTTTACACAAAAAATAGTAAGTATTAAGAATACTTGTTTTATTTACCACATTAACTTGTGTATACTTTGTTTTATGCTAATAAAACATAAGAATCAATTTTACATCCTAAATAAAGTGACTGTAACAATATCTTGAATAATCGCATAAATCGAATTTCTTGGACTTATTCCGTTATTCCACGAAACATATGGACTTGATCTATTGCTACATTTGATTAAAGAAAACTGGTATATATACGCGATAATCGTTTCGTATTTAGTAAAACCTACGAGCGTCATTCATGTTTACATTAACTTTTAGAACTGTTTAGTATCTTATTGGCTTCCGTATCAGTAACATTGTGGTATATTATATTTGCTCGAAATGAGTAACGTAACGCAAATCCTACAAAAAGTCGAAAAAGAGTAAGAAATAGTGATGTTTGGGCTAGGAATGTTGCAAAACGACTTCGTAATTCGAGTGCAAAATATGTAAACTGAAACAACAATATAGTTCTTGCGAAAAGGATTCTCGTACTGGACAAAATCGTAATATAAAAATAGTCTCTGTTAAAATTAGTGCAAAGTGATAATATTTTAGCGGAGGTTATAGAACAGAAATTCTTAATATCAGGGCATTAGTTTTTACCGAATGATTCAGATTTTTTATGTGTTGATCTATTTTGCATTCATGAAGATTGGTATCGATATTTGCAAACTCCTTGACATTCCAACAAGTTTGTGGTTTATGAAGTGAAAAGAAACGAATTTTTTTCAACTAAACCACTAGAACGGTCAATAACAAAGTGTAAAAAAAATACATTTCAACAAACTGTAAATTGGCTCACCATTTTGGTTACACTATGAACGCGGTATACAGTTTGATATTTTCTATAAAACTAAGATTTCTGTGGATGTTGAGTATGAAATATTAAATATTCAGCGTGCTCGGTGTGGCAGGTCATTGCAGTTGAGAAATATAATAAAGGAAAATTTATCTCGCCAATTCATCATGTATTTTTTCAAGCATTAAAGACCAGTACAATTAAAGAGACTGGTGAAGAATCCACCAACGAATAAACTTTAATACACAGTATGCAGCACGCTTGTAGCGCATTAAATATAAACATTTGTGTAACTTATGATTATTAATACACTAATAGTGATATGGCTTAAGTCACTTTCTCACGAAAAAGTGGTATCACAATTCAGTACAATAATGGCACTTCATCATTCGTTAGGTTACTGCTTGTTTACTATTGAAAAAGCTATGGATATTATTTTAAGTTATAATGACATAATTACTATTCTTTCGTTTTATGTGGTTATAATGAAGTTACATTGTGTATTTAATTTTTTGTAAAAGGTAAAATTTTTTGAAAAAGGAACTTAATTCACTTGTCAACCAATGGGCTCATCTAGTTCTATTTAAGTTGTACCGTTCTGAATTTTAAAAAGTGTTGTATTAGAATTGCATGAATATTTTGTCAACACGAATTGCAACAGAATTTGTACCGTTCATTTGTTCACGAGATGTTAACAAACTGCAACAACGATAGGCGATCGATTTTCAAAGTGCACCGCGATGCATTGTAAATTCGACTAACAATGCGTGCAAAATTAATCTCGTTTCCATTACGAAAAATCGCATTTGTGCCGTTGAATGGCGAACGTGCTAAAAAGAAAATCAATGTACAATTTTAAAAGTGATTCGACGAATTTCTGAAGAGCGTTTGCGTACTAAAAATTTGTATCGCTCCGCGCGTACCTTTCAATAATTACTGAAGCTTTTCCACAGTCGACTATAGAATGCATAGGCAAGCACTTCCGCCACGGAGTCGGAGTCAAAATGCAGGCTTTACATAGTTAAAAGACCGCGGGTGAATATTCCGAGCAGAATTCGAGCACGCGTAAATCCCTGTTAAACGTGCTCCACAAACAAATTTTGAAAACCATGCACAAATGTTGAAAATCATGAACAAATTCATCGTTCTACTTCACCAATTACAATCGACCCTGCATTCGGACCGACCCCAATTTCCTCTCGAATTGTTAAAACAGTGAAACAAAACCCATTCAATCAGGTGAACTATTTCATAACGACAAACTCATTTTTAACTCATTCGACAGCAGATTTTTATGTAAAATATTCATTTACTGTTTTAAATTACACCTACTCATTTTTCTCATAAATTCATATAATGTATATTTGTGTTTGATGGAAGAATAATTTAATTCCGTTGAAATGAACAAGGTAACTGTCAAAATGATTTATACTTGTTCTGGAAATGAACATCAAGGTTCGATAGATCGGTCGGTTAACAAGCTAATTAATGTAGAAATTATCAGTCTATTAAAAAACAGCAAGAGCCGCGTTTACTTTCGTCTGGCTGCAGAAGGAGAACGACAAACGCACGCGTCTGACCATATGAAGGCCGTCACTACTGTGCCCATATCGTCGATCTAGAAAAATTGTTCCACCGTACCGGTCGAACGTAACACGTAACCGGTTGCACGCAAGGCGTTAATTTTCTGTAAACGCTCGTATTTAATGCGGTGTGTTTATAGCAGAGCGTTTCGACGAATGAGACCAGCGATATAATTAATATTAAAAGGTCCATTATTATGATTAACCAACCGGTTCCTACTTCGGTACGCGCCACTGGTGCGGACAAATATAAATATTTCGGAATCGCTAATACAATATTGCTGCGATTGTTGATTACATCGAGCCGAACTGCCACCAACGCCGTGCAGATGTGTAACGAACGAATTACCGGGATTAATTTTCTAATGAATTAATTAATCGCACGAACGGACAGTTCGGAGCCTTTCACGCCGTGGAATTTCTAATTCCATTTTAATGAAAATGATATAATTTCTACTATTTCTAACAGCTTGTTGCCATCTTTCAGGTAACCTGTCAAATTTATATTTCTTACAATACGAGACAAAACTTTACCTCCAACCTAATATAAATTTTAAAGAAACCTATGTCTTCGTAAAGACTCGCCATTCTCTCTCTGACGTGGACATTGAAGAGAAAAATTTCTCGAAATTTTTCAAGGTCACTAGGATAACTTGACAACATATCTCAAGGTCTTTGAAATTTGCGAGGAAAGTATTTGTGAATTATTACAATATATTTGAACGAGCGGAAAAAATCTTGTATCCGATCGTCCGATTAAACGTAAGCCTTTCTACTGGCCGGCTGTAAACGCTGTCCCTTCGCAGTTCTGATTTATTACTGAACGCTGCAGCTTCCGGCTCGTCCATCGAAATTCTCCTACGGATTAATTGATATACCTGGCCGCGATAATACGTAATCAACGTTCGGCCGCTTCGTTGAACATTTAACGCGGATAATCTGCGAGTTGCGGAACCCGTTCGACCAATCCTGTTTGCTCTACTCGTTTTAGATTGTTCCTCCGGCTGAACGGTTACCTATCCCGTATCACCGGCGAGTTTTATCGCGTATTGGTGTAATCGTGTTCGAAATATTTCTCGTGATTTGCTCTCCGTTGTACTCGGTGTTCTCCTCCATGTCGGCTATTTAAACGGACCCGCGGCACAAAGTGTTCAGATCACATTTAGAAATCGCGCAATTCAACCAAATTCAGAATTTCCGACAGATTAGACGAATTAGTTCGCTAAACATTATTTTCTGCTTTTTCGACTGACCTTTTGTGTGTTCACGGTTTGCGGGACACGCTGTACAGTATTGTATTCATAAATGTCCCAGATTTATCCCCACTACTGCGAGGTGTACCCCATTGAGGGACCGTGAATCAGCATTTCCAACTTCTCTATTTTCCATTATTTTTTAACGAGATTTCGATAACTATATTTGTAGCATGTTTTTAATAAAAATCGTACCGAATATGATATAATTCCGATGATATTTACTTGTGTAATAGACAATTAAACTTTCGAGCGCAAGGAAGGAGAGTCGCCGGCGTGCCTTTTTTCCCATACTCTATCCTTCCTCGCGCCTGAAACTTTAATTGTCTATTACACAAGTAAATATCGTCGGAATTATATCAGATTTGGTATGATTTTAATTAGAAAAATGCTACAAATATGCTCATCGATGTCCCATAAAAAAATAATGAAAAATAAGGAAGTTGGAAATTTGTATTTGCTATGTTTACACTTCTCGGCAACCGAGGCCTCTCGAGCTCGGCTGTCCTTCTCTACGTTCGGCAAAACTCAAAGAATACTGTCCCTGGCGCCTAAATGTCCCTCGGCAGAACCTTGCTGGGGAGTTATATGGATAAAATACTGTATATCCTGATGAAATAGGGAGATTGCGACCCGTTCTTTTTATTTCGCGCAAGAACTTGTCGAGAGGAATTTCTTTCTTTAGAGAATTTTATAGAACCCTCGATCTAGCTTTCGACCCATTTGAAGAATAATACCGAACAGGTATCCTTTTTTACGAACATGAGAAAACTAGCAAAAGCTAGTGAAAAGCTCACCTACTAGGAACGTTAACCATTTCTCCTCCTACACCTAGTAAGAACGGACACAGGGGTTTACTCTGCGCATTACTCCTGTATCCGATTCATCACAGTAGACCATAACTGACGCATAATCATATTCACTTCCGTAGCCGAATAGGTATCCTGATCCGCAATACGCTAAAATCCGTCCCGAAAGAAATCGTCTTCTATCGGAACAAACCTGTATCGTGTCGTTGGGAGAATGTGTTTCCGCGTTCTGTGGGACCGTGTCTAACAACTTGTAAGATGGCGATTGAATGAGACATCCTTATTGATGCCTCATCCGTTCAAGAACATGGACGAGCAGTTCATGCTTTGCCTCAGACATCGAGCGGAAGTGGTTATTATTTGCCAACGACGCGACGACGACGCCGTTCGAGGTGCAAACTGATACATCGTCGCGTGTATCGATTTTAGCAACGAGCCGAGGCCGAGCCGCGGTATAGAATGCTGGTATTATTGACTGTCGAGGTACCACTGGACGGCTCGCAGCCCCTGTGTTCCAGGATATCGGCCGGCGGATACGCGTCGTCCTCCCCGCGTTGGCTTTCATTAATTAATACCCGTCAGTAATAGACCAATAAACCGATACGCTTACACGCTGCTAGAAAACTGGAATACGCGTATCCGACGCTGCGTTTTCGAGCCTGATTCTCACACTTTGCACCGGGACTTTTTCGGTAATCCGTCACGCGACCTTGAAGACCCTAGTCGGTACAGACCGGGGTCCAAAGTAGCTGGAAATTTAAAGGGTCTAGCAGGATAAGCATAGTCAATCGGCCTCAGCCATAATTTTTATTGCTATTGTGTGGAAAACAATGGTTTTAAGTTTAAAGATAACCCACTACAGTTTTAAGTCGCTAACCCTTCATATCGGGGCGACATGAGGGTAAATACCCTAAACTGTTTCGTTTCTTTTCTCGGTTATTAATTAAGAATTCAGATAAAAGAAAAACGAAAATACACGAACTTACCTCCTTTATATCATATATTTTTTTACGATTGTGATTAAATTATCAAGGGTAGAAAAAGATTATTTAATTTTTTAGGGGTGGGAATTGTAAGCAACCCTTCGTGTGATTACTTCCAAAAAAAATCAAGAACAATGTTCTATCACCTATATATTCCAAAGTTTCAAGACGATCGGAGTGGTGAAACATAGTTAAATATTGAAAAGCAAATGAAATTACGCCATTATAATAGTATAATGTATAGTGCAGTGTTTCTTCCGCCACTAATTAAGTCTCTTCTTGAGCAATTATTTCTTTTTAAACGCGCGACGTATTAAAATCTGTACTTACCTTACCGAATTTATAAATACACATTAAGTAGGTGTAAAATAGAATTCTAAGAATTGTAATATAGGTTTATTCAATCTTCGTCACTATTTTGTCAATAACTGGTACTGTATGTATTACATCAAATAGCTTCGTTAATATCTCCAGTGGTTTCACAATTTTTTATTTAAATCGCCCATGAGGTAAATAGTAAATAATAGTAGCGACATGAGAACAGCAAACCATTATTCTGCTACCATTGGCACAGTTATATGTGTATCGTGTAATAGCGGTATAACTAATCGAATGTATTCAATTCAATGTAGCATTCATAGCTTACACAATTAATATACCTCAAGTGAACTTTCACCCATATAATAATATGGTTAGTTTTCCTAAAATATTCGAAATTTAAAATATCATTCCTCATTAATTCCGCAAGGCAGCATATACTACCTGGGTTAGTTGATAGTCAATACCATATACACATATAATTAATTTGACTATTAATTAACCCAGGTAGTATATGCTACCTTGCGGAATATATATCACCTCATATCACCCTGATATGAAGGGTTAGCGACTTAAAATTTTAAGGGATGGTCTTTCAACTGTGTTCCACACGATATCAATAAAAATTGTGGCCGAGGCCGATTGACCATGCTTATCCTGCTAGACCATTTGCCACGTTTTTATTACCGTCTATACTAAATTAAAATTCGATGACAATTTATAAAGCTATAATCCCAAAAGTTATTCCAAAAAAGTTTTATTTTGGACCACCGTGTAGTATCAGCCCGGCCACGTGATTAATCCGGTAGAGAGGGTAGTATTCCCCTGATCGTGTAGTTTTTGAATTTTTATAGAGTCATATATTTGTCTGTGGGTGAAAATGTTTCTATAACTGTCCTATACGCGATGTTAGGCCGTCCTGTAAAGTTACACGTACGCGAATAAATCGCGTATTAATTATGACTGCGATCAATATTCGTTCTACTTTATTTGAGGAGAACCGTTGAATCTAATAAGCACGTCAAAAATATATCCGCTTGCTCTGTTATTTCGGAGACGTAATAATTAACACTGGGTTACTGTCGTTACTGGATTCAGGTTCTAAAGTTGCATTCGTCAGGAATTATTCAGCAGATCTTCTATGTTAAAAATATCGATAAACGCTTTTACAAGTGATCCACAAAGTCAGTACCTAAGAAGTAATTAGACAGAAATATTTGAAATAGAGTAGGTTCAAGATGATATTTTCAGGACGTCTGGTGGTAAAGCAGGCAATGTTTGTCGGGTTAACAAAACCACGAATCTATCCATTCTCGTCTATTTTCCACGACTCCAGCTCCAGCGAATGAGTTTAATAACGTCAGCTCTGCCGTCTAATTGGGAAGCTCTGATCACTTTGGCCAAGAAAAAAAACCGGGAACCGTGTTGAGAGCTAACGACGAAGACACGAAGAATGCATAAGACATGATACGTCTGATCCTGAATTCATACTTGTATTATACATGTAACGCTGAGTATTAACGAAACGTATTGATCAGGGATGACAACGTAATACGATCAATGATGACATCGGTCTCAACACACGATAAGTACATAGTTCACGTATCGGATTTGATTTATGCGAGCCATTCGATTTGAAACGGGCGATATCGAACGATTCATATCTCGAAAACTATCGATCCCACGAAGACCGAAACGGACTTGTCGGATGTATTCCGACATTCCCAGCGATTATAATGGCAGATACCCGAAGGGGCAGACTCTCAGGTGTCTCCGTCATTCTATCGAACTATCGAAAAAGAAATTCGATGAACCAAGTCCCTCGAGACTCTTCTGAGCTCACCGTACCAATGGAAATGTCAAGGAAAAACGCGGCCAATAACGAGACCGTGCGAATTCTGCGACGATTTCCCGTCGAATTATCGGAAAGTAGGTCATCGGAAAGAGAAATTCCTCCGTGTACCCTGTTTCCCTTTTTCTCATTCGTCTCTTAACATTTTTGCCATGCACGCGGATAACCGAACGATCGTTCGAGTAGAATCCGATAATGAACGAGTCGTCCTGTTGAAACGCTGGTTTTCTGTCTCCCAATTCGACACTCCATCTATTCGCCAGTTTTATCCGCGACCTATTTACGCCCGTTTACGCTCTTAACCGGGCTCGCGTTGATCGCTCCGGAATCCTCGCCGCGCGATTCGGGGTCACGATGCACGCGAATGGATCTCGGAATCGTCGAACAACCGCGGTTAACCGGCCCGAAAAATTCTTCTGTTGTCGCACAGTGTGTCGTCCAATGGAAGACAGTCCGAAAATCAAAGTGCAAGATCTGCAACTTCATGTATTCTAAAATGTTGTTGATGACCCTAGTCGGTACAGACTGGGGTCCAAAGTAGCTGGAAATTTAAAGGGGTTAGCAGGATAAGCATAGTCAATCTGCCTCATCCATAATTTTTATTGCTATTGTATGGAAAACAATGGTTTTGGGTTTAAAGTTAACCCACTAAAATAAATAAACTTCTTATATCGATCTTATCATTGTTAATAACAATTGTTAAATGATCTCGGCGCTACGGATGGATCATAAAAAACAAACTTAACTAACCATTTTTGCTAATTGTTTTAAATAATTAACGTGTTTTCGTGTTCTTTTATTTTATTTTTAAAGTCAGTGACCGAAACGTTGATTATTTAAAATAATTAGCAAAACTGCTTAGTTAATCATTTAACAATTGTTATTAACCCACTGAAGTTTCAAGTCGCTAACCCTTCATATCAGGGTGATATGAGGGTAAATACTCTAAACTGTTTCATTTTTGTCTCGGTTATTAATTAAGAATTCAGATAAAAGAAAAACGAAAATACTCGAACTTAATAACTTAAACAAAATTCTTTCGTTGTCGCACAGTGTGTCGTCCAATGGAAGAAAGAAAGTAATGGAACAATTCATTTTGCAACTTTACACTAGTACATTGCGCTGCCGTCGTCTGGATGCGAAATTTAAATTGTGTAAAGTTAACGACTCTAAATGTGAATACCCACGTAACAGGAATGGAACTTCGAAACGCTCCACAACTCAAAATTGATCGAGTCGCTAATGAATAATGCCCAGAGAGACGAATAATAAAGCTAGGTCGTGACAGAAGTTCTGCTCCGGGAATAACCACGAGAATTCTCAGAGATCAACCGAAATATAATCCCTTTCGAGCATGCTCGCGCAAAGATCACGGAAATCGTGGAAATAGACAAGCTCTCTCGTTTACCTTTTAAAGGAACGTGAAAATGTTAGCGAATACTCTACTCAATTCAATCGACGACTTGGCTTACTAAATATAATTTTCATTTAATCGCTAATGAACATAATAATAAACAAATGCATTCTGCACTTTTTTTTCGATAATTATAGCTAATTAAAATCATCGAACCTGTATAATTTAGAATATTAAGGGATATTTAATTGAATATTTGATGAAACTCCGTTCAGGCGTCTGTTCATCAGTGTAGTTAATTAGTAATCGATCCATTCCATGATTTAATGATCGCTCATTACTATTACCTTATAATATAAACCACACGTTTAATCTGCTACCGTGTTATACATTTATTTGCATAACAAATTTTCATGAAAATTAAAATCTCCTTTTTACAAACGGGTCTCCTATCTCTCCGCAAGAGTGTCAACGAGTTGCGAGACTCGTCTCGCTCGCATAAACTCTGTTCAATTACGAATATGTTTAGTTACGAAATTAAATTATCCTTGCCGAGAAATCGATATGTAAAGTGTTTCAATACCGACAACAGACAGCCACGCGTAAAATGAAGAATGAATTGTTTTTCACAAAGTTCCATAAAATGCAAAAACGTGAATGCAATTCGTCACAATTTTATAATTAAAAAAAAGCTCTCGCTACATGGAAAACAATAAATTAAGTAAGAAAAGAAGCACGAAAAAACTGGATTTGCGAGGCGGAAAGTCTGCGCAGCATCGTTCGACGGGGTCCGGCAGTTTTGCTATTAATTATCGAGCTTTTGTGTTCGGTAAAGCGAGGCGAGCAGAGAGGCGCTGGACGAAAGCTCGGACTCGTTTCCACGCGGAGCACATTAATCATAATACGTCACTTACTAAACGAGCCGTCCCGTTGGCCGTCGGCAACGAGGTCAACCCCGACCCACGGCAGAACACAACTCTCCCCGAGCAACCCTCGAGCAACCGTGCTGGTTAATTTCGATGTAACGTGCGCGCTGCGTGGTACGTGCCCACATTCCCCGCATATTACCTTCCGCGTGTTCACCTGTTACAATTAACTCGATCTCGTACAAACGTCCAACAGCTTCGCCGAATATCCACGAATTGTTTGCAAGACTCGCGATCGATGCCGCGACTACTTTAGGGGTAGCGATCGTTTCAAAAGTATTCATTGCAATTCCACCGAATTTCAAGGCTTTAATTGCAAAACAAATTCTCCTCCCTCTTGACTTTAAGGACAGTTAGTTAACTATCTCGCTGTAGAATGTTTCGCGACATTTTGTACTAGAACTCGGACTTTTACCCGGGTACCCGAGTACCCATGAAATACCCGAGTAGAGCAAAACTACCCGGGTATCTCGTAAGACATAAGTCATAAATGATTTTGTGCAATTTAAAACAATAATGAAATTAAAAGAACGTTGGTACATTAATTTAAATTTATTAAAATCGTTGAAGAGAATAAGTAATCGTAATATATCGTCAGCTTTTACCTATTGATGCAAACGATTTTTATTTTGCACAAAGATCCGCAGTGTATTC
The DNA here is from genome assembly GCA_028455595.1 of Lasioglossum vierecki. Lineage (NCBI taxonomy): Eukaryota > Metazoa > Arthropoda > Insecta > Hymenoptera > Halictidae > Lasioglossum > Lasioglossum vierecki. The sequence goes on from CM052335.1 coordinate 26,320,057, forward strand.
ATGAGATACCCGGGTACTCGGGTAATTTTTGTTTACATAAATACACGGGTATCCGGGTAATGCTGTTTACCAGAGTACCCGGGTACCCGAGTAATTTTTGTTTACCCGGGTACCCGAGTAATTTTTGTTTACCCGGGTATCTCACGGGTAACCCGGGTACCCAGGTATCTCATAAGTCACAGCTCTAATTTGTACCATAACTTCGAACATGTTAAAAAGCTCGGCGAAAAGGATGTTCGACGGTGTGATATCGATCTCAAGGCTACCGAATATTCGCAGGATCGACGAATAATTCTCCGCGTCACAATCTGGATTTAGGGCTCGTAAAAATGTCGTTTGCGGGCAGAATCGATAGGGGAAAAAACGAGCTTTCGAAAGCACCCGGATGGTCCGGCATAGCCATTAGTGTGAAGCATTTCTGGAGTCCTGTATCCCCGCTGATTTATGCGATCAAGAACGTTCCGTTTATCGTGGTCCTTAAAAGTTCGGATTGCCAGATTTTCTGCATTCCCGACAAAAATGAATATATGAAAATTAATAAATACACTGGCTAGAGAATAAGAGGAAGATCAATTTCCGTGGCATCCAAATCACGTTTCACTTAATTACGCCCGCTCCCTAATATGGCGGCACGAGAGCCCGATGATAAGCAAGCACCGATAACCACGGTAATTACGAGATATCTAATCGCGAATAGCTTAAGTCTTGGCTAGCGATGGCGTCAACTTCAAAATGTTCTCTATACAGGGTACCAGAAAAATTGTGGCAGCCACCGCGTACACTTTGAACCAGAGTTCTCAAGTTCGGAAAAGTCTTCGCTACTCTGGAAGTTCGCAGAACTCGTTTAAAGAGGGAATTAATTTCGAAAGTTTCCCAGGACATTTTTCAACGCTCGTGATACTTTCGAATTGGGTTTGCTAGTTTGCCTTACGATAACTGCGAGCATACTTAATTCCATCGCTAGCCCGAGGGTAAGTCCTCGGATCCTTCTACGCTTCGAGAATCGATAATCCGCCGGAGTTACGAAAAGCAGTAGCAGCGGTAGCTTGTTATCAGCGGCGCGCAGGAGCTAACAGAAGGAAGGTGGGAAAAAATCAGTCTTGTTGACTTCCTAGTCGCGTGCTCGCTGCCATAGCTGCAGGAGTCACGCCCGCTGATATCCTGGCCGTTATCTGCGTCGAGTAGGAAGCGAATCTCGCGTAATTAATTTTAAGCTGAGCGGGGCACGGCCCTTTTATTTCCGACTGCGAGTCAATTACCGTTCGACCAGACACCGTCGGGTTAGATAATGCTACACAACTCCGCCATTTTCTAATTTTACATGCTGAAATCTTGCCGAATGTTCCCCAGAAATGTCTTTCTTTTTATTACCACGCTTATATTAGCTTGCCGAGTTGTCATTGTTGTATGCGTCAAGTCTTGAAATCGAATTTTAAACCACATCCCGATGAGCTGGAGACTTGAAAATTTCAACATAGCTCAGAACTGGATGGCAATGCAATATTAAAAAAAAATGTAAAAGACTGTGCAATTAGGATTTAAACAATATTTTTAAATACTCTCTTTTGCCTCTCGTCGCGCGAGGTATGGTAGTACGTCATCGCGTGCAGAGATCCCCACTCCGCGCGCTCCCCACTCCACTACCCGTTCCATTCCGACTTCGACTCCGCCCACTGGCCCACTACGCACCGAAGGAGCTCAGTTTACTTACTGGGTTGATTTGGATTAGGTCGGGTGGGTGAGGAAGATGGGGGCGCGCGCGACAGGAACCGGCGATTCTGCTAGGGAAGCGGGCCTTACTAAATACGCTCTGTAGTAAAGACTAAAAAGTAGAAAATAAAAAACTTTTTAACAACCACACTTATATTAGAATGCACTGAAAAGGAGAAAATAATATTTTTAGATATTAGTGAGTACAAATAAAAGCGTGAGGCGCGCCCTCGAAGATTATGTTAATTTTAGCGCTCAACACTTTTATTTATAGTCACTAATATCTAAAAATATTATTTTCTGCTTTTTAGTGTATACTAATATAAGCATGGTTTTTAACACGTTGAGTGCCACGCGGTTTTATAGCGACTTCCCCGTCAGGCCGCGCGCGCAGGTATCGTAAGTACTGCGACAGTACGTCAGTCGTCAGTCAAAAGGTCGGTGTCAATCACCGGTGACTGACGTGGCACTCAACGTGTTAAAAAGTTTTTTTACATATTTTCTTATTTAGGATGTGTTTGTATGCGGCAGAAATGTTAGGATCTACTAAATTTTATTAGGGTTGCGTACCCCCTTAATTTGTAACCCTTAAATGTCAAAATGCTCGATAGAATGAGAATGAATCGGGTCGGATCAAATGGACGCTGGGTAAGCGAACGTTCGATATTTGCCGGCGCAAGGTTTGTCGGATTGATGGGACGTAATACCGTTGGGTGAAAAGAGATTTTTCTTGAACCTCCCCTCCCGAATGGATGGAAAGGAATCGGTGAATGGGGATTTTTCAAAGGTTTATCAATCCCTTTGAGGCAACAACGGCTCGCCAGGTGACTTTGAAGCTCGGAGCGTGCTCGAGCGCGTGAATCGTCAGCAATTTTTCAAGCGTTTCCCGGACGCATCACCGTCGGATGCGGTTATTTCGCTATTGAGACCGGTATAACGTCGCCTCGATGTCCGGAGGACGTTCCACCGCCTAGCGTTGAAATTACCGTGTTAATCGGCTGTTACGCGACCGCTTGGGAAAGCGAAAGCGATAAACAACCGGGCGATACATATAGCGTTGCAGAATTTAACAAGAACGCGCGGCGCACGGTGAGACAAAGTGATACAGTTTGTTTCGAAATCAAAGAACTTAAGAGAAAGATTTATTACAGTTCGTTCGAATAACGATTTTAATAATTATTCTAATTGTTGTCGTTCTTCTGCGCAGGGCTTCTTCAGAAGAAGCATTCAGAAGCAGATAGAGTACAGGTGCCTGAGGGACGGCAAGTGTCTGGTCATCAGATTAAGTCGGAACCGCTGCCAGTATTGCAGATTTAAGAAGTGCCTAGCTGTCGGCATGTCCAGGGACTGTAAGTAAACTAGACGCCTTCAAGCAGAGATTACTTTGGGCTGCGACTTTGCAACTTTATTTATGCACGAATATTAGCCCCTGAAATCCGCCTGAAACGCGGCAACCCGCCCTACAGGGCTACCAGTCGGGTTGCCGCGTTTCAGGCAGACTTTTTAGTCTCTATAACCGAAAAACGAAACTGGAATCTTAATTTTTCTGTTCAATTTTTAAACAGCAAAATATTAGAAGAATTTAACAATACCGTCATATTATTTTAACCTATTAAACATATTAACAATGAAAATCAATTTCCACTTCACTCCAGTTTGTTGCAATCCAGCAGAAAGATTTAATTTTGTATAGAAATCCGCTGTCTATTTACAATTATCTGCGAAATAGAATTTGGAAAAATGTGGAACACAATAATACGAATGAACAAGTTCGAGCACTCGACGAAGCTACCGTTAATTGTATATTTTTCATTTCGCTTCTCGACAGAAGCGGCAAGCACGCGTTCGCCTTAATAATCGCGGTGTCTTTTACTTTCTGGAAGTTCCGGGCTCGGCAGAGCTACGGCGAGCGCAAAGTAAACTGAAGCAAAGTTACGTGCATAATTAAACGTCAAAGTTCCACAGTGCAATATGCGGCTGTGTGTGTGTAATAGGCAGCTTTCCGGGGAAGCTTTCCGCTCGTGTTGTCGGTGAAATCGTAATAAGCTTTAGCAGCCTTCTGATCCGCTTCGAAAAGGGTGCATTACATCATAGAGGGTGAAACTGTCCGAGACCATCATCCCCTATTGGACGTCATAATTCTCTGATGCGGGATGTCGGACATTAATCTTCCAATTATGCGATCGTGTCACAGCAGAGTAAATACAGCATCGCGGATTTTTATTCAAAATACACCACGATCAAAAACAATTCTTAAATATTTAAATTTCGGATTAGTAAGCGTGGTAAAAATGGTGAACTTAATTGTCTTCCGAGAGTATTTAAGTGTAATTGGGGAAACTGTGTAACGCAAATACTCTTGACAGTCTGCCAAGGCCAGAAAGCAACAAGAACATTGGAAATTTATTCGATGCTACTGTGGACGAGCTTAAGTTTCCAGTTGAAAATGATTAATGAGGGGATGAAAGCTCTTGATGTATACGGTAATGGAAGTTGCCCTTAATCCAGCACGCTGGCCTTAATCGCCCAACATCGTTCTCTTTTCATTATAACATCGTTCCACGATTTTTTTCATACCATTCGCGCCGTGCCCTTGTTAATCCTCGCCTTTTTACAAAATTCACGCACACGACGCATGATTTTACCTTTACCGTGGGAATGTTAATAAGCGAAAGTTGAACATGTGATATTTATGTAATCGTCGAAACCGATAAACCTTGTGCACTGGAAAATTCAACATTTCTTTCAACCTTGAATATTTCCATTCTAAATAATAGTAAAGCAACTTTTAGTAGCATCTCAGAGTCTTTCAGAATTATCCCGCATCCTATTGTGAACAGGGTGTTTCATTATGCCTTCAACATCCGGAAATTAGAGATACTTGAGTTCATTTGAAGTAACATTATCCTTTGCAAAAATGACGTCCGCGGATTTGTCAAGAAGTTAATAACGAAAAATACGGTCCAATCAGAGCGCGGCTACACCGGATTGATTATGGCTCGATCAATGGTGACACCACGCTAAGCGGGACCTGTCGCCGAGTCGGACTTCGTTCGCTGTAGCCGCGCTCTGATTGGTCCGTGTTTTTCGTTAATAACTCCTAAACCAGAGTTGTGCAGATTACAAATGAACTACTCCAGAATTATAATTACAACGTAATTGAATTATATTTTAATTCAATTATATTGCAATTGATAATTCAGATCTTCATTCAATTAAAGTACAATGTAATTCGTAATTGCGATGGAGTACGATTATAAAATACATTGTAATTGAATTATGAAAAATTAAGTAATAGGCAAGTTTCAAACAGAAGGAATTTATTATTTATAAATTTACTACCTGTTCGTGACGTGCCTACGGCACACCTTCATCTATATTGTATTTCAATTACACATCTGATTAAAATACTTAGTAGTTGAATTGCATTATATTTCAATTATATAGTAATTCATTTACGACGTAACTGAATTGTAATGTAATTGAATTAGCACAACTCTGTCCTAAACGAAGTCGCGGATGCTTTTTTTTCCAAAGGAAACTGTCACTTCGAATGATCCTTCGAAGAAACCTCCAATTTCCGGATATTTTATGAATTTTAGGACATCCTGTATTTTAAAGAACCGAATGATTTTGTTGCAGCCGTGAGATACGGCAGGGTGCCGAAACGTTCAAGAGAACGGGGCCCCGAAGACGCGGTACCAACAACCACCACAACAACGACAACGACCACGGGTGTGCAACAATTGACACCCCGCGGTACTGGCAACAACAACAACAATAACACCAACAACAACAATAATAACAACAACACCACTAGCCAGAACAATAATAACAACAGTCAAAGTCAGAACACAATAGCGTGCGTGCCGCCCGCCGCGGTGGTCGAAGCGGATCAATCGGATGCTGACGTGAAGCAGTTGGCAGTGTACGACGTGATACTTCAAGTTTCCCAGGCGCATCACGCTCACTGCGGCTTCACTGAAGAATCGACGAGGGGTATCGTTCGGAAACCGATGACAATACCGGTGAGTTACACGAAAAATTCATTTATCGAACTGACATGACACATTCGAAGATACATTCGTGACAGAAATGCCTGTTCCTTTTGTGATCTGGCTAATTAGGCGAGTTATTGTTCGCAGCCCGCCAGTCCCGAGGATCCAGAAGCGGCATCCTCGACGGCAGAAACAGTCGAGTCGCAAAGGATCTGGCTGTGGCAACAGTTCGCCACCAGGATAACGCCGTCGGTACAAAGGGTGGTGGAGTTTGCCAAAAGGGTGCCAGGATTTTGCGAGCTCTCGCAAGACGATCAGCTGATTCTGATTAAGGTTGGTTTCTTCGAGGTCTGGCTCAGCCATATCTCGAAGATGACCACTGACAGTTCGATGACGTTCGAGGACGGTACTTATATCACTAGGCAGCAAATGGAATTGATGTACGAGGTGAGAATCAACGTATTCGAAGCTATAATTAATCATACATGAGAATGTCTGCGTTGTAGACTGCAGATTTTATGAGAAAAATGAGTAGGAGGAAGAATTAGAGAATGTTGATAAGTAACGTTTAACCTTTTTAAATTACATTGAAGAAAGGAAGTTTCGAAATGCACCAGCCATGAAATCCGCAGTCTATCGCTGACCGTCGCGACTAAGAGGTTAGCCTAAATAGCAGAGCAGTGAAATTATCGGCGCGAACTTGCTGGACAACCTAATATTAGCATCAATCTATCATGATCGGCAAACATAGAACCGGCCGTTAATCCTCCGCCTACGCTACGATAGCTTTGCGTAAACTCCCTTCGGATTGCGTCGGAATCCTGTTGTCAATCAATGAAAGCCCAGCGCTATCGAAATCCCCGGTAGGCCCAGCTCCCTTTCTAATCCCCGACAATTACTTAATTGATCGTTCGAAAAACAAAACAGCCGGACTTCGTGTCCGCCTTGATGCAATTCACGTCGGCGCTGAACGGCCATCAACTGTCGGACGCCGAGTTGGGTCTCTTCTCCGGCGCTGTTCTTCTGGGTGAAAGGCCAGGCTTGAACGACGTCAAGGCGGTACAGAGGCTTCAGGATCGTCTTCTAGAAGCGTTGAAGGTACAGGCGTTACGGAATCACACGGTTCCTGGCGAGGCCACCTCCGCGGGCGGCTGTTCCAACGTCTCCAACGTCTCGCAGAGGCTACCGGAGCTGAGAGCCCTCGGTGCCAGACACGCGAATCTCCTCGACTGGTTCAGGAGGAACTGGACTAAGCTCAAACTACCGCCCCTCTTCGCCGAGATATTCGACATTCCCAAATGCGAGGAGGATCTTCAATGAACAGGTGACGGTTATTGTAATCCTTGTTAACAAAGTAGCAAGAGCTTTATTCAAATCAGCCTCTATCCAAAGATTGAAGTTTCACCTTTAGAAGGAACCCACACGAATTAATATCAAAAGGTGTTCCTGATCGGTATGATTTTTTATCAGCTAGGTCTGGATCGAAGAAGAGTTTCCAATGTTTTCTACAGATCTTGTACATTTCGGAAAAATCTACGCGCAGTTCCAAAAACTCTAGCAGCTTGCGGAATCATGGATTCGCTGATCTACTCTCTGTCAAGCGACTTTAGCAAACAGAGTAAATTACGTCACGCCGATCCGGCGAACCCTCAAAACGCAAAACTAGGTTGCCAGAGGCACGAGTCCCGTAGCAACTTCAACCTCGACTTACTTCCCAAGTTGGAACACACCCGGGTGTCCCAGCTCCTGCTCCATAAATTCGTGTTTGCATTTTCATCCGCGCCCCTGAAATCCGTCCGAAATTTGCAATTCAATCCCGCTGCAGCCACGGTGGGCTGAAACGCGATTCCAGCTGGGGAAAAAAATCATACAGATCAGCTCCGGCTTTTAATGTCAATTTACTTGGTGTTGCTGTAAAAGTCGGATCTCCTTTGCGCGTCTCAGTGCAGCGTTTTGTTGTTCCAGCGCCATTTATACTCCATTTGTCACACTTTACATCAGAACTGCGTCTAGACGTGAGCCATTGCGTTTAGACGCGAGCCATTGCGTGCAGACGCGTGCCAAGAAGAGTCTACGCCAAGAAACAGTATCGCATTATCCGTTCGAGGAATATTCTAGAATATTCTTGTCAATCGTGGCTTCTCAAATGTTACAATTTACGGACACATGCGTATCCACATATACTGGGTGACGCAAATCCCTTATAATAGGGTCATTCCACGCGAAAACGGACACATTTTGGAGTAAAATTTCGGGCTTTGTTCAAATTTATTAAATATCTTGTAGTCTTTAATAACCTATGGACGAATCTCAAAGGATTTTTTGATATCTTAAAAATTGTTAATTTTACAAGCATGTAGAAGCATTTTGTGTATCCAGAGGCACAGAAAACAGCTACGACGAATGGAGAATGGATCACAAAACGCTGCGTCTAGACGCACAAAGTAGATTCGATCTTAACGAAGAATTTGATCTACTAGGTTGGAGGGAAAGTTCTGTCGTATTGTAAATGAAAAATACAGTTTTCGACAGAACTGTGTCTTCAACTTAAAAATTTAAGGATAGTTCTGGAGGTACAATGGAACACAAAAAGGGAAGTTCGAAATTCATCAATATATTGGCAATAAAATCCATTCATAAGTATATTTTGCATTAAAAAAATAGATTAATTTAAAAAGCTTTCGTTTAATTAGTGAATTCCATGGTATATTTATATTTTAATCAAATTGTCTTCATATTTTAAAAAATTATAAATGACTTTTGCGAATGATTGTACCCCCTGATTTGAACTTGAAGATAATAAATTTATGATATTCAATATATATAATTACGTAATAAAAACTTAAAAATAAATATTTAAATAAATTAAAAATACCTCAGAAAGCAGTATTCATGGTTATGAATATAACAGGGTTTGAAGTGGAATTTTATGAATTCTCCATGATAAGACGTGTTAAAATGTGCAAACTTTAAGTTGCTATAAATATTAAACGATGCAGTGAATCGAACCCAAACTTTGGTAATTGTATTAACTTAGTAAAAATTACATCTTGTGAAATTTTCAAAAATTTTGTTGCGTTTTTATATACCTCCAGAACATCTTTAAAGCGCGTACCATCGACGAGGTCGTCCATAGAACCATACTAATCGGGCGGTTCGCATTTGAAGAATGTTTCAGAGTACATCGAGTTAATTCGACGAGAACGAACGGCCCCCCGGTGGTCGCTGGGGGTGGGAAATGGGACGGTAAAATCCTACGATTGTCAGCAGTGATCGCACAAACGCGGCTCGGACGTGCCTGTAGGACGATCTGTTTCCGCTGGTTGGCGATGGTGCGTGTCAGCACCGCAGCGGAGTGAAAGGAGCCTGTGGATCGTCGGTCCGTCGTCAATATCGACGGATCGATCTCGCTGGATCCAGCACCGTTCGTTCCATTGACACGCGAACGGAAGAGGGATCGTTTCGCGTCGAAACAGTACAGATATTTCTGATCGAAAGTTCGGTCGATTGAAACGACAGGAACGAAATCGATTACACGTTCACCAATGATATCTGTACTATTCCCTGCGGAACAGAGATCAGGAAGAGATCAGGAAGCATTTAAATACTCAGTCGTCGCCGAGAAGGAGGAGGAGGAGATAGCATTTGTTTTTCGTTTTCTTTCTCGTCATTATACTTTTCGTGTAAAAATTAGTCTCGCGCATATCGTTGTTGCAATAAAGCGGCGCAGTGATCGAACACTCGCCGCGCAGAAAAGATAGCACAAAACCGTGATCGATTCGCGGACCGCCGCGTCGCGCCGTTTATTACGGCGTGTCCCCTGGTGAAACTTTTCTTCTAGGGGGCTAAAAATTTTCGAGAAACCTCGAAAGACCGGCGTAGATTAAAGATGGCTCGAATGTCGTGTGCCGCGCGTCGTCGCCGGTTCATGGATCGTGACCAATCGGATGGGAACAACCGGCAGCCACAAACTCGCAGACATATCGCAAAACCGATGATGAAACATATTTTTCCGTTCGTCCATAGAATCGTCGGGTTCCTCATCCGCGCGGCTACGATCCTGGAGAACCGTGAAAAATCGACGCGACGCGCGACAGAGACAAGTAGCACGGGTCGACGATAATGGCGGACGCGCGCGACCATAAGTCGCGGACATGGTCTGCACGCGCGTATCACACTTATACATATTATACAGATATTATACAAGTACAGAAAAACAGGAATGTTTCACGCTATAAAGCTCAAGAGGATGATAAATCTTTATAGGATCGTGTCTCTTTAGATGCATCCGCTACGAATCTCAATCTATGCAATCTCTATTTTTATTACTTGACAAGTAGTTGTATAGTGGATTACCTTTATAGATATTGTTGCATCGCTTCAGGGTGTTCCGCGGAAACGGAGAGAATATATTGTACGTATATACCGTATTCCTCTTTCGTTGAGACTTCTCGTAGCAAGAAGTGAAACGAACGATCGAGAAATTGTTTTCATTATTAGCTGAAATAATTCGTGCGAACGGATCGAGTCTGTGCATGATACTCGATGGTCGAAAAAGATTAAAATGAAATCGGTACAGCGGTAGAAGTAACTTGTTGCAGTTGAGTTGTTGCAATTTGTTATCGGACTTCGGTCGTTGGCGAACAATCATCGACGAGGGAAAACGTTTTATTCGCGGTGCTCGTTGATAACGGGGAAACCTGAAGTGAGCATGTTTCGAACTCTTCGAACGCTAAATAAGCAAGAAAAAAAAAGAAATAAATAAAACTCTCTGACAATGACTAGCATGTAATGCGTATCGATATGTAATATACTTATACATATACATTCATCGTGAGAGATTTTGCTCGATTTCGAGCGGGTCCATCGGGGTAGGGGAAAGGGTGGGTGGGAGGGGAATGAACAATTACGAGAGAATCTAAGTTTATCACTAGAGAAATTAATGTTTTATCCTAGCTGCGTACTTAAATGAACACGTTAACGTTAAACGCGCGTCGGTGCATTCGCTAACTTCTGTCGCGACGGGTGGATAGATTCGCGAGACAATGATGAAGAGTGTATTCTGCTCTTGTCGACGGAAGAAAGACGAGAATTCCAACTTTAAGCGCTCACATCAAGTTGTGAATAAACATATCATACCTAATTAATATATTGAACAAAGAAGGGATATCATCGTTTAATATAAAAAAAATAAATAAATAAATAAATATATATATATATATATATATGAGTCTATATATATATGAAGATTATAAATCTATATGCAAGAAGAATAGTTATTAAACGCATTGTGTTGAACGAGCGTAGATCTAATTCTAGTAGGCCATCTTTCTACAATCCTGCTAACAAACAGAACTACTATACGCGTAATTGGCGCAGCGTCCCTTTCCTCGATTCTCAAGTCCTGCGAGAGAGAATTTTCAAAATATGCGACAGGATGCGATGAGAAACGGATCGGTCGAATAAATTCTCGGCTCTCACGCGACCTACCAAAACTGCGCCAGGGAATCACGTGATAAAAAAGAAAGAATAAGGAGAGAGAAACTAGAAAATTACGCGAAGCGAGTTTGTTTTCTCGCTAACGTTTAAATTATTATTACTTCCTCTTTGCCTGTCTCTCTGTCAGCTCTCTTTCATCCTCTCTCGTACAGCGAGGAAAATTTCAATGAAATGCAAATCGAGTCACTCTGTGTAAATGTATGTATGAGCTGTTTTCTGCTCGTGTATATGTATAGATTCTGTAATTCGAGCGAATCCAGTGGCTGTCCGAATAATCTTCGCCGGCTCGATACGCGGAAACGGCGACGCCAGGAGAGAGCGAAAAGAAATGATGAAATGCCGCGACATTTTCCTCCTGTGATATTCGACATTTGCGATTCGTTTTTTGTTTGTTTTTTTTTTTCAAAATTTCTAGTCCCCACGACTTGTATCGCCGCGTTAGAGCAATCGCGTTGCTTCGTAATATTCTTGTTGAATGAAACACGTTCATCGAAACGGCCAAATACTTAATTACGATTATTAATTGTGTAACGTGACGACTGCTTGATCGCGCCGATCGATCGCTGCAATATAGATTCACCTTCACAGGTGAAAAATTTACCAATTTTCTGCTACTGCTCTTTCCCTGTCTGTTCTATGCACTTTCGAAATGATTGGTGTAAGTGTAGAAGGAAAGATAAACGTCGAGCTTGCCCCTATTTTTGAGCATGAGAAATTTAGTTTATATACGAGATTGGAGGGGAAGTTCCGTCGTATTTTAACCAAAACATTTGAATCGATTTATAAAAATATATATGTTCAATATTATTCACATTATTTGTAAACAACTTGTTGCAGTCTTTCAGACAACCTGTCAATTCAAATACGACAAAACCTCCCCTCCAACCTAATAATTAGACTGCGGATCTTTATGCATTTATGGTAATTCGATAAAATTCGATAGAATTTGGTACAATTTTTATTTGTTTTAGATCTACATATGTTCCCATTAAAAATAGGATTTCAATTAATTCCGCTTTTTCAAAGTTTGTCTACAAAATTTAGAAAATCCATAAACATCGGCAGTCTACTGATAATCGTTCAAGACGATCAGGGCAGCGATCGATGGGCGCAATCGGAAAATATGTAAGAAAGGCAATCGACGTAGAATTCTTTCAACCGAATCTTACGTCTGCTTCTTTCATTCCCTTCTCTCGTGTTCCGACCGAAGCGCAAGATCCACACCTTCCTCCCCGATGCTCACCCTCATTTCCGTTCTCCTACGTTCCATCAAACCCATCCCCATCCCCCATCCCGGAACGCTACATAATTTTTGTAACTGTAACCCTGAGATTTCGGTCATGGTGCTATTATATCTGTACATATACTGTGGGAATCGTTGCGTATATCAATGTACCATTATTATTAATATTATTCGAGGTAATCGTACACAGCCTGTACTATGATTACAATTATCATCATATTATTTTATTATTTCGTTGTCGTTGATAGTCGAGGTTTAACAGTCGGCGTTACGTTTTTATTGTGCGTCGAGCTTATAATTTTTCTTGCGCGTTCGATACTTCTCTTTTTTATATACATATACATATATTTTTCTTTTTTCTGGGACACGTTCTTACAAACATTAACAGTGGCGGTTCCTCTCAGTCTTTTGTTTCTTCGGAGATAAATAATGTAGTGAATAATGCGTATATATATATACGCCTGCGTGTGCGTATGTGTGTGTGTGGGTGTGTGCGTATGCCTGTGTGTATGTTATATGTATATACATGTATATGAAAGGAGAAATATATATGTGTATATACATATGTATTCCGCCCGTAAGCCAGGACTTTGCAATAATCACGATTTTGTTTGATATTGATTCTATGATTGTATATTTATAGATAAGTTGTGCTCAAGCGTGCATCTCTCGTCGCGTACGCTCTATCAAACATATACTACCACGTATCCTTCTTTTGTTTTTTTATAATAGACGAGATATCGACTGCATACATATATCTATACCGGACGTTTTATAAATCGCAAAGCAGCCAACCGAGAGGATCATCCGGCCGGGCGTAAGACAATCCCGAAATCGGTATCTCGCTCTACTATACGTCTCCCGATCTACCAATCGTTTCAACGGAACGGAAGTGACATTTTGTGAACGGTAGAACTCGCCTGGGCAATTGCCAGGTGTGGTAGGGTGCCCTAAATCTGATTTTATACGCATTCTTTCAGATTGTTAAATGTTTTCGTATTTCATGCGAATGTAATCAAATTTTAAAATCCATATTTATATCAAGAAAAGAAAACAGTGAGACAGAAAAACACGATTTTGCAACTCTTCTTCCTTTTTGTGATTACCAGACTGCGGATCTTTATGCACAATATGGATTCTGAAAATTTTCAAAAAAAAAATGCCAGAATCTATCCTTCGACAGAATTTAGAATTGCCCAGGCGCGCGCAATAGCACTCGCGGGATCGTCTTATCCCCAACGATGAGTTCTCCGTCTTTTCTTCTGATTGATCGATGATTTTATGGAAACAGCTTACACACGTGTAACGACAAGATTATTATATCGAGATGCCGAACGATGACGATGACGACGGATGGCGTGCCAACCGAGGCGGGAATTGTTCTTTTAGAGAGGAAAAAAAGTGGAAAATATGCGAAAAGAAAAGAAAAAATAGAATATTACCTATATATGTATAAAAATAATATAAACGACGATAATGATATTAAGGTAAATAAGTACGACAAAACGACTGCTCTATACTGCTAAAGTACAAATGTTTCATTTTAATTGTTTTATAAAAGAAGAAAAGAAAGAAACGATATCGATTTGTTAGAGATTAAGTTTAACGCGCGCAACGCCCGCGCGCGATGTACGTGTAATTATATTTATTTGTTAATCCCTCTCTCTCTCACACACACACACACACACACCAACACTCTTTCTCTATTTCTCTCTTTCACACACACACTCTTTTCGTTTCTCTTTCTCCGTCAGCATAATGAGCGTGGCCCTATCTCACACCGACACGTATACAATTTTGCAATACGCTCGCGCTCGCTAACCGCGCGTACATATTACAATAATTCAAACAAACACACACACGCACAAATATGTATACATACATGCATCCTTCCTACCGTACTTGTGTGTAAATCATACGATATACAGAGTGAATTCTGCGACTTGCTTAACTTGACTTTTTAGCTGACCGTTGTTAATTATGTAGATTCATAAGAATCAATCATCGAGAAAAGTCCTATTTAATGGAAAGAAAAATGTTCGCTTCGTCGAGACCTTCGTTTTCAATTTTGTTAGGACAAACGAATTTTATATTTGCATACCGACATTCGTATGAAAAATAATTACACGATGCCGGCCACGCGTTCGATCGGTATCATATTCTGAACAGTGTCAAACCAGAAACTGATTTGTTTCAACAATTATATTTTATGCGAACATTAATCGAAGAACAATCAAAGAAGCCAAGATTAGCAAATCGTATACGTCCACTTTGTATACTTGTTACCAGCAATACAGGTGCGTACAGGTGCACAGAATGAAAATTCGTCGTTTTCGTGCTGAAGGTTCTATTGTACAGCGTTTCCCAATCACTTTCAATAAATCCTTAGCTCTATGAACATGAAAGCAACACATACATACATATATTTTTTAAAAGTTCATTATTAATTGTTTCCATGGAAATGTTCGTTTCGCATGAATATGCAACGTGTATTTAATAATAATATCTGTTAAGCTATACTTTGAAAGTAAGAATAACGTTCGCGAAAGATGAAAAGAAAACTTGATTGTGGACCTACAAAACTGCCTTCGAACGTGCAACTATTTATTAAAACGACTGCTTGTTCTTCCTGAGAAGATTGTGCTAAGCTAAGAGTCTATTTCCGCAGACAAGGTACTGGTTCGCATAATAATAACAACAATTCTAACACACCGATTGGGAAACGTTGGTTCACCTGAACAAGATGCGACAATAATATTGCCATTTTGTGTTCAATCACGAATATAATGAACCGGTGATGCCAGAACGAGGAACCAGGAGGAACTTGCTCCTCCGGCTCGATCCCCACTCTTACTTCTACTGCGCATGCGCTACACACAAACGTACGTCTACTCTGCCCGTGTGAGTCTCACGGTGAGTAGAAGTTCGAGTCTCACGGTGAGTAGAAGTTCGAGTCTCACGGCGAGTAGAAATACGTTCGTGTATAGCGCGTGCGCAGTAGAAGTAAGAGTGGGGGGCCCAGCCGGAGGGAAAAGTTCCTCCTGGTTCCTCGTTCTGGTATCACGGCAATGAACTCTACTTCGCGGCTGTAAAACATTGTAATACTGAAACCAGAATTTTTGCTGGAGCCTACTACTTCCACCGACGCAACAATACATTAGAAATTACTTCGACTTCGGTTGTGCCCGACACGAACAAGGAAACGGTCATTTCAATGGGAACTTCGCTCGAAAAATCGTCGCAGCGTGATTGAACAAAAAAGATGATAAAATATTTTTCTAATTTCCGCTATTTCGTAACAAAGAAAAAAATACTGTCGGGAGACAACATGTCGGGCACAGGTGAATCGAAGGGAAAAGAAACCAAGATTCTCTGTACTTGCACCCTTAATAAACGCGTTATTATTGTCGTTGCTTGGTTCAATCGCGTATCGAGCAGTGTCACGGCCGTCTCTAAGCCGCAACGCGATTAGGCAATGCCGCACAGTGGGCTGGATCGTATAAGTAGGAGGAAAAAAGTATTGCATCGTTATTAACAGTGTCAAAGTCATAATATTATACAACGGTGAATTCGTCTTAACATCAGCTACCACATTATCAAATCAAACATACAATTTAATATTTAAAAAATCGAAACATCCTTGTTTCTTTCTTTTAAACAAGATTTTTTCAATGTTTTTTTATATAGCAATTTATATATGTATAAATACTGTTGAACTTTTATTTGAAACATTTTTTGGGAACACAAAATCTAAATTTGTGAATAAGTCACAAGAATTTGCCGATTTTTTGTTGCAGTGGATTGTATTAGTCCTAATTTTTGCGGATGAAGTATCATATCAAAACAGCTGAATTCATATTATGAATATAAGAGCCTTTTATAACAGCCAGATAATCGCAACACGTTTTCTGATGCGCGTTCTTTCCTAACAAGCAATTATCGTAAAACAATTATGCGCCGCCGACGCGACATTTGCCTCCGTCGTTTGTCTCATTGTAGAATAAACTAATTTCCAGAGGTCACTTTGTGTCTCAATGGGATGTATAATACATAAAACATTCATTAATACTTGTGTTTCTTTACCTTTAATTTCGGACTTTTTTCCTCGTACTCTTATACGATCTGGCCCACTGCGCGGCACGACGAAAGTTGTTTCAAAGTCAAAGAACTTTCGATGGAAATGAGGTATATAGAGCGATAAATTTTTTTAAATTGAAGCTGAAACTTTGTATAATATGAGAAAAATAGGTGGATTATGGTACGAACGTTTTTTAACCTTGATAAAACTAGTTAAACTTGTACAATTTCAAGAAAATTGAAATAGTAATGACAGCGAAACGGCAAGTGATGACGAGATGTGAACTGCTTCACGTTTCGTGAGTAACTGAAAACGTTAAAATACTTCATTATTATTATTATTTTTATTGCGTTCCATGTATGAAAATACGATACACCTTCATACTAATGTGTTATCAAATCATTTCGATGAAGAAATGATTTCATTAGTCTTTTGTCACAAAAATAGATTTTTGTGTGAAATGATGTATAGCATGTACTAAAAAAAAATTTTCCGCGCGTGGTACTGAAAAACCACAATTTTCTTGAAATTGTATAAGTTTAACGAATTTTATCAAGGTTAAAAAACGATCGTACCATAATCTACCTATTTTTCCCATATTCTACAAAATTTTAGCTTCAATTTTTTTTTAATTTATCGCTCTATCTCATTTCTATCGAAAGTTCTTTGATTTTGAAACTTTCGTTGGAATTTCCCACTGTGCGCTGGTAGGCAGAAAAACCAACAGTCCGATGGATCTACTGCACATGCGCAGCAGCGTATAGAGACGGCCGTGATATAACGCGAACAACTTCAGGTCGGACTGAACAGCCTTGCCAAATCTACCTTGTTCCGGCCTGTATACAGGGTGTCCCAAAATTCGTGTACTTCCCGGAAATGGGAGGTTCCTTGGGTCATTTGAAGCGACATTTTCCTTTACAAAAATGACGCCAGCGGCTTTATTTAGAAGTTATTAACGAAAAACACGGACCAATCAGAGCGCGGCTAGAGCAAACGGTGTCCGACTCAGCGACAGGTCCCGCTTAGCGTGGCGGCGCCATTGGCCGAGCCAGAATCAATCCGCTGTAGCCGCGCTCTGATTGGTCCGTGTTTTTTGTTAATAACTCCTAAATAAAGCCGCAGGCGTCATTTTTGTAAAGGAAAATGTCGCTTCAAATGACTCAAGGAACCTCCCATTTCCGGAAAGTACACGAATTTTGGGACACCCTGTAGAGACGGCCGTGGCAATCTACATTCTCGTGTAACTTGTGCAGGGCTGCGGTAAGGAGCGACATCCCCCACGACTAAGGAAAGGGGCGCTGATAACGCCGATGTTTTTCATTCACAAATTTCGCGCTAATTTCATTGTAGTTGCAAAATTAACCTTGCCTGTGTTTTATGTTAATTAATTTTTTGGGTCGTAAGTAGTTCCTTACCGCGGCCCTGGACTCGTGGACGCTCATTTTTGGACTGCGGATCTTTTATGGCTCCGGAAATCTTCAAAAAATGTTAAAAAACATTTAATAAAAAAAAATTCTACCTTTTCGTATTCGGTCATATTTTTGTCGTAAACGCATAAATATCCGCAGTCTAATCACCAACCAGTATCGTTCTCCGAGCATTTCCCGACCGGAAACGGGCAGAATTTAATGTAGATACAAATACAATTTGAAATGAAACAAATTGTTTTTATCTGCGATCGAAATTTCTGTTTCAAGTGACGATACGATAGTACAACTAAATATTTTGCCCATTTCTGTCCGCGACACATCCGAGATATCCATTAGGTCCAGTGCGTTTTCTCTATTTCCCGCTATGCATTAATTCCAACGAAATGCTTTTGCATAAAAAATAAGATCATAGGAAGTTAGGACGCTTTATCACATTTTCCTCTATCATTTTTCTCTAGTTTTACTTGAAACAAGAGCGGCACCTTGTCCCAGTTCCCAGAATCACCCTGTACATAAATATGATTTGCAACGAATCGCGATAATATTGGCGGGGAAAGTTCGCAGACAGTTGAAAACAGACAACGTGTATGTCAACGATAAACTATACTCGGCCATTTGGGTGCAGAGTGAAACCGGAAACGGAGGAACCGCGGCGAACACGCTTCTCCTGCGTTTCCACCCGCGAGGAAATGATGATTGTTGTCGAACGCAGCTATAATATCGCTAATATCGCATGTCTAGCAGTTGTCCTCTCGCCGAGACAGCTAAATCGTACGCGATTCACTGTTATTCGATCAGTATCAGTTAATAAACTTTTTAAATAGTGTTAACATACAACGGTACCATTTCTTTTTCTTTCTTTTTTTTTTCATCATCGAAACCCTCCATCTAGCCCAAACTCCTCTTCTCGCATCTCTGCACTCAAATGGTTCAACAAATGAGCACGAATCAACTGTCGTACTTAAGTGACGGGTTCGCGAGGCTTCCATCTTGAAGCCTGCTACAGTATTCTCTCCGTAACTGTCGCATTGATGCATTTATATAAAATTTTTTCTTCCGGGAGACGTAGTAGCATCAAAGTTGAAAATCGCTGGTTCAGATTGTTAAATATGTTGGTATCTCTATCAATTACTAAACATTTCAGTAAAGGAACGAAAAAGTTATAAAATAGATTTATTCTAGGTCGGAAGAAATGTGAAAAGTTTCTAGTTAAAATATCTCCGAGTGCAAAGGGCTAGAAGAGGTACTTCTGAGGTACTCTGCGACAGTTGTGGAGAGAATACTATACTGCATTAGCTACTATGTGTACAAGATGAACCACCTAACGCGATCGTCTTAACTCTCGTGCACTGTTCGGATCGATTCGACCCGAGAATAGACATTTGCTTTTTAATTGTAATCAACCTTGCTGAAATATACAAACTGATTGGAGAATTTTGATACATTGTACGCGAGTTAAGAAGTAGATTTTTTCCAGAATTGAATGTCAACTGTGATCCAATCTATTTCTCAAAATATAAATGTCCCAATTTCCCTGAAGGAAGAGTTCACATTAGGTAGTTCACCGGGTCTATCATTTTCCAAAGCAATACGAATAATGTTGCTCCCTCGTCGATACGGGACGGAGCATCAATTTTTGTCTTTAATATATATATAAAAAAAAGAAAGCTACAGTAAACTGCAAACCTTTGTGAGAAATATATTTTTCTGGAGTAATTTATAAAAATAAGTATTATAGAAAACTTTATTTCTTCTCTTAAGGATTTTATAAACGTAACGATAAATTAGAAAGTTTTCTTCTCGCGAGGACTCTGTTAAAGAACGCTTTCATTTATATACTTGTACTTCGCGCGTTCGCGGGATACTCTAATTTCGAAAGTACAGCAGAATTAAGTCTATGCGACGTTTGCTTTATTTTCTTAAGGAAGATGATTCTGATTTATGCTCATTTTCATGAAATAATGTAGATAAATCTGTACTTGCATTTTATAGTCTAGTAATGAATGTGAAACCGTGTAAATCGAAATTAACTCTTCGTAAGATCAAAGAAAGCTGACTTTCTTCGCTTGCCGAGTAAACAGCTCGTACACGAGATAGGTGGTGACGTGCTTCACCAAAATGTTTCCACTATTCTGAATAGTAGAAATCAATTCAAACTATTACACGCTGTTAACTCCTGTTTTTTCATGTGAATGTTATTTTCTATAGCGAAATTGAATAAAAAAAAATCCAATTTTCTTCAGAGATATAAACAAATCCTTGTCGTTTCAATTGTCTCCTATTATCTGGAATGTAGTAGAAATCTCAGGTGAGTAATAAAATTTATTTTCGAATTTACTCATAAAATCATCAGTAAGTCATCAACTATATCTACTGCAGGTCAGCATTATCCGCGGGCACTGTTGGTTCGAATTCTTCTATATATGGTATGTCTTTTTGTCTCTTTAATACCATTTGTTCTACTTTCGGTGGTAAATTAATACCTACTAACGCAGACACCGCACTCCTCTTGTGAGTTCCACAATCTTTACGTTTGCGCCGTGCTTTCGTGGTTCGTCTAATTAACTTTTCAGACATATGGAATTTCCGAATGTGTTCTGCTAGTTTCGCTTTCGTTGAAATTTCTACCTTACATATGTCGCATTGAAACTTCCGTCCCTGGTGATTGTTTCGTATGTGCGTGTCTAAATTATTTTTAAAATGGAACACTCTGAAACAATCGTTGTATGGACAAGAAAAAATTGCTCTATCTTTCGCATGGATCTTAGAATGATATTTTAAGCCGTTCTTCCTTAAAAACACTTTATCGCAGTCGTTGCATTTGTGATCTGCAAATGAAGAAAACGAGTCAAGTAATTGATTTTTAAGTGAAAACATACATAAAAATGTTAGTAGGTGCTTACAAATTATATGTTGGGTTTTTTTATGATCGCAAAATTTACGCCATTTGTCGAAAACTTCGTTGCACCCTGATACAGTGCAAGGATAAGTTTTTGTTCCCTTTTCATGAGTAACGACATGCCTTTTATAGATTCTAAAGTTCGTGAAACTTTTGTCACAATGGTCACACTTGTACAATTCTCCAGTGTGCACCGACATGTGCGTTGCAAGCTGATACTTTTTGGTGAATATTTTATTACATATTTTGCAAGTCAGTTTGTTACGATCTTTGTGCATTAGATTGTAATGGCGCTTCAAATTATGCTGATTGCTGATGAGTAGCAGACACTCGGAACACCTTATACAAAAGTTGAAATGTTACAATTAAAAATCTTAAAAGATACGTATATATTGTATATATAGAGAGAAAATGTTTCGTACTGGTAGGTTTTCTTGATCAAATTATGAGTTTCTTTGTGACGTTTCAAATGCGAAGAATTCGTGTAAGCTTTGTCGCATCCTGGATGATTACATTTATAGCATTTCTGTAAAAGGATACAAGTTATTAAAAAGTACTACTTGATATTTAAGCGAGTAGAAACTCAAATTACCTCTCCGGTATGAAGTCTAACGTGTCTAACGAGTCTAGATGGCCTAGAAAAGGCCTTGTCGCAACCGTCAAAAGTACATTTATGCTTTTTCTCATCTGTGCATTCTATCGCTTTGCGACTTTGAAGTTCGAATGACACAGATTCCGTCTCTGAATTTGTATCATGCCCCATAATGTTTTAAATAATATCTTCTGAAACAAAACAAATAATGATGAATAAAATAAATTTGGTGGATATGAAATTGATATAATACCTCATATAATACTACCGACACATTACAGTATTATTTAATCTTTTAACTAATTTTATACTGGACGAACGACATTCAAGATGAGTGATTATATTTATGCAAAATCAAAATATGAACAATACCTTAACCTATTATAATACTGCCGTTTAATATTATTATCTTGACTATATTAGCAATATACAATTGGGATTACATTTAAAGACGTGCAATATCTTTCCTTAATAACATGCTATTATTGTTTACACTTATTAAGCAGAAATCCGCACGTGTTCAGAATCAGCTGTCCAATCAGCATATGTACGTCATGACATACGTATACTGTGTAAGTACATATGTGTTCGTGTGACTTTTTTTAAATTGAGTACAACGAATCAATTACCACCATTACATAGTTCGATATTCTTCAGGAAGGTTAGGTTTGCTTATGTTCGTTTGACAGCACACGAAGGTGAGATCGGATGCCAAATTAAGATCACGTAAATAAATCAAGAGCTAATGATAGCTTTTACTATAAATACGTTTTATATATATATACGAGAGAAATTCATTTTCGAAGGATATTTCCGTAACTTTCAATAGTGGAAGATGCGATGCGTATAAAATTTTACAGGAGGTTAGATCACCATCAATGTTTCACGTTAAATAGATTTTTTATTATTCGCATTATATTCGTGTATCTTTAGAATTGCTGTGTATACACGAATACTGTGAATTCCGATTAATTGGGACAGAATGGAAACGGATAATTTCTCCCAATTAGACAGCTGTGCCAATCAACTGGAATTCATTGTATATGAATATATGCATTTGTAGATTGTGCAAATAGATCTAATGAAAGTCCACTTCGTGACTCGAAAATGTTATTTGTATTGCATCTAACAATCCTGTTATTAATGTTCACAAGTTATAAATTCCTAAGGTTTTGTTAAATAATTCCGGGGAAAGGCTGTTCTAGTAATTTGATTTAAACAAGATATTCTTGAAGGAAACTTGAGATAAATAATCATTTCTGAATGTAAGTTTGCTTGTTTGAAATAGGGCTATTACTTTTCCAAAGCTTTGAACCTTCCAGGTAACAGCCCCAGTTTTGAACAAGAAATTTTAACTGGTTTCATTAGCGAAACACATCGGACAAGCTGCACGAACATAACTGATATTTTCCAATTATTTTTAGTTCAACTCGTAGTACTTTCCTAGAAGCAATATATATAATTTAATAATACGATGTTGCAAACACACCATTAGAATTCTCAGAAACATAATGGGTCAAACACTCAGCGAGCCTGTGACAACGAAGAAGTCGGTATGCTGCAGAGATTCCAATTATCGAGTCGGCAGTGCTTGTATGCAAGGATGGCGTACTAAAATGGAAGATTGTCATGTACACATACTTTCATTACCAGATGATCCTGGTACCGCATTCTTTGCAGTATACGACGGTCACGGAGGTAAGAATGTACGAGTAAAACTCTGAAGATTTCAGGCTTGTATCAAGCCCGTTCGTTCGAACATCTATTTTGTAAATGAAAGGAAATTTATTGTAAGAGAAAATTTCAGATTTTTCTACACCTATAAGTTGGAAATTATAATAAATAGGTATAACTATAGTTGCCCCCAAGCTCAAAAGGATAATGGTTAATATTGATAGGTGCTGCAATAGCACAGCATGCTGGAAAACATCTTCATGAATACATAACTAAGAGAAGCGAGTATAGCACTGGTAACATTGTTCAAGCTATACAACAAGGTTTTCTGGACTTAGACGAAGCAATGTTAAATGATACAGTGCTTAGAGATGAGCAAGCAGGAACCACAGTCATAGCTCTTCTAATTAAAGACAACGTTCTATACAGTGTAAGTCTATAATAATTTGAGTCTTTTCAATGAGACTTCTAATTCTTCTTCTAACCGATTTAAATGATTTTTTCAGGCGAATGCAGGTGACAGTAGGGCAGTTGCAAGTGTTAATGGCCACACAGTTCTCCTAAGTCGCGACCATAAGCCTGCGTTGAAAAATGAACGCGAAAGAATCGAGGCTGCCGGTGGGTGGGTGGAATTCAACAGAGTCAATGGTCAGCTTGCATTATCCCGAGCACTTGGAGACTTCATGTTCAAACGAAATGACCGTAAACCACCGCAGGAACAAATTGTGACTGGTAAGGCTCGCGTGTTTTTGATTATACGTAAATGTTTCGAAATTTAATTTCGTTTATCTGCAGCCTTCCCGGAAATTCAGTCATTTCAAATAACGGAAGATTGGGAATTTGTTGTTTTGGCGTGCGACGGTATTTGGGACGTTCTGACGAGTAAGGAAGTAATCAATTTTGTAAGAACACGCTTAAAGCAACCCAAATCTAGAACAGGCCAGGAAAATGAAACAATGGATCCTGAAGAGATTTGCGAAGAACTCGTGAAACATTGTCTCGCACCAGACACTTTAATGGGCACTGGTTGCGATAATATGACCGTTATCATCGTCTGTTTCTTGCACGGGAAGCCACACTCTCAATTCATCTCTCGATTTAAAGAAGTCGATTGTACAGAACCTAGTCAGTGCTAATATCCTAATCCGATCATTTTGTAAATTGGCTTGTCTTTTATTTTTATTTTTCTATTTCTTTGTGAACACTTTAGAAGAGTATATTCGAATCACTATTAGACGTGACTATTTTTGAAAGCCTTACAATAGAAAAGTGTCTCGAATAATCTTGTAAATCTTGGAAAACAAGAAAAGAGAAAGTAAGCTGAATTATAAGCTTTTATTTACAATTTCGAACAATGGACCAAAAATGTCCAGATATAAGTATTATAACAATGTTAGTAAAATGCAGTAGGGGTCTCGTTTAAAGTCCACAGCGGTCCTGTAAAGATGAAACGGCCGCATTGGCCAGAGAACTTAGCCTGTCCGCAACTTTGTTCACACCTTCGAGTACACTTTCCCTGACGTCATCGAAATCCACAACCCCGGATCTTCCACTGCTGAGACGCATTGACAAAGAAGACGTGGGAGAAGTTGGTGTAGAACTTCCTGTGCCAAAGTAGTCGGCCGATGAAATACTAGCTGAGCCCTCGAAGCGACGGAGATTGCTCTTACGTTCCCACTGTTACAGAAAATTTAATTTAGTACACGCAGACACAGAGAAAAGAAAAGATTAACAGTCTTGGAATGATTTCACTTACGGAATCGTCATCTTTGCTGTCTTGAAAATACTGATCCGAGCTAATAGCCTTGGCACTACCGAATTTCTTTTGCGCTTCCGACTCCGGCGTTGATGTTTTACTCTCGCTTTTGTTGTTGCTCGATCGGCTCGGTGGACCCACTCGTTTCGGTGGTTCTGGCTCGGCTATTACAACAACTTCTTCGCCGCGAGACTTTTTATTATTATTGCTACTATACGGGATCGATAAGGCATCGTAAAATTCGTCTAAACTAATGAAAAGACTTCGTTCCACGTCGACAACTCTTGGCTCAGAAGCGGTCACAGTCTTCGATGATGTTTCCTGTGTTATCGTCTGCATATCGGCGAGCGCAGAATGACTGGCACCACTGTGAAGTATTTATTATATATGATTTAACGGTAACGATAATTAAAAAAGAAACGTTTATACAGTACAATCATTACCCTCGCGTGTTGAATCCCATGCCAAGACGCTCTGCCTGAGTCGCCTTTGCTGGATCTAGCTGCTTTGCTCTTTCTTCCACTTTCTTAGCTTGTTCATTTAAATTCTGTTCGTATCGGTAGGCAAGACGCGTGGCAATTTCTTCGTGTCCCTCTTTGTTCTCGGTATCCTGAGAATCCTTCCCTTGCAATGCTTTGTTCGCCTCGATAACACTTTTCTCTAACTCGTCGAAGTTCGTCTTCACTCTTTGAGCACCTAAACCTCCTGTTCTCTTCCCCAACTGTTTCATTAAGAAATATAGAATGTATAAATATTTTTATAATCGATATAAAAGGAAAATATTTCTAGAATATTTTGCACAAATGTTCTATATACTCACAGGTTTCTTGTTCTGAATTGTTCTAATACCTATAGTTGACTTCCTTTCCAGTACTGAATGCGCGTTCGAATCGGACAATTTAACCGTAGGTCCCAGCGAATTCGATTCTGCTTCCAGTGTGCATTTCTGATTACTTTTGTCTACGTTATCGTTGGCCGATACAGAATTAGAGAGAGATACTAAATTTCCTTCTATATGCGTCGAAGACTCGTTCGTATGTAAATCGAAGTTTTCGTGTTCCTTGAAGAAGTCGATCTCGGTAGGATCCTCCGATGTCATAACTGGATTTTCATCTATGTGCAACTGGAACAAGACGGGCGCGTTAAAAAGGAAAATTAGTTGTTCCCAAAGTACAATGTAACGTTAATTACTCGAACGCCATATATCGCTTAAAGTACACACATGTTAGGTGAGTGAAATACACAATAATACTGATATTTTTAAGTAATTCATAGCGATAAGATAAGTGTGAAGTACAACAATACAGTAGTAGCTAGTGAACAACATTGTGCAATTTGTTTACGATTATCCAAATCAAATAAACGTGAAAATATGACCACCCAACAAACATCGAGAGGCTATTATTTCTTTCTCTCACGAATGAAGTGTAAAGCAACTGTTAGTAAACTTCGAGATACTGTTTCGTGAAAATAGTTCTACAGCTCACCATTTTCTTATTTTTTGTTGGAGGAAGAATCACCTATAATTATCACATTCATAGTTACAAAACATTTGATCGATTAAAGTCTACGTTCTGCGGGAGTTCGTAGATAAACAAATCTTTGAAGATATACCTTTATCCCATAGCGTTGCATAGCCTGGGTAGATGCTTGGGACAGCTTCTCTCTGTATTGCATAGCGGCGCGCGAAGTGTACTTTTGTTGTGCATCGGTTGTTGTACAATTATGTTGTACAAAAAATTTTCTCTGGAGCATAGACAAGTATAATTAGATTATTATGTAATGTACGATGTATAAAGGCGAAGTTGCCGATGATGTTGATCCTCTCCGATTTCTGAACAATATTCTTGTTTTGGTGGTTGGCTTTAGTTTGCGAGATAATCGCAAGAAATTTTAAATTCGTAATTTGTAAATTCATAATTTGTAAATTCATATGGGTGTTCTTGATAGTGAACACTACTTCGAGTTAGATTTGGGAATCTAATCTAATCCAGCATTTACAAGTAAAGTCTTTTTACCACATACCTAACCCAGACCTGTTACTTTTATTTGGTAAAGCCCCTGGGCAGCCAGACAGTTATAGACTGCAAGATTGCAATAAAATTTAGTGTCCCTTTTTTGCCCTTGTAAAGAAGTGGCATATTACTAGGGTGATGTCTCTACTTCCTTGCACTGGATCAAGCTTTTATGTGTATAACCCAGACCTAACTCGAACGAAAGTTATTCAAAATGTCGAGTTTTAGGATCCACATAAACCGCAACTTTACCTATATAACATATAAATTAATGTCTCAAGAAAACAGAGAAAAACTGACAGCATTAGCGTTTCCACCCAATTGCATGTTCCTCAGCTGAATCCATGTCCAATTTGTGTCGAGTTGAGTGGATCGCACGAATGTCAAGTGAACACCGAGTCCTCGATGGACAGCAGAGCAGTCGATGCATAGGAAAATGCCATATGTTACGCTGGCCCATGCTGGATTCTTAGCATTGCAGTCGAAGCATGCCTGAAGGAGAAAAGCCATGTAATGAAATTGCAATTTAACATATGTTGCAGTTTTAACTTTAGTCTAATTGCAGTGTGGAATTAATTAACATTTCTAACGTTACTTCTAATGTAATATATAGCGATGTATACGAAATTTTCCGGAAGGTGTAATGATAAAAAATGATTCATCATAGTTGAACGAGGACGCGAGGAAGTTTCCTTAAATTACAGGTTGGAAATAAATTGAGACTCCCTTCGAAGTCATTGCGAATCGTGTTCTCAGATATTTGAACGTTAATATCGGGTTTCGATGTAGAATAAGGCGATAAACAGTTAAGCAAACCTTATTCGTGGGAATGGCTCGCAATCTTTTGAAAATTTCCTCAATATCACTTTTACTAGGTGCTGGATCTGCCATTTTTGACGTGTTGTCAACGGCCTCGCAAAGTATTCTGGGACGCGTGGCGATAGTCTGGATACAATGCCTAGAGGTCGCTTGCTTATTATTTAAAGCTGTTTAAAGTTGAAATTAGCTTGATAAGGCTGCACAAGAAACATCAACTCACATAATTTGAAATATTTATTAATATATATTTTACAAATCATTAATTACAAAAATCAATTGCATCTTTTACGAATCGACACTAGTCTTGTAAAATGTCCACCATATTCAGAATTGTTTAGAAACTGTGATTAGAAATGTTTTCTCAGAAGACATATCGGTTATTATAATTATACTAATTATACAATTATCAGGTACATCAAGACTTCTTCTTGTCTGTTGACGCGTCAGATCGTTGTCCCATGTTTGGAGAGTCACTCACGTTTACGTCTTCTTCGTCCACTTCCAGACTGTTCAATCTGCAACCGCTACCATTACAATACTATTTGCACGTATCTTCCTAAAGTACCAATCTATGTCACAGCACAGACCCGAGTATCGGCTTAGATCGGGACTTTACTGTACAAGGTTATATGAAGCGTTACCGTTCAAAATCGGACATACACTTACTCATCCTGCTCTAAACTGTATAGCATTTGGAAACCAGCATCGAGACTAGGAGGAAAACCCATTTCAGGGTCTAGTAATTGAAGAGTTGGCACCTCTCGGTAGACATTACCGAATTCATCGAGTTCTTCAAACTGCAGTTTATTCGCTGCTTCGTCTAAAACCATTCTGGAAAATGAAAGAATATTGACAAAGATGCATCACTTTTTTTCTTCCATTATACTACAGCGTTAAATTCAAATTGCCTCTGTTTTTCCATCATCGTCTCCGCCTTCTTCCTCATGTTTTCCTCAAACTTCAACACATATTCTTGATAGTAGTCGTGAAGAGCAGCCACCCCGCCAATGCCTGTTTCCAATAAAACTCTTTCAACTATATCCTGTAAAAATATTCGGTCAATCAATCAAATAATCAAGTACGAAATTGAAGTGGTATGGTTTTCAATGAATCTTATTTTACAAGAAATTCGTGATCCTTCTGTTCGTACGCCGCTTTCATCAGAAGAGTCATTCTTCTCAGAAAATGATCGGCAATGTCTGTAAGCGTTTCTATAGCTATGTCCGATGATTTTTCGAATCCAATATGAGCCAAGAGAACGGTAACGGCGTGCCTTAGTATGGCTCGTGTCGTTTCTGGTGTGAGGTAGTGCACTGTAGATGAATCTTTGAAAGCGCTTCTGAAAGAATGCTATTTATTAATCATTTTATATATCGAGAAAATATTATACAGGTGTACTTTGATACCTTTCTTTCTGTACAGGTAGAAATTGAAATGAATTCTGTGATTCTTTCACGTCTTGTAACTTTTGCGCCTCGATCGTGGTCATGTTCCCAAGTACCATTCCTTCTTCCTAAAAATATAGGAATACGTGTGTGTATTATATAATTATTACATGCTTCATTACAGTATGTTTTCTTAAATAAAATATATCTATTATTTTAATTACTTACATATTTTATGTAAGTATTTACGTATTAGGTTGGAGGGAAAGTTTTCTTGTATTTTAATTTGCTCAATGATATAAATTTCTATTATTTAGTAATTCCTGTTTCCCAATGAATCACTGGCAACACGTGCTTTTCGTTTACATGTAGGATAACCTTATATAAAATGCGACATAACTTTCCCTCGAACCTAATAGTTAGAAAAATCTACTATGCTTATATTATTACCATCATTCGTAGTTGTTGATGAAAGTTTATAGTATTCAATACATGAAGATTTCCCATAGGTAGCCTGTAAAATTAATAAACAATGTTTCAGAATACGCAACAGCTGATGTTTCCATTAGAAGATTCAAAGAATCATACTGTATATAATCTGGTTGTCTTTCCATTTGGTAATCGCAATCTGTGTTATTCGATTCTTCCATAACTTGCCTCCAAATATTTTCTATAATATCCGGAGTGATTACTTCCTGCTTTAGAGTTTCCCTCGCCGGCAATTCTCCCCATAGGGAACCAGCTCCAACATTTTTAACGGACTTCATGGCAAAAGCTAAAACATTCTTCTGTTAGACTTGGAAAAAGTTAGAAACAAATAATCGAAAACGTGTAAGCAAAATACTTTGAATTTCGATTATTTTCAAAGTGTACCGATGAAACTATTGGATTGTGAATAAATTTAATTTTGATATTTTATGGTTTGTTTCTTCTAATGTACTCGTAGAAACTGATTTCAAAACAGTGGCTATCGTTTGTGTACATTATGTATTGTTATTATTATTATTTGTTACTGAAACCACATCAGTTACACGAAAAGAAAGAAGGTACACGTAAATAGATACATAATATATATAATAAATACATTACCGACTTTGATTTGAAAATCCCGCGTACGCACTAAACATAAAGTTCACGTATTGTGAGAAAATTCTTGAGGCGTCATTATCCTTTTCTTGTAAATTTGTCATTCATGAATTATCTGTTTTACAGGTACAACTTGAGGTACGATTATCTCAATGTTGAATTATTTGAAAATCATATTCCTAGAAGACAAACCTCATACGAAACGCAATAATCGGCAATGTGTCGCATCTGATTCAACCACGGATGAAGTGTAGACAGAGTGAGAGTGCTCGCGCTTGGAGTTTTCCATTGCTGCCCCCTACTATCTGTTATAAATATTTCGAATATAAATTATGTTATAATTATAAAGTCATGTGGGAAATCGTATCACTCTAATAATTCGGTGATAGATCAAGACGCTGAGCACGAAACAACTCCTATACCGACGGTAGAGCCCACTTTTACCA
Organism: Lasioglossum vierecki; assembly: GCA_028455595.1. Taxonomy (NCBI): domain Eukaryota; kingdom Metazoa; phylum Arthropoda; class Insecta; order Hymenoptera; family Halictidae; genus Lasioglossum; species Lasioglossum vierecki. Next base: position 26,350,687 of record CM052335.1, read on the forward strand.
CGTAACAGAGAGCACACCAGTTTTAGCATGAAACAGAACTTTCACTAGCCTATGGCTATATATAATATAATATAATATAATATATAATATAATATAATAATATAATATAATATTATACATTTATAGCTAAGCGCCCGCTCTACCACCGGTCTAGGAGCTGATCCAGGCTAAGCGTCCGCTCTACCAGCGGTCTAGGAGCTGATCCAGGCTAGGGGGCAGCACTATATCGGGCACGGTCATCAAAACCTGGGCGTGAGCACTGGTGAGCACTTTCATTTCCGCTCTGTTATTAGCTTCCAAATAGACCAGTGTTGCTTCTGCCTGATTCGTTTTTTGTCCCCCGTGGATCGGGGACTTCTTCCCCGATTCAGACCCTTTTGCTCCGCGATAATTGCTCGACGTACTTGCGTAACTTAGTATAAGTCTTGCGTTGTAAGAAAGGGAGCCAGAAGGAATAGCGCATTCGTTCTGACTCCCTTTCAGGATCTCTTGTGCAGCAACCTCCTCGTGGTGAGACCTGGGCAATCAGCATTATCCTCTATTCGTAAAAACATAAGTATCTTATGAATAAAGGATAATGTCGAGTTAATAGCTGCACATTTTGAATTTTCGTTAATATTGTACATAGTGTAAAAATAGTATAAATTAATATTCAAAATTATTTCAAACCTTTTCCCTTCAATAACATTTTATAATGTCACGTTCCTTTAGAACAAAATATGTACAATATTATACAAGCTCGTTCATTAAATTTTTGTATCAACGCGAATAATATTGCTTCGAGTCTCGATCTACTATTGTTCTATCACTTTCGCCAATGTTCATATAATCATCGTGTGCTAATTGTGTTCCTTTCTGTTCCTAGTCCTTCAGTACGCAGTAACTTACACTCGTCTCTGGTGCAAAATTTTACGTACATTTAAGCTGATTCAAGATAAATCAGCTGCCGCTGCCTGGGAAGCAGCCACCTATATGTAGCCGAACATTTACGTATTCGCATGGACAATCGTAGCTACGTCCTGCAATCCTGCAATCCTGCAATCCCGCACTCGTTTCTTCAAGTCACGATATACATTTAATATGGTGTAATCTTTTCGTGAAAAATAAAGAATATTAGTTACAATAATTAATGTGTTCTTTCTTCCTTACCCTAAACTTGCATTTTCCTCCTTACCCCACACATTGGCGAAAATTTTCGAAAACCTCGAAAATTGAACTTTGTATTAGAACATGCTATCGAAGGAGGTATCCGAAATTCAGTAGTACAACTCAACGGCAAGTCAGACGATCGAAAATTGGCGAAAATTGAGTGGAATGAAAAATTTCCAGCCGTCTGACTTGTCGTTGACTTGTACTACTGGTTTTCGAAAATTTTCGGGCGTCTGACTTATCGCTGACTTGTACTACTTTTAGAAAATTTCGAGAATTTTTCGAAAATTTTCGAAAAGTAGTACAAGTCAGCGATAAGTCAGACGCCCGAAAATTTTAGAAAATCAGTAGTACAACTCAACGGCAAGTCAGACGATCGAAAATTGGCGAAAATTGAGTGGAATGAAAAATTTCCAGCCGTCTGACTTGTCGTTGACTTGTACTACTGGTTTTCGAAAATTTTCGGGCGTCTGACTTATCGCTGACATGTACTACTTTTAGAAAATTTCGAGAATTTTTCGAAAATTTTCGAAAAGTAGTACAAGTCAGTGATAAGTCAGACGCCCGAAAATTTTCGAAAACCAGTAGTACAACTCAACGGCAAGTCAGACGATCGAAAATTGGCGAAAATTTTCGAAAACCTCGGAAATTGAACTTTGTATTAGGAGAACATGATATCAAAGGAGGTATCCGGAATTCAGTAGTGCAAGTCAACGACAAGTGAGACGTTCGAAAATGTCCAAAATTCTTGTGTGGAACGCAGCGTCAAATCGGATGTTGGAGAAAAGATTGGGATTCAACAAATAAAACCGCAAATAAGTTTACCACACTCTCTTTATTTATTCATTTCATATTCATACAACAAATGATTGGTTTGTACATGTACATATAAATTATATTCTAATCACTTATAAAACACATCTTGTTGTGTTGCTCCGTGAGACCCGGCACACCGTCAGACTTCTACTACTGTACTGCAATGCCTCGATTAGGCTGCAGAGAAGCCAATGGATAAATCTGTAACAGCAATATATTCTATTAAATAAATATACTACACACAAAGATAAAAAGATCAAGTTGTTAATAAATAAAACTTAATTCCTATTATATAAATAAAACTATTGTACTTTCGTATTTTTGAAAATTATATACAAGTTGTTAATATTCGGAAAATAAGCGGGAAACTAGGAGTCTCAAAACTTCCGATAGAAGGTCCTTCCATCTTCTGATTTTCTACTCTATGGTTAAACTCGGCATTCGAATGCTCTGCATTTGTAGGTTAGGAAAAGCCTAAGTTAGTAAACAAAATATGTCAGTGATGCCGGAATCGTGAATCTTGGTTTTTTTCTCCTCGGACTGACGACACACGTCGATACATTCTGGCATTCTAACACTAAATAAATGTATGCACCAGTGTAATACTTCTATGCACAATTGTACTATACCTAATGTTATGTACCTATCATCTATACTGTTGGAAAAGGAGGCTTTTATAATTTATAAAAACCACGTCTACAAAAACACATCTTTCATACACTTAAAGATGCCTTTTTTGGAGACGTAGTTTCCATGTCTGAAATGAGATGTTCAAAAGGGGCATCTTCCTCATCCATAAAAACGATGTCTTCAAAAAGGCTTCTTTCAAATGTTCGAATCACGTCTGTTTTGTGATGTAGACGTTCAGATATGAAGAAGACATAAAACTGACATTTTTAAAATATTGTGTGCTATCTGAGTTTAAACCTTCACAGAAAGTCCAGAGAACGTTATTTTCGACATCCGAAAAACGTTTGGAAAATGTCTAGAGAACGTTACTTTCAAACGTCCTAAAAACATTCTGAGAATGTCCACACAGTAAATTCTCAGGATGTCCAACAACATAACTGGTACCTTCCTAGCACATTCAGAGAACGTAACTAGGACATAACTGGCACATTTGGACATTGGTTAGACGACATTCTCTGGACGTACATAGGATAACCCTGTATTACAAGAATGGAGGTGCCGACATCAACATGGACTGTTGTCCAATTTATGGATGACAAAACCGTTGAAGCAGTGCCGACTAATTGGCTAGATGGTGACAAATGCTATTGGCCACTACTACAGCAGTCGAAATTAAAGCATGCCATAAAAAATTCGGAACCACCTCAACCTAGGTGGATTAAGTTAGCTGTAAAGAGCTTCAGGAACGGCACCTTTGGTAAGTTAAAGTAGTTATACACTATACATATACAATTAAAATAATAATTATATAATGCTTCTAGATGACTATGTAAAGGCTCGAAGCAAAGCAAAAAAGGCTGAGGAGACCAGCGACCTTCAGTCAGAGGCGGACGAGTCCGGTGCACCACGGAAAAGAAAAATTTATCGCCCATCATGGGCTACCAGCAGTGAGGAGTCGTCTTCCGATGATACAATGCTGTCTACTCACCCAAGTTTGGAGAGGAAACCCAATATTGGTATGTAAATATAAAAAGAAGTGGCCTACATATAAAACATTAAATTATTACATTCATAGTTGTGCATTTCATCCTATTACTGTAATTAGTATATCTTTTTTTATCGAATCATATTCTATTTTTAGTTACTGCTATCAGTGAAGAATCACTGTCCCCCCTGAAGAGACACAGAGTGTGTGAAAGAAAACAGCAGGTGGAAGAGGAGACAAGAAGTTTCAGCACGATTGGTATGTAAATACAAAGGGAAGCGTCTTACAATATAGAACATCAAATGTTATATTCATAGCTGTACAGTCCGTGACAATACTATAAGACATAGATAAGAGGTAAGCTGGTGTTACTTTCAAATTCTTCGGCTACGTACTTGCGAATAACTATGGAAGCTGCAGTGGTGTATACTACACAAAGAAATTCAGAACATGTATTTATAATTTTATTTGTAACATGCCTATTTAATAATTCTATATATTATGAATGTTTAGGGTATGCTCTATCTGCCCTGCAAACAGATTTGCAAGTGCTACTGATTCACGTTCGTGCGCTCCAAAATGTTCGTTAAAACGTTTGTCGAAATGTTCGTTGAAATGTACGGTTCGGCGCGTGGTTCGTTGTGCGGTTCGACGCGCTGTTTAGATAACGAAAACACTGCGTTGAACGACGTCTCCTGAAGTAACTAATGATAAAAATCTGTATGAGAGACAATGAATTTCTTTCGTATGGCACATAATTATTTCGTTTTAAGCGATCTCTTGTTGCATTGTCGCGGACTGTACATACCATGAACAGTACATCAGCTGACACCTACCAAATCTAAATTTTCAGAAAACCAAGGGACCTCTCAACTGGACAATAATAGCACCAGTGTAGAAGATTACTGCAAAACCATATTAGAACAGCAGCATGTGTTGCACAGTCTTTTGACAGAGGTTTTAAGTAAAGTAAACAGTTTGGAGGAAAAATTCTACCAGCATTTTGCGCTAAAACGAGGAAGTTCTTCAATTTTCAAGCAAAACATAGCCTTCCCGATAAATTGCGAGCAGGAATTACAGAAGTTCGAAGCGTACCTGCAGGATGAAAATAATTTCAGAGATGCGGTAAAATACACAACGTTAACGATACGAATAGAATTCAAATTCAGTTGTAACAAAATGATTAATTTGCAGGTCCACGAATTAGCAAAAGTAGGAGGTGCAAACAATTACAATTTCGTAAAACGGGTCATGGCCTGTTTAATTACTAAAGGATTTGGTACACAATACAGTTGGTTAGGTCGAAAAGGAAAAAAAATCTTCCATACTCTAGAATTAGCCAAAATAATAATAAGTAATTATCACGTTTATTTTGTTATTATATTTATTTGTATACGATTGAATATTATTTAACTAAAATTCCATTGTTTAGATGCAGCAGAAAAATCGGGAGTATCCAAAAATAGAAGAGAAACGGAAATTTCCATTCAGTTATGGCTCAGGAGGGCCATGGAGCGCAGTAGGATAGTCAAAGACCTGTAGTTCAAAGACCTGCATTATTGTATTTTTAATTTAAAAATATGTTGAAAGCTTATTTTACGATTCTTAAAAATTTTATTATACCCTAAGCAGCTACAGAGTGTTGCCTATACCCTGATAGCACGCGAGCTTGTTTGGGCCTGGCCAGTGTGCTGGTTCTAAGCCATCACAGTGGTTCCACATTTCCAAGCTCAGAGCCAGCCCGTCGGGCCGGTTTCGGTACGATTTACAAGGGTGCGCGGGATTTGCGTTCTCATTTCGTAATAATACAAACGCGGGTAGTTTAAGTAGTCAAAAACGCTAGATAAAAGATCAATCTAGGCAGCAATCGTCTACAAAAGTCTTATTTTTTCCGTATATTAGTTGTAATTTGCATTATTCGGCAGCATATAGTTATGAAAATTTCACAGTTGTATGCTTCCGTGTGATCGCGGCCTGGATCAATCTTTTATCCAGCGTTATTGACTTCTGGAACATCAAATTTTTGTATTATCGAGAAACGGGAGCGCGAATCCCGCACCCTTATAATCAAAGAAAAAGGCATCTACATCCGCCAAGGGGCGAATATCGTACAGCGATTGATACAAGTTGAAGAAGGACTTTAGACGCCACCGCCCCCATCGAAAACCAAATGTACTACAGTAAATGGCACGAAGCTTGAAAAATATGGTTTATAAGAACGCCGTGAATTGAGTAATGATTAATGAAGTTTGCAAAAAGTGAATTTGAACACCCACTGATATTATTTCAGTGGTGCGTCTGCGCGTGGCGAAGTGAGGCAAAGCGTAGAGTTTCAGATGACATTTTCGTAAAGGAAAATCTTGCTTGAAATGATTTCAGCATCCTCCCATTTCCGGATGCTGAGGGAATTTCGGGACACCCTGTATATCAGTGGTTCGCTACCATTCGCTACCTAATCGTTTATTTCCGATAGAGTTCGTTGTTGGGATTTTCTACAGAGTCGGTAATGCAGAACCGTAGGAAGAAAAATGCATTGCATGCACTGTCTGTACTGATTTTCTAGTTTGTGTTGGTAATATCTGACAATCGGACATTTTCTATAAAGTCTGCAATAGTACTTCTACGATTCCATTGTAAAACTGTTTCCTTCATAAAATAAATCACGAACCATGTTTGACCACGTAATAGCAATTACTGCAAGTGTCTGTCTTTTTGCGACATTTTGTTACAGGAGTGCAACGAATCCATCAAAATATCTATGTTATTCAATCAGCCCTGAGTACGATCAGGAGATAGAGAATAGAACAGAGGTAAATGTTCAAATTACATTTGCGTATGAGTTCAAAGAAAGTAATTTCATACAATATTTCATTTAATGAAAATCTATTGTTCAATGTCAATGGTTTTCATTTTACCAATCTTGTTAACATACCTTGTTAATTAACCAAGCAATTAAAATATACTCCGTAAACATATTCTGACGTTAATGCTAACTGGTGATATATTAATTGCAGAAATACATAGCAGATGCAAAGAGAAAAGCCATGCAATAAAAACCAACGGCATTGGTCACAAAAATAAATGCCTTTCTTTGATGGATCGACGACATCGTGTGCAGTTCAGCTCTAGAAAAATTAATTTGTACATATATACATATATATAGACACAAAGTATATTGTGTATCGATGCTGATGAAGTTATAATATACAGTTAAAATTGAAAAACGAAGTTATAATACTGTTACAAAACTGTTTGGGTAGAACTATATCTAGAGTGGCTTATAAAACTCTAACAGAGCTAAAAATTCTAAAAAAAGTACTGCCGATGTTCTTTGGCAGTCCCATACGCAACTCCATTTATTAGTTCATTCTTTTCACCATTGGTTTTCGATAATTAAATTACATTTAGTTACAAAATTTTGACTTCCTGTTAGTATAGAGGAACATCTATGAAATTCGTTAACGGTACAATCGAATTATTGTCAAGGAGGTAACTTAACAAACTTCTGATCGCACGTACAGGAGAAAGGGGGTCGTGTAAATAAAGTAAATCGTGGGCTGATAGGTTTTGATGATTTATTAGAGTCCCTGGATCACCTTCCCCTGAGGCAGCCCATTCCAATAAGAAAGCCATCCTTTCTCTATCTCTTAATATTTACCATCTTATATCGCATACGTTTTTTGTTCCGCTGTCCATTTAAGAGCACCCTTTGGATATGGTACATTTACGCAAACGAGGAACGAGAAAACTGTGCGAACGGACAACGGATAATGAACCAATGTAAACCAAAATCATTTTCACATCGGAATGTATCGTTTATACAATATACCTCGTCGAGATAATTGCGCTACCGTCGTTCGATTATTTTCTATAGAGTTTATAGGGACACGATGGCCGCGTGTATAGAGAAACGGTTCGATTTTATTCGTTTCTCTGTCTTCCTTCTTCCAGTACACCAGGAAGTTCCAACATGTGGCTCACGACCCGGTAAATAGGACTAAAACTTTGTTAATATTTCGTTTGCTTTTTAACAAAATCGTCCAGAAAAATTTGACGACACAGAAGAAAGGTTGATAATCGGTCGTTTATCACGAATAATGCAAAATATAGATTACAGAATGTCTTTAAATCAACTGGTACCTTCACCCTAGGTCAGAAAATATTCTAATGGTACGGGGATCTTGCGGCTCTCGGAGGGGAACAAGTTGGACTTCTCTGCAGAACATGTTTCCCGGAAGAGGAGTATATTACACTACACGCCGCCAATGTGTCACTGCGACGTGTCCAACGAGTAACGGCGTTCTCGGATACTGAAATTCGTGTAACATTTACAAAAGGAGGACGAGTAACATTCTCTCCGCGTAACGAGCGTCACTATTTTTTTTTTGCAATGTAATCGCATCCACATGATTTTCTCGCGAGAACAAAAACTATGTAAAACATCCCCGTGACATGTGTATGCAAAGTTTCTCGGACAGAAGCGAGAAATAAAAATGAAAGATGGAATGGGCACGATTGATTACAGCACGCAGCGTTATAATATTATAACAGACGGACACACGAAGGCGCGGGTACACGGATACATGCTGAATGCAGAAATCATCGTGATCCGATGAAACGTGTTTCGGAAAATGTAAAAGGAAAGTAAAGTGTTTTTCGTTGCTGTTTCTCTTCTCGCGTTCCCGCTAGATTCTCCCTGTTTCATCAACAGATCCCACTGGAAATAAAGACTTGTAGCCTGGATTTCGCATATCTCCCTCTATTCGCTATAACACCAGGCAACATCGGGCCGCAAATGTATTATATGATCATGTATATGTACACTTGTCGTATACATATGTATATTATATATGTATTGTATATGTATATATACATACACGTTAATATTTATACAATACATATACGTACACACATATATATGTATATATACATATAATATGTGCAATTGTATGTGCAATATAGTCTGCGGATACAAGTATCGAATGCAATAATATCTTACAGGTGCGCGTGAAACTGCTGATGCGAAAAGAAAAACGTAACGGCTCGCAAACGGAAACGATTAGGTTCTAGAAGTGGTGATCGGCGACAGTAAACGGATGCTTCGTGAGACGCCGGCGCGACGAAGAACACCCATGCCTTTAATTACAATGACAACAATGACGGTGATCGTGACAAAGGCGGAGACAATGATCAAACAATGCCGACAACAATTTGTATTAGCTGTATTAGTATCGTTTTTCTTCCCCCATTTTTTTTCACGCGTCGATTGCCAGTCGAGCAGCCTCGGAGGCCTCCCGTCGAACGAACAAGAAAATAGTTTCGCAATCGTTACGTCACGCTGGCCTACGTCCAAGACAGAGCTTCTAAGGTCAACGTCTGCGTTGTCTTCTCTCGGATTCAACACTGGCTATCGTTCGACTTAGCATCGACGCATCCTTTACGATCAAAACATCTGCGCATCCGTTTGCAACGGAAGTACTCGAATGGCAAGGGACGCGTGCTCTGTTTTCATGCGGCAAACACGTTGGTGTAACATATATGTCAGGGGTGGGCATGGTAGAGGTCCCTCAAACTTCTGCTTCCACCATCAACCTCCCTTCGTACAGCGCGTACCTGGGCGCTATGGCGAGGACGGTCTTGTCTCGATTCAGACAAACACCCACCCCCGATATAAACGGTGAACCATTAATCGTGTCCAGTAGAGAATACTCTGTTATTAGCAGTCTGATTCACTAGACTGCTAATAACAGAGTAATCTCTACTGATTACGATTCGTGGTTCATCCTTTATGTACTCGCGGGCTTAAGACTTCTATTTAGTAATTCCTGTGTAGTAATGATATTCGAGCGTTGTCCTTCGGACACAATGATATGGTACATGGCACAATGATTCAACGAGTTGACGAGAAAACTCTTGATCGACTTCCCTCGTTCGTCTGTTCTCTCCAGTTCGCGCGAGATCGTTTCGTTATTATTAGACTGCGGATATTTAGGGAAAATAAAAAATGTTTGTATCGACTGCAAGATACAGGAGCCAAATGAACATTTCTGTCTTCTTGTAATTATCTTATTAACGTGAAACTAATACACTGATGGCCTAAAATCTTTTATGGTATGTCCACTGTTTAAGTTGTACGTACCTTTTCTCATAAATCATGTTATAAATTAATAAAATCCGCAGTCTAGTCATTATACTTCTCTTGGCTGCTTCGCACCTGTTCGTGCATAGTAGCATGCTCTTCGACGGCTTTTGCACACCTAATTTCATCCCTCTCCTTCGCTCGCTCACACTGTGTCACGACGCGCTTTCCTGGCTTATCGATCGAACCCTGTTTAGCCCCTTACACACCGTGGAAACTCCGAGAGACATTCCCAGGACAGTTGCCGAGAAGTAAAAGAAAAAGAAAACGGGTGGTGATTTATTGAAGTTTTCAGACAAGACGATGGACACGAGACAACGATGAATTTCCAAGAGATCAACCCAGCTAGGAAATCAATCGATCAACCCTTAGCACTCGAACGGTGATTCATCGTGGAAAGTAGGAATAAAATAAAAATCGATTTCATCCCTTAATAATTTCGTTACGTTAAAATCAACATTACAGTACTCTTAAATTTTTCTAATCTTTTGTGGTTTTATATTTCACTCAACCAATTTCTTCGTAAATGCATAAAGAGCTCCGAGTGCAAAGGATTGAATATCACAGAGAACGAACGAGGAAACGCGAATCAACGCGGGTGGATTAAAAAATCTTGCGAAGTGGTAGCGAGGGGTGTCGATCGATTAACGAGGGTTGTTCTTTTTTAGTATTCTTGCAGGCAGGGTTGATGTTTGATGGACGATAGAGGTTTCAATCGCACAAGCGGTGTCAGAGAATGAGCTCCTCGTGTGAGTGAACGAACGAAAGTGAAACATTTATTAATAAAGACCTGGGTATTCGGTATCATAGATATTATCCTTTTTCCTCTTTCCTTTTCTCTGTTTTTTTTTGTGTTGAATGTGCGTGTTTGACTCGGATACAATTGCTTTTTAGGTTCACCTATACTCTGAGGCTGCGCAACGATGTGTCCTCGTTTCTCCTCGTTCGCTTTGTTTAACGCGTGAAAAATTTTGATAACAACGGTGGCACACTGTTTCCGCGTGGACGACGAAAATTGTACTCCTTCGCCCGATACGATTTAATAATTACCTAGTAAACACGCAGTCATCCGCAATATGTACGCACAGAATTACGCGATCCTTTTTTTTTAGTTATTATTTGTTCCATTGTTTTTTTTTATTATTTTGCTGCGAAATGTGTCTCTTTGTCACACGTGATTACAAATGTACTCCTTAATATGCTTTTTTACTTACGAAACACAAACATTCCGTCATAGTTTTTTTTCCTTTTAATATATTTGTTAGGTACATTATATATACGCGTCGTACGATTCTTCAAGCATAGTATTGTCAACGGTTGTGTATATATTTGTCCTTCTTTTTTTTTACCACTTCGCCTTGTTCCTCTCTATCTCTCTCCTCCTTTCTTTCGCATCGTTCTGTTGTGAAATTGTTTCTCCGGTTTCGTGCTTCTTCCCGACACAGCTAAGACGTTGTGGCGTGACTCGGATATCCTTTCTCTCGTTTTGGTTCTGCGCTTGTGTCGGCGTGCCGGACGCAAAAGCTCTCGTCGAACAAAAACAACCAACAACACTTGACCCTATTCCGTTGTACGCGTCCCCTTCCCTCTTTTGTTCTTCGTTAGATTCGGTGCTTTTCGGGAGAACAAATGGATCGATTCGTGCAACGAGACCAATGGATATGCAATTTGTAGGAAGGTTCCGTCCAGCGTTCAGACGTTCGCGGCTGTGGACATGCTGTATCATTGTCGGCGTATTTAACCCTTCGGGGACCATTCCTTCCGCTGAACCGTCGTGTCAGTTTGACACAGTTATCCCGAAGCAAGTTATACTTTTCTGTTATTTGTAAGTAAATGTACCCGAGACTCTGTGCCTTTTATGTAAATTTGAATAAAGAAACATTTAAAAAAACGACTGTGTACCATATTATTTGATTAATCCTTTGTCACTGTATCAATTAACACCGAGGACTAGTAGCATTCATGGTTGGCGTTTTGTGGGGCTTCCTTTGGCGGTATCCGTTGGGCAACCGTTGTGCAAATGTCGCACTTTTTGCAGTTGGGCCAACAGTCAGGGCGAACGTTGGGCAACCTAGAGTCAACGTTACTATAAGACGAACCTACAGAGCTCATATTCTGATTTTCTCTTTAATAGTGATCTTTATGGTATATCAAAAAATAATATACAAATTAAAAATGTATTTTCACGGTAAAATTTTGGTAAAGAAAGGAAAAAATTAAAAATAATACCCACGTCGAACTTGAATCCGGACCTTTTGCGTAGTAAGTACATGCCCTATCGCTGAACCTACAGATGATTCTTGATCGTTAACAGGTAAGAACAGGCTCGTGGCGCCTGACCAGGCAGAACACCCCCGACGAATGCGAACAGCGGGCCACCGGGGGTGTTATGACACTGGTGGGTGTAGGGAGAGGAAGGTGGGGGGTTAGAGGGTCGGAGCAGGTATAATAGTCCTGTTTTCCCCCGAAGAACATCTCAGGGAGGGCCGAGTCCCACACTACCCTCTCCGGCCAACACCGAAGGAGTTTATTAATTAAAATTAAATTATCTAAAAAAGGAAGACCCATTTTTTTGAAGAAATCGAAAAGGGTCTTCTTATACTACATGAACACCCCCTTGCCTTTCCCTTGGAAAAATTAAAGAAATGAAAAAATTAAAAGGCTACTCACAATAAAACTTTAGTGGATCAACCATCGCGCAAAAATTACAAATTTTAAGTATATTTAGAAATACGAAAAAAAAATCAATTTGGAATATAAACTTATTTTTGGTTGCAGCAACACTTCTGGTGTCTGTTAGACGATATATTTAAATGTTGGCAGATATTCGTTGGGCCAATGTAGTATATATATAATCGTTATAAGTTTCACGTTACTTAACCGACTATAATATCTGTAGGCCCAACTTTGTGTATTCGTCGGCAAATGGACGTAATTTTTCGTCGTTGGCTCTACGTTGGACATTCGTCGGCAAATTGACATAATTTTTCGTCGTTGGCCATACGTTGGGGATTTGTCGGCAAAACCACCAACCATTCCCCAACAATCTTCCAACCGTTGGCCAGCGTTGGCCAACCATAAATGCTACTAGGGCTAGACTTTTTACAAATTCACAAATAACATTAGAAATATCAACAGAACACGCCAACAGCTAAAAATAATACTTTATTCACCAGGATACCAACGTCTCGAACGATTTCAAAGGAAACAAAAAATCGCGCTGGTCCCCGTCCAAGGTTAAAAGATATCAATCATGTAAAAATATTTTTCCGAGCAACGTTCTCTTGTTTAATTCTCGTGAAATGATCTGCTATGACAAGGTTTCCCCGAAATTTTAGGTTTTTTTGTACGATTGCGTGACCACGCGTGAACCGATGCGACTCTGCATGAATTTCAGGTGAAAATATTACTTTCAACACGGTGACAGACGCTTTCGTCGTACTCTCAAATCCCTCGTGGCTCGTCTAGATCCTAGATCCTCTTCTACGCGTGACTCGTTGCCCGTGATAATACGCTTTTGCGTCCCCGTTTCGTATCGGTACATCCTCGCTGTCCTCGTTCGAATCCCATGGCGGCCATGGATCGCGAACACCGTGATATCGCAGCATCGCCGCCGTATCGTGGCGTGTCGTTTTACTCTTTTGTTTTTCTTCATTTTTTTTCATCTTTTTATCACACACACACACCGACGAGACTCTTCGGACGTTTAACGAGTATAGAGAATAGAAATCGAAATGTCTTTTAAAAGAGAAAAATACTGTTGCTATTGGGATCGGTGTTTCGTATGTATGTATGTAATGTATATATGGGTCTCTCTCTCCTTCTCTCTCTCTCTCTCTGTTTTTTCGTGTCGTTGTTTCTTCTTGTTAAATGCTCTCCGTTTGCTCGGTGAATGTACGTGAAACATATGTACGGTGTGTAGGTATGTAATGTATGTATCGTTTTGTGTACTTTAAGGGGTAATTATCACAGAATACACGAGATATTTTTCATTAAGCTTACGAGATATTAATCGAAGCGGAGAGTAGGAGGAAAAAATGGCGGTCAACCCCGTCTACGAGGCGCGATTGCCGAGTGACCTGGAAAATTCGACGCTACCAGCGTGAAACATAAAAGGCCGTTCCCATTTTGTCGACGGACTTTGGTTCTGGGCGCCGAATTCGCCGGCCCTTTCTCTTTCGTAATTAGTATGTACTTAGGCAGCGGAGAAAATAGACACTTTTACAAATGAATATGACGGCGAGATCGCGGACCCGTGTATATCCTTCTTTCATCTGCCATCCCCTTTCAGCCCGGTTCTTACATTTTATCCGTTTACGTCCGACTATTGTTGTTTCATCTGTTTCATCAAACGGGAGTTTCTCGAATTTCGAACGGCACAGATCTGGGCACTTTTAGATCTAAGGATTCTCTAACCGCGTGTTCGGAATGTCGCGCTAGATGCGTTTCTCACGGAACGAAACAAGTTTTGGAAACTCTTTTCTCACGTTTCTATTCTGTTCTACGATTATTCCGTGACGAGGGCGCGGAGGAACGCATGATACTCGACAGGGTAACGTGTTAGAGAGAATTTGGAAAAAGTGTGCGCGTCGTACAACACGTGGGATAATTACACGAGCGTCAAATGAAATCGTACTACGCGAAAGTCCTGCGCCTGACCTGTGTCGCGTGATAGATCCACTGATATACATATATACTATGGATAAGACATGCCAAGAAAAATTAGAAGATTTGGCCAGTTTACATGTGCCGCCAACGATCGAGCATTCAACTATGTGTTTCCCTCCGCCTCGCAATCACCCGTGAAGCTCAACGCTTTGCCTCACTTCGTCACGCGCAGACGCAGGCGCTGATGCTATGTCCTTTAACCCATCGCTCGATCGTTGGGGGCGATGGCATCGAAAGTACCTTCTTCTACGTGTTTCGACTGCTGTACGGCTGGCTTATGGGAATGTCATATCCATTATATATTATATATAGCAGTGGCTAGATCCGAATGTGGAAAGCACCTTGTCTATCTAAGATGGTCGAACTCGACTTTTCCTGGGTGGCTCTCTCTCTCTCTTTCTCTATTTCTATCTTTCACTTTCCCTTTCCCTCGCTTTTCCCCAACAAACGAAAATCCCCGCGCTCGCAGCTAGATCAGCATTTAGACACTATACACAATACGTAAGTATATCTAGACGTACTACGTAGTAGAAACTTTTTTGGATATAATCATGTAATTCTCTGGAATTGTATATCTGGCCGGGCCGCGAAGGCCGGTGAATGAAATTCATTAGGTTCAAAGTCGCGTGCATCATTGTGTTATTATTAGTTTCCTCTTTTTTCCCATTTTCGATAGTTTTCTCGGGAGACCCGGTCGAAGCTTCGGCGCAAGAACAAGTTACGAACATCGCTGAGCTTATCGAATGACGTTGGACAAGACACGAAGGACGCTCGGCTGTCCTCCGCGTGCTACCACTTCCTGAAACGCGACGGCAGTGTTACCAGATTAACATTTCGTATCCTGACTCTACCGTTTTTCCCTTCCACGATGCCAATCTCCACGTTTCCGTCGCGGCCCGGTCACGTGACCACTCTCCTGATCTGGTAACACCGCGCGACGGTTCGGCGAACCATTTTTCAACAGGATTATCTACCCTCGATTGTCACGATTCTCGTTCTCTCGATCCACGGATTGATCGTGTACAAGAGCCGCGGTCTCGATCGTAGCTTCTGAACTCTGTCCCCGAAGGGAGGACCCTCGATCTATATACAAGAGTAATATCGATGAGATATCAAGCGAATAGACAGAGAAGTATTAACGTTCGTTTATTAGTTTATGTGTTAGTTTATTATTATTTTTTTTACGTTTTCGAAGCTTGCGTTTCCCACCTTCTCGTGTATATATTTGGTTTCGCTCGCTCACACAAAAAGCAATGGTCGTCGGGAGAGTGTCGAAGTTATTATGAATATTTAAGTACTATAGAGCTACAACGATATAAAGTTTAATTTCGAAAAAGTTTGGTCGATGATTCGGGGACACGGTCCTCGGCATCGATCGAGAGCCGAGCTCTATGCCTCGCAGATCATTACTATTGTACGGCTACGCTGATCGGAAGAAAATCGAGGGTGGACTTGAACTGCGCTCGTTTCGTTTCAACGTGGTTTCGAATCGAAACGGTGTGAATCGGACGTGTACGCGCTGGCATCTCGTGTGATCATAGGTAATCGAGCCAGGGACCGGAGATGATTCGCGGAGTGTGCTCGAAGCGTTCGAGCGGACCTCGCTCTCGCCCATTCACCACAGCAATCAGACTCTTACGATCTCTTGTTTAAATTCTTACGATAAGAACGTATTTTACATTACAATGCCTAATTTATTACTAACGGCCCGCCGCGAATGACGTCGCGGCGCGCCTATTGGTCGTACGCAATGCTACGTTTAAACTTGTTATTAGAAAAAACTTCTTCGTCAACAATGTGTTTCTCACGTGTTTATCTACAAGTAAACTCGTCTTCCCAAACAAACGGCCTAAAACGTCGTCTCGCACGAGGGTCTATATTAATTAGTATGCGTTTTACATTCGCCTCGTTGTTGCGGCGCGATTCCTCGAAACACGACCGATTTTCGCGTCTCGCTATCTCTCGGACCCCGCAAAACACCTACGATCCTCTTCATCTGTCTCTTCGTGCTCGATGTCCGCCGATCGTCAACGCGGCCGACGCGACATTTCGTTGGGATCCATGGATGTCAGAGGTATAATCGCGTTCGACGCATTTTTATGCCTAATTCGACTCTCATCCTCCTCTTTCTCCTCCTTCTCCTCCTCGTCGTCTTCCTCATTCCCCTCCTCTCTTACATTACGAATATTACCAATTATATTGCATACTGGCAGCACTGTTTTCACGTTTCGCGTCTATACGGAACACTCTCCAATACCTGAGGCGTCGTATTCTCCTTCTTCGCGGCACTTAATCGAATAAGAGTCCGGTGTGTACTTCCGTGTTCACCAATACTGAGCTTCGTTTTCGTCTCGTCCTGTTGTGTCGCTTCGAAACCGTTTATTTAAAGGACGGCGGGAACCGTCTTACCCTCGTTTTCGTATTCTCTAGAACCCGACGGACGAACGCTTCAACTCCGGTGCTTGATATTCAACGCGTTTCTATTCTCAGGAGAACACTCTTCCAAAAGGATCTGTCGTCCTTTACGATCGATCCTTTTGTTTATTTTTTTTTTAGGGACGGGACTAAAGCTCTGTGATTCGTAAAAAAAAGAGAGAAGAACACGCTCGACCGGAAGCTGGCTTCGCGGGAAATCGGAAGGAAGATGTTTCTCCCGCTGGATCGAGCCCTTACGTTTCTCGTCGGTCCGGCGATCCTTTTAGCTCTCTCTGTTTCTCGCTCCCTCTGTCTCTCTTTCTCTCTGTGTCTCTCGTTTCTCGATGGCGTTGTAGTTTCTCCAGGTGTTGCCCTGATCAACGACAACGACGATTTCTCGATTTCATGTTCTCGGCAACGACGGCCGAACGCCTCTCGTCTTCCCCCTGTGGACAAATGCAGCTCCTTCACACCTCCGAGCTCTTTCCAAACTCGAAGGACGCATCGCTTCGCTGTCGGCTTTTAGCATTGTGTGTCCGAGCTTCAGGTGGGATTCGGCAGCGGTGTCTCCTGCCTAATGTCGCTCTTCAGCTTCACAAACTCCTTCGCGATTTCGTCGTTGTTCCTCTGCGAGAGGATCCTCAGGATCGTCCAGCCAGTCTCGTCCATCTGTATACGCTTGCCTAGCGACAACCAGCAAGCACACGAGCCTTCCTCCACGATGTCCTTCAACTGCATCACTGCGACGCCCACCAGTCTGTCCTCTCTGGCGAAACAGTAGTCCCTCACGCAGATATGCAGCTCGTAGAAGTCCAGCTGCTGTTGCTCGTTGCCGATCATGCTGCGGAAACAACGGAACCTGTCAGTTCTCTCTTTAGCTCGGATGATATGCTATACCGTCGTTTCTCTACTCACAAATCGAAGCTCTCGTTGAACTGTGGCGACCAGTTATTGCTCTTCGACTTCGTCGACTGTTTCCTCTTCTTTCCGGTGAGATGCGGCCCGATTAGGTTCACCTCAACGTACGGCCTGAACATGCCCGTGGCCAGCTGCCATTTCAAATCGTTCGCGGCGACAACTGAAACGCAGAATTCGTGCGGTAACACATGTGTTCCACGTGTAGAGTAGAGCTGTGACTTATGAGATACCCGGGTAAACAAAAATTACTTGGGTACTCGGGTAAACAGCATTAACCGGATACTCGGGTAAACAAAAATTACCCGAGTACCCGCATATCTCATGAATACACTGCGGATCTTTATGCAAAATAAAAATCGTTTGCATCAATTAGAAAAAGCAGACGATATATTACGATTACTTATTCTCTTCAACGATTTTAATAAATTTAAATTAATATATTAACGTTATTTTAATTTCATTATTGTTTTAGATTGCACAAAATCATTTATGACTTATGTCTTATGAGATACCCGGGTACCCGGATACTCGGCTATCTCATGGGTACTCGGGTACCCGAGTATCTCATATACCCGGGTAAAAGTCCGAGCTCTAGTGTAGAGTGAAGATTCGTACCTTTCACGGTGACCTTCTGCTCGCCGGTTCCAGGATGCGTGAAGAGATCCACTTGAATGCTGACCTCGCCCACGGAACCTTCGTCCGAACCGGCGGTATCTGGAACTTTCATAAACGATAATTAGACCTCCGTGCGTTCAGCCGGCACGTTGCTCTTGGCTAGAATGCTACGAAATAGAAAGATAGAGCTTCGATCGTTTCTATTCGATGCTAGAATTGAAAAAAATTTGATGCTAAGATTTCTATACTGAGGTGTCTACGTCTAGAGCAGATTACATGCTCTAACGGTATATATGCATGGAACTTTGTCTTATAGAGTACTCAGCAGAGTAGATGCAGTCTTGGATCAATCTAGGAGGAGCTAACGATCAAAACGATCCTTTCCAAAGGCAATCAAGAATCGAATCGTTAATATTTCTTCCATCAGACAAATTTCGAAACTAGTATAACTGCCGACTCTTGACCAAGTCTGCCCGTTAATTTCGATTGTTGTCCTCGGTGGTGAGTGCGTTTATGGTTCCCGGTGTTGGTGCCGCTGTCGTCGACAGTCCATGTTTGTCTAAAGATTTAGGCGTGTTCGACGAGCGAAAGATGCCAGTGTATACACCTTCGTGTGGCCGGAGCTGATCCGTTCAACAGTGAGAACGCTAAACTGGCAGTGATCGGTTCAACAAGATTCATACCCGTGTATGTGTGTAACGTGTATATTAAAGCCTTGAAGAAGATGACTGAAGGATGCGCACGGTGAATTGGCAAGGTTCTCCATAGTAGCAGTAACAGAGCGGCAGTAGTGACAGCAGCAGCGCTACCTAATACAACTATCGATTCACCGAGACGATCACATTCGGGACGTGTCTGTTGACCCTTTTGATAGTATGACCAAGATCAGATCGAACCCAATTGGCAAGTCCAAGGTCTCCTTTCATTTCAACGACTTTGTGGAGCCAGTTGAGTTCGACGTTGAGTACTTTTCGTGTCCCACAAGTTGTCCCTCGTAACGGAACAGCCAATGGTTAGGCTAGAACCGAAAGTGCCACTGGAATTACCAAATTGGATGGCTTGCTGCCGCATTCCTTTCGAATTCCCGCCACGAGACAACTTCTGAGACACGAGGATTACGGGAAGCTTAGCTTACGCTACGGGCGGAGCGCCTGAGGCCTGGAACGCGTTGATTAGGGTCGCCAAAGCATTTTCTCCGCGCGCTAGAATCATTTTTGTTCATTCTTACAAGCTGTCATAGCACCGAAAGGGTCTACGCGGTGGCCGCCATGCATCTATGTGCATAGACAACGCGTTTGCGTTTGGTGACATGAGGATATGGAGACTCGTCGCTCGACAGTGAACCTGCGAGGACGGAGGATGGAGCAGTGTCGCCAGATTAACCATTCCCACTCGAGTGTTCAAAATATTTGTTGTATTATTGAATTTGTATTCAATAAATTACTGCAGGTATTGAATATTTTAAATAAAGGTTTTATATTCCCTTTTAAATTTCCCTGATCTGGCGACATTGGTGCGGAGTTCATGTCACCAGCGAAGAGAGTGCGTCTCGTATGGCAGCCAACGCGTCGAACGATTTAATCAAAAAATAAATGTGAACGTGTGTTATCACGTGAATAATGATGATCTGTATATACCAGGTGGTATCAAGAAAAATAAAGTATTATATCAAGTCAAAATGAAGAAGTTGTTGTCCCTATGAGACACCTCGGTGAGTATAATGCAATAACGAACAGTCCACTACGTCCTAAACGAGCGCCTAGTTGTCGAAAGTGACCGAAAGTCAGCCAAGAATCTTCCGAGGCTTCTGCTCTAAGAGTAGTGCACTCTGGTACCTTGTCGACTCTCTCGGCGAAGAGAGGGCTTGCTCTGGCGAAGGGGTTCCTCGAGGCTTTCCATACCCTCGGCTCCTTCCCCTTCGTCACCACCTCTCTCGCTGCTCATCGAACGCTGACGCTGACGTAGCTTTGACGCATTGTTCAGCGGCACTGTCGCGACAATTTACGTTACGTCGGTTGGATTGTTTGGTCAGAAGTGTGCGTGAATGTACAGGGTGTATGAATTATAACCGTAAACCCGCTCGTACCGCGAATTCTATTTAAAAATTTTTGTATGAAGTGCATGAATGACATAGATGTAGTTTCGGTAGATGTAGATCCTGAAGAGATTCTCGATGAGAGTTAAGGTAACTGTGGAATGGAATTGTATCAGTCCCTTAATTTATAATGGAATATCGTTAACGAAAATGTGGACATACACAAATGTAGACATTCACCACGTTTCTTCAAATATTATTTCAAAAGGTAATCATTGGAGTCACCGTCCGTGGTGACTCCGAGTCAAGAAGGGTTCTCTAATTGAAGGATTAATTTTGAAATGAACCAGTCTCGAGATCCGGTTTCTAGAAATTCATAAACTTATGCTTAAGAATCGGCTCACCTTGGTTCACCTGCGACGTCACGAACGTTTTGATAAGCGTGTCCGTTGTCTGCGTGTACAAGCTAAGAGCGTATCGCAAGCTCTGAAGTTCCGGTGATTTCTCCAAGAATGTCTTCTTCAAACCATTTCCACCTGCGTGGAAGTATTGCTTGATCGTGTCGAGAGCGACTTCGAGAACCGCACACTGCTTCGGCGACAAATTCTTCTCTACCTCTTTCGAAATATCCTAGACACATATATTTCATTATGAATTCCAAGTATTCATTTCACCAGCTTGGATAACACTGTCCAACAAGAAAAATGTTTCCATATAACTGGTGGATTTTAATTTTTCTCCTACACGCACAGTTTTTGAGAAATTTGAGTATGAAAAAACAGATATATTTGTCGACTTTGAACAAATATTGTGATGTTATTATATAAGATATTGTATTGTTCTTTACAGCAAAAGATTCACTAGACTTTCCCAAATCCAGTGATGTGCAATAGTAGCACGTTGTGAGAAGAACTCCTAGTTTCGTGAAATGACAGTTGACTTACCATTACTCCGCTCAGAGCGTTCTTCACGTCCGTTGGCTTGCTGACCATGTGGTTCTTGAAGAGCTTCGACATGTCTTCAATCTTGGCGTTCGCAGCGAGGTTCTTCGCGTTGTCAGTCAGATTCTTGAACATCATCTGTAAAATCATGGAATAAGTATAACCGCGGCGGTAAGTCGTTGATAAAAATGGAAACGTACGCTCTTGTCGGACATTGGTGGCAGCACGACCGTCTTCTCCAATATTCTCATGACGATCTTCCACAGTTCTTTCAGCAACCTCTTCAGCACAGTCTTCTCGCAAGACTGGGCGTACAACGATAAACTTCCGTCGAGGAGAACCATCAACGGTCGCAGCACTTCATCGGCTTCCACGGCGACGTTGTTCCGCTGCGCTGGTTGCGACAATTGCACTTGTCCGCCACCCTTGATGGCCAGTAACAAGTCCCCTAACTCTTTCACCGAGGCTGTTATCCTCGGCTCTAGGCTCTTCGCGAACAGTATCGCCAGGTCGTCGAGCGATCCATTAAGTTGTTGTTGAAGCTCCTTCAAAATGTTTGCCGCGTCTTCCTCCAGTTTCTCGCCGCCCATTGATTCGAACATCTTCTCTAGTTGTACTCGAAGTTGCTGGATGTTGTTCATCAGGATGCACGCCTGTGATCAACAAAAAATATTAAGTAGATTCTGAATACTAAGAAATTTGTAAGAATTGTAATAATCGCGTGACGTACGATTCGCTCTTCCTTCAGGTGGCTCGGGAACTCATTTTTCACGATGTCAGCGTAAGCGATCAGGACTTTCATTATAGTCTTCGCGAACCTCTTCATGTACCTCTTCCAAATCTCTGGGTCGGGACACTCGAGTTTCGACACTACGTCGAAGCATTGGGTTAGCTGCGTGAAGACGTCGACGACGGAGACGCTGAAGAGCGCGTGCTCGCTGCTCTTTTGGAACTGTGGACGCAGAAGTTCAAATAAAATGATTTAAATAAAATCTAGATACAGCGAGTCCTCGACTTACGAGGATTCTTATAAACTAATCAGGAAACCAATTCCGAATTGCGAAATTCGTTTTTGATTGCCAGAACAGTATCTTATTGGAAACGCTGCGCAAAGACGTAAGAACTACAAAGACCAGTGAATTTTTAATTAATTAATTGGTTATCTATCGTAATTTATCTTCAAGATAATACAAAGTTTTATTCGCGACGCAAAGGTTCGATCATTTATAACAACAAATAGCCATTTTGTGACATAGTAAACGCTGGATTCGGATTCGAATCTTCAGGTTCGAGAACCACGTTAGCTATTAAAAATGTTTTTAATCAGTTTTTAAAAGAAAGAAGGTGTTCCGTTCTACACCCGCTAGAGGACTCATCAGTAAGGCTATCTAGCGGGCCCTGCCTTATACACGGGATGTTCGAAGGCAATTTGAGTGAATTTTTTATAAAAAGGGATGAACACTCACCCCATCCTTCTGGTCTCTGTTGAAGGCACCATGGAGATATTCTAATGAGACGTCATCGTTCTCGTTCAGCCATTGCATGACGAACGGCTCGAACCACGACGGGTATTCCGGCACGGCTGCCTTCAGCGTCGGCACATCTTCCACGTACTTGGTGTACAACCACTTGACCTTGAAGTGAAGATTCATGTAGGCCGAGGACTTGCAGAGCCTGTGCTGCTCGTGTTCCTCCAGCGCGTACTTCATGTCCACCGCGAACAATGACCACATAGTGGCCGCTGACAATTGGCCAATGTTCAACTCCTGTGGGAATTGATTTAGAACAGGCGCGTAGCTGTTCTTGTCCTCTTCGATCACCGACACGATCAACGCGATCAGCTTGTGCCAGAAGTCGACGGACTCGAGCCGAGGCCCGTGATCCTCCGCGTCTCTCTTCGACTCGATCGGGTCAGCTTGGAACTCCCTGTTGTAGATATCGTAGCAATTCTCGAATAGAAACTGATAGGTCGAACGCAGACACGCCTTCACGCAATCCTTCACCACGGTGCTAGCCCGTGGCGGGCTCGACAACTCCTGAACCTTCATGCGGAAGAACGTGATGCTGGTCAACAAGTCTACCGTGCTCTTCAAGTCCATCAACTTCTCCTGACTCGACGCCGGGAAATGGTTTCTGTACATCGACAGATCGATTCGCAAGGAGTTGTGCAACTGATCCAGTAATTTCACGAACTTCTCTTTCTGCAACGGGAGAAATAGGCCGTGAAACAACGAAAATGTAGTTCGCTATCGGGTATCCATAAATTACGGATACGTTAAAATGCCAGTCAGCCATCTCTCTTCCTTCGAGAACCATGTTCTTGTCAAAGCCGACACAGAAAGGGTGTACCGTGCAAACACTATTATCAGATTTTGATTAATCGCGCGTGTCCATAGAATCCAGAAGCAAGCTAATGTCGCCTGCGGGTAGGCAATCCACGTTAATTGCTGTGTGCATGTCGATAGAATGATTTTTAATTGTTACCGATCCGCGCAAAATTAATTCATACATTCAACAAGAACAACCTTGAAGAGTAACAGCTTTTAAACATGAAATAAATTATTTTGTTATGCAATGTGAAAGCTAAAACGTCGAATCAATTTTTCTAGTCATCGCTTCGCCGACTAAATTTCCAAGCGAAAGGACGAGACTTGAATTTTTCATGGCGCCAGTCTCATTTTAATTTCAACACGTAACAGACTTCTGTTGATAATTCAGATAGTTCAGCCGCCATTGCTTATGGCTCGGTAGCGCACCTTATTCCCAGAGGTGCTCGCGAAGGAAAAACAATGTGTGGATAGCGCAGGATCGAGACAAACGATAGGAACCGAAACGGAGAAAGAATTAAAGTGACTGATAATTAAATTTGATGAGGATGGGCCCCGAATGACGTAATACGGCACTGAGAGAGGGGAAGGAGAAGAAGGAGCTCGCGCTCGCGGTTATAGAAAGATAGATTGTAATGGCGTGTGAACTAGAAGCGGTGTGCTGTATCTTTTTATAAGTTTAATAAATATATATTCTTTAATATTAAAAGCCACGTGCGATTTTAATAATTCCATTCAACATCCACAACAAAATTTCGTTGTACGGAAATCTTTCTAAGTTTGAATACAGAATGTTCATCTATCCCCCCGTCCCTTTTTATACTTCTGTGCGTAATAGCCAAGAATCCATTTGTTTTCGAATTCGTTTAAGGTTGTTTCGCGAGTAACGAAGTCAGCTATTTTTTATGGGTGTGCCCCAAACGAATACACCCCGAAGTCATGCATAATTCAAGAACGTTGAAAACAGTATCAGAATTTGTCCTTCTCGGACAGCATTCTCGTAAAATTTATACGACTGTATTAACTCTTTTCGTTCGAACCACTTCTTCTACGGACTCGCTTTTTTTGCACTATCTAGATCCAAGAAGAATTGTCGTTCGAACAATTGAAAAATTATCTACATTTAATCTATAATCATTTTAATAAATCCAGTGAAATTTTCAATCTAAAGATCTTCAAATATAATAACCTAGTCGATTTGTTATCTCGGAAATTGTCTAAAGTATAATTGAAGTTTCTAGATACGTGTCAGCAGAAAACTTGAAAGCACTAGGGAGCTGACGGAAGACATTGTTGTTTAATTAAATAAATCTGGCCAAGGTGGTGGATTCGTTCTCGAGAATTGTTGGACATCTCCCGGGGACAAGCCTACGACAATCGTGGCGAAAAAATCTTAATTAAAATCTTAATTAGATCGGACGGCGTACGCGACCGCCTTGTCTCTCCAGTATTTCCAATTTCCAGCTTGAAAAAAATCTTAGCTGCGCAGAGAAGGGAGACTGAGACAGAAGAACGGGACGAGCCTAATGGAGAGTTTCAAAATGAAATTGATAGGAGTGCGCTAGAGCACGTGTGCTCTAAAGTTTCCTGGTCAGCCCAGGAGAACTGGCGCGGGAATAATGGATGGTTTAGGCTACTAGGAAATTGCAGGAGCATTTCTCAATCACAGCGTTCGCCGTTGTTCTCTCATTCGATCTGTCTGTCTCTCTTTCTCTCTCTCTCCCTCCGTCTCTTTTTCACTCCCTCATGAATAAACGTGGTCGTCAATGTTCGACCCCGAACTCACCCCGAAGTTACTGGCGGCGAATCTATCACTAGCTGAAACAGCGGAACTCGCGCTGGTATGCGCGTAGTATGCGTTTATGTTCGCCAAAAGGGTCGACATTACCGCTGGCACACCAGGACAGAGGTACTTCGTCGAAAGGCAGTGGAAATGTCTGAAAAAATCACAATATGTTGTTGGAATTGGTATTGGTCTTAAGCTGCGTCCACATTGAAGCAATTTATGGTAATTGTTTAGTAGTTGGACCTCCTTTCAGATTTTGATAATTTTGAAATATGTTGTCAAGGTCATCATTCTGAACAACTTTTCCCTATACATGTTACCGCCGCTCGGTTTTAGTTGTCGAGATATTCGCAAAAAAACTATTGCTAATACTGTATTGAACTTTCTCTGTTGGATTCTCGTATATCAGCATAGGCGATCAAAACACAAACACAAAATTAATAACACAGTATAAAATTATACATTTTATTTAATTCCCAATATGGTTAGGTAAAAGCAGGAATAATCACAGAACTCTGTTTCTCCTGTAGAGATTTTCGACTTTATTCTTTACTATATTTACAATAGTACAATAGTACTGTCATTTGGTTCGAAAAAGGAGGTTACCTGGAAAGTTTTCCGGGACAACACCTTGATTTCTCTCTCATCTCCACAGCGCGTTTACAAAAAAAAAAAAGTAAACAGACGCCGCGCGGATCAGCGTTACGTTGCCACGGAGCGTACAGGAATACAAAAAATTCAATACAGTATTAGCAATAGTTTTTTGCGAATATCTCGAAAACTAAAATCGAGCGGCGGTAACATGTATAGGAAAAAGTTGACCAAAACGTAGAAATCTATAACGTATTTAAGTTTCATCCAAATCCAAGAGGAGGTCCAACTTCTAAATAATTACCCAACTTTTTCAAGGGACACGCGACGTAAACTAAAAGTTGCTTGGTGTTTCTCAGCGAGAACTAGACTACGGATTCTTATGCATTTATAGCTTTGAAGATATTGAAAAAATGCTACAATATAAAATACCACAGAATTCAACACGATTTATCATTTATTCCAGAACTATAAAAAGATTACACTACCACTGGAAATATGATTTTGTTTGTTTCCACTGTCTTAACACTTTCACAACCGCTGACACCAATGTGGTGTCATGGCCAGGCCAGTTTTATATTTGTACGTGTTGCAATTATCACACAAAGGGAAAATATTGTTGTATAATAATGTTGATTATTGATTTATAATAATAATAATTGTTTCATGAATTTACGTAAAGTTTTTTTTCCAAAATATCGCCGGCCAAAATATTGGCGACGTTTCACTGCGCAAATATGCGGTTGTGAAAGTGTTAAAATTTACTTACAAATATTAAAAATCACATAGACATCCGCGGTCTAGCTACGAGAGATACTTTTAACGCTGGCGACTAAATTCTGGAAAGGTACTCACGTCATTGCTTGGTAGATACTCTCGATACCGTATCGCATCGCGAACTCGTCGACAAGTTCTTCCCCGAGTACGTCGAAGTACACCTTCCAAGCGTCGTCACCCTTCGCTTGAGGCAGCGCCACGACGCCACAGTTCTTCTCGCACAGACTATGGAAGAGATTCTCGTGTAGGCAGGTGTACTGAGTGTGATAAGGCGCGACCTTCTCTTCTCCTTTGATCTCTACGCTGATATGAAGCCTGATAGCGCCGGACACTGCGCTCTTGTCCGTTCTCTTCTCCAAATTGTACCAGACGTCCATCTCGCCGCTGAGCGTTCTCACTTCGATGATGGTCTGTCCAAGGAAATCGTCGCTTTCTCTCGTCAGCTTTTGCCGGAGTTTCGACTTCAGATCGTTGTCCTCGTCCCACACTCTCACTTTTATTCTGTCGGATGAGTTGTGGCACTCGCTGGGAAACAGAATGTCAATATTTTGATTCCACGAGTTTATTTATGGTGGCCATAAATTATGAAAGCGGTTCAAGTAATACATTTTTTGTTTCGAGATATTTCAAGGAAAAAGATGTTAACGCTAAATGAATAGCAGGAACTATCCAACGGCTCGTTTTTTAATTGTATCGCAAACATTTCACTGAATTAATTTAGTTTTAAATTAAAAAGACAGCACACGCCTGGCATTAATTTGCATAGTTGTTAGGATTTCTCGTGATTGAAATGTTGCGCGAGAGTCTTAGCAATCACGGTACACGTAAACTGAAAATTAATTTTCCTTTCGACCGTTCCGGCTCCATCGCCGTACAGTAGGAACGTATTTCTCGGATTGGCGGAATAGTAATTGAATTACTCACAAGTAGAACTTCTCGTTCCAAACCGGATTCAATTCCTTCGGCATCGTTGTGGTGCGCTTCTTCACTTTCCCGACTTGGACCGTCACGTAAGGATCAGACGTGCCGCTCTTGTCTTTGGCGATCAGTCCCTGGGCACATTTCACTGTGGAAGCGAGAATCGATGGTTAGTTAATTACCTTGCGTCCATTTGCCTGACACGGGACGCGATCTCAAAGCAATATTGAATTTCCTCGAATTAGGCTTCTCTAATCCTCCTCCACATCAATTTCCATCCTTCCAACGTTCCCGTACTCACCAGGGAAGTCGATACAAATACTTTATCGTTATTTATAACATCGTCCTAATGAAAAAAAACGCCGCCTGTTGCCATAATCAAGAAATGGGAACACGAAGCGTGCTGATCCCACACCTTGGATTTAATTACCTGGCCTTGGTTTATTGATGGTTTTATGCATTATTCCAGGGTTAATATTGTTGTTCAGCGTTGAGAAAAATATTAATCGCTGATTGACGACTAAATTTCTACTTCAATCGTTAATCGCAATTAACGATTAATCTCTTAGTTTATTCGTTAATTGCGGTTAACGATTAAATTTCTACTTTAGTCGTTAATGCGATTAAGGATTACGATATAATAATTATATAATTATGTAATATATAATTATATAATAATAATAAATAAATAATCGCCAATTCTCCATCCGCTCTCTGCTCTCTCTCTCTCTCTCTCTCTCTTTCTGTCTTCTTCTCCCTCCATATTGCAATTTAGGGATACACTGTATGGTGATCAACTTCAAATGTTGATTAAATCAGTCACTGATTTTTCGATGACTTCTTCGTTAATCAACGATTAAGATTAACTTCATCAATCGATTGAATCAATCGCCGATATTTTTCAACGATTTCTTTTTTTAAACGTTCACATTAATCGATGAATCATGATTAAAATTTTAATCGATTATTGCCCAACTCTGTTATTATTACCGTGAAAAACAAGCGAGTCGAACAGTATTCGTTGTCACAGGGAACAGTTTAGTGCAAAGGGTTCGCTAAATGTGTCCACAGAATATTCGAAGGATGAACATTTATCCGCATTCGAGCAATTTAAACGATTCGAAGCAGTCGTTCGAATAGCGAGCCGGAGGTCGTTCTAGGTAGCAATGTCCGAACGGGATCCAGCGAGAGAGCAATAAAATCAGAAGGCTGACGCACATAACCGACAGTGCTCGCGAGGATTCTTGCGAGGATCGTGGGGTGGAGGCATGTTTAAGAAGCCTCACCGAGTTAAAACACGTTACGACCCATTATAGCGGCTCGATTCGCTCGGGAACCGTCCGAATGATCGGTCGGGGATGAGGGTTACGAGTTTCGAAACTGGGCCGCACCTCTACCGTCGACCACTGAAACTTTTAGTGGAACTCCACGTGTCGACCCAGCGTAAACACATGCTCGCGTAGACAATCCACGAGAGCCCGTTCCAACGTGGAGTCTACAAGGTGCCCCCGGGATACTGGTACTCTTGAAGTTAATCGGAAACGTAGAATGAAACTCGTGTCTCCGAGGAAGCGAATAGAACGTGTACGCAACGCACCGACGCGTCACACTATTCTTTCCGTAACCGAAAATATGAGAATTTCATCCCCATAATAATCAAATCATCCTACAAAATTTTTGTGCATTAACTTTTACAATTTTAAGTATTATAGAGATTCTACTTTCTTGAAAGTGGCGATTATTCTGTGGAAAATTTGCGAATTCCTGATTTCTGATGAATTTACTTTTAGAGCGATTGGACTCGTTTAATCAGCAGCTTCGCGTTCGTGTTCTTGGGTAATGGGCAACAGGCGAGCCATTCGGTGCGAACGATGTTTACCTACAGTTCTGCGAGACATGAAAAGATTATAAGAATTAAATAGTATCCGCGCAAACAACACCGAACACCGGGACAAAAAAAAGACATTTTCCATCGTGATCCTCTTGTAATCGACCGATTAAACCGTTTTTCTTTTTCTCGCGTGTTAGTTTAGAAATGGGTTGCAAAAAATCGGGGAACTGTTATCCGAGAAACGAAACTTGGGTTTGGGAGAGTGTCCGAGTACATCGTATACTGAATCGAGTGACAGATCAAAAAGATTGGAACCGCATTCGTGTACACTTAACCACTTCTATTATCGGACGATCATACCGATAGGTTCATGCACATCTAACAGTGTAACAACCATCGAACTGAGCACTGAGAGGTCAGGTTTCTTGGCAGCCACCTCGTAAGCGTGCAGAAGCTCGGCGTGAGTCGTGTGGGTTAGGTACATTTAGACGTCTATGGTCTGGCTCAGCGTAGCAACTTCGGAGAACGAAGGAGAATAATAAACCGGAGATGCAACCCTCCGGCTCAAGAATTTACGCACTAATAATAGACGCTGTGATTAAGGAAACATTGCCGAACGGTCTCACCCCTCGCTAAGTAATTAAAACAACCCGCCTTGTCTTAAGCCCCAGATGGTATCGAGACAGATTGGCCTATTTAATGGATAATGTTCCGTTTTCAGATAAACACTGGCACAAAGATGATCGGAAGCTCTAGAATTTTTCAATGTATCACATGTAAATAAAAAGTTCTTCTTCATTCTGATAATAATCGTAGACTGAAATCGTACACGACACTTAACCAGTTAACTGCGTTCGACGTGTATACACGTCAACCAAATTTCTATTGCGGTGCAATAAAAATAACCTTTTAAAGAATAAATTGTCAACTTTTTATCAAATGAAAATGTAATTTTCCCTCATTTTTCGTAAAATTTATAATAGAACCATTTGCCCTGCGTTCGATGTGTATACTCGTCATTGCTTAATTTTAATTCTGCAGTCTGTGGATGATTTTTAAAACTAAATTCCGCAGTTAAGAGGTTAAATGAACATTCATCTGCACCTGAATTACCTTCCTCGTTATTTATAATAACTTTGGTTTGACGTACGGTTGAGTAAACTAACTATAATCAAACTTTCCTGGTTAGAGGTCTCCGGTAGTCTCTACACTGAATCAGACCGTAGCGTAAGTGACGAACAGATACAGAATAAGTATACGTTCACAGACACACACATATTTAGATATATATAGAACATATATTATACAGATTCGACGTGAACGTGCTGCGATTCGGACAGAGACGGACAGACACACATGCCCATGCTACTAACTCCTTTTGTTTCGCACCGCCGATTGCAGCGGGGACGATCGCCGGTGCTTCCCGTCCTCGACGAGCGTCGATCTCGGTACCTAATTTCAATTGATCATCGAGTGGTGGTCGTATAAATCCACTTGAAAAAATGCCGACTGTCTGTGCGTGTGCGTGTGCGTGTGTGTTTGCGTAGAAGATCGGTGTATCACCCGATCGGTTGTTCTCACCGCGAGAGATCGCGATCGATATACATCTGTATGTGTGTCGTTCGTTTAAACTGCGCTTCGGTGTCGTGTGTTGTTCACTCGTTTCAATTAGACGACGTGTGTCTGACGCGAAATCGTTTCAACTAACGGAGGGGGCGTCTCTTCTGTCTAAATTGAATATGTTCTACGGGGGAGAAAGAAATACTCTATAGAAACTTGCTACGGGTTAATCGCAACGGAGGGTAACAAGGCCGAATATTGCGGTGCACAGAAACTCGGAATCGTATCATAGGAACGCAAACTTGTGCATCCGGAGGCACAGCAGAGAGCTACGACGAATGGAGTATGGATCGCGATACGCTGCGTCCAGACGCGCAATAGAAGATCCCAAGAAAAACATCCTGTAAACAGGAGCCAAGTTCTCTATGACCGTAAAATGTTGTGAGATCAAAGAAAATACGACCAAATTCGTTAGCTTAGAAGTACCTCTTGCAATACTGAAAAAAGCGTTCGTAAAAATTAGTTTAAAAGAACGCTATTTAATTTTTAAACAGTTACATGGAGGACTAAATTATTAAAACTTGATCGTTACTTTTTAAACCAATGGGACCTAAAAGGTGATAGGTAGCGGCCACGTTTCAACAATTTCGTCCTTCATGTAACTGTTTAAACATTAAATCTTTAAATTAATTTTTACAAACGCTTTTTTCAGTATTGCAAGAGGTATTTTTAAGGTATTTTACGGCCATAGAGAACTTGGCTCCTGTCAACAGGATATTTTTTTGGGATCTCATCGATTTTTGTTGATTTGTCCATTTTTGTCGGGTCTGATCGGGATCCCGAAAGTTTGTAATGTTTGGCTACCCGAAGTTAAAGTTGTATTTATATATGTGAGTATAATACTGTTTTATGATTTTTCAGTTCAATCTTTTATTTTCACTGGCAGGTTCAGAATGATTTTTGTATTTCCCGTGTAATCGGTTCTCGAACTTCGCGAGGAAAAGAAATGATTTCGAATACAGTATGTGAAATAACAGTATTTTATTTTAAATTCGTGTGTAGGAAGCATAATAGTCTTCAAGACTACTGAATGTATCGGGACATTTCTGTTCCTAGTAAACAATGTTCTTACAAGACAAGGACTCTTTGTTCGCACACTGTTTGTATAAGAATACTGTTTAGGAAATAGAATTTACTGCAAATTGAAATGTTATTATAATCGATGATTGGACATCTTAATATGCACAGAGTTATTTCAACTTTAACTTTGAGTACCCGAATATTGTAAACTTTCGGTACCCCGACTCGACCCGACCCGACTGCCATTTCGGGTACACGAAGTTTATAAACTTTCGGGATTCCGACCCGAACCCGAAATTTCGGGTACTCACACACCCTTACTCGTAACCTACTAATGTTTGAAGATTAATGTTTTGTCAATATTGAGACATGATAGCATTTAACAAGTTTACTAAATTACATTTATCCATCTACCTCCAATTCCGAGTTACAGCCTCTAAAAAACGGCTAAGTTGTTTCGTGTAAAAGTAGTGCGAGAATTTGGTTGGTGCACTACCTTGTACCTAGATTGCAACCTTAAATCGGCGTTTATGCGACGATATTCCCTTTCTATAGTCGTCGTGTGGGATATTAAAGACACAATTATAGTTGGTGGAGGGCGTCGTTTAATGATCGTTTCAACTAGCAGTACCGTCTTTTGTTTGATTTCTGTGATACGTTTACCGGTATTCCACCTTCCCGTCGTTGATAAGACTGAACCAGCTGTTGTCTATTGTCAACTAACGTCATGATACAGTGGGGACAGCTATGTGATCGTAAAGGAGGTCGACTAAACATGATTACAGCGAGGGAATACCGTGCTAGATCAATTTGCCTGGTTGCACGGTCCTGATCGCGAGGATAAAGGCTATGATAAATTGTTTACCGTGAGAACTGTGGAAAAGACTCTATCACTCAACAAGTTGATACATATTCGAAAATCTGCAGATTCCTATCGAAACAATAAATGATAATGTTTCGAGAGGATTATTTATGATTCATTGCTTCGAATTGCTTTTTCCAGATTACCAATCTCAATAAATTCACTCAACGTAGCTTGGTTTTTCAGCTTTTCTGTTTATATCTCAAGAGGATATAAAATATTAAAGTTATCACGGAGTGTAAGCAGTTAATCTCAGTTGCGGAGTTTTTCATGAATATTTATTACTGATAAAGAGATAAAGAGGCGTCCGTGCCGAAGCAAAATTCTTTGAAAACGAAGTTGCAAAAGCTAAAGAAAATAATTGTTTCTTTTTGGTTCGTGAGATCGATTCGTTTCTGTTTGCACCATAAATTTGCCTCGCTCCCCCGTTAAAATATACCAACAAATTTCAAGTTATTCCACGTGGAAATTGCGAAGAAAAATGTTGTTCGACCGTAATTACGGTTGTTGGTAATGGCAATGAATTCGCTGGTTCAGGTCCGAGTTTCAGTCGGAGACTACATCAAATGTTATGCTCGAGCTGCAGTAACGTTGCAGCTGGTTGCCTCAATCAAATTTACAATTTGCCAACAGTTCAATTGATGGCTAACAAACCGGGCAACATGTACACAAGAATGTGCCCCAAGGCTGTGGTCAGGTCCATTATAATGGCGGCGAAACTCCGGAATAATAAAGACACGGCCAGCGCTTCGAAGTTTAGATTAATAGTAACTGGTAACAATAGCAGCAAGGTGGTTGCGAACGAAACTGAAATAACAATTGATCATGTTAGCTTTATGGAAGCTGCCGAGAAAGATGGAATTTCCATGAGAATCTGTTGGTATATTTCTAAAATGATCTTCGTTGATAAAGTAACGGGATAAAGTATAGTCAAACTATAGTCAGTTCTAGTTCGCTAAAGACTAGATGAAAGTCTAAGTGGAAAGAAAGTAGATAGTTTCTATTATCTATCGAAGAAAGAGATACTAAGTCTGCGGTGTTATCGGATGGAATATACAATGAGGTATACTGATCGTGTTCAGTCTTGGATGAACAGTTATCAATTCGTCCACCTGTTCTTTTGGTTTTACCAATACAGATATGTCGCACTCTTTCATTAATTTTAATGGAACAATCCGAGAAAAAAGTTGAAAAGTAGATGGATCAGACGCAAAGCTCCACGATGTAATTGTCGCATCGAAATAAACAGTTAGGAAGTGACAAAGTTGGAAAATTTAAAAAATTCAAGACGACAATGTACGATTTTTCCTCTATTCAAATCATCAAGGGAAGAAATAATGTTCAATTTGGTTTGTATTTTACTAACTAGTGTGTTATGCGAATTTAAGAAGAATTATGAAAAAATTCTCGTGTACTCTGACATTTTTATACCCAAAAACCGCAGTGCAGGATGACCACATGATACCAGGAGGCCCTAGGTTTTGCACGATAATATAATAAAATAAGATGAATGACCTTTTAGTCAAAATTTTAGGTCAATTGTCTGCTACAAATGCGGGGCCCGTAGCATTTGCAACTTCTGCTCGGGGCTTAATCCGGCACAGGGTAGCCGTGTTCCCCTCGATTTCGATCGCCCGCAAACCAGCTGCGAGTCGCAGTTGGTTGGCCGGGTCGTAGCGATTTTAATTTGCGCCCACTGAGTCAAGAGATTTGATTACTGGGGTGGAAGCGGAAGTAACGCCGACTGTTACCGTTCCACCCTCTCACCCAGATATCTCTCCCACTCGACCTTTCCGTCTGGAATCACCCCCGACATCCTAGTTTCTCTCGATACGGGCCTATTCGAAATTTCCGTCCACTCCAGTCCGGTAGCAAAGAAGTTGTCCCTGTAAATTCGGGAGCAGAGATGGTACTCGTTCAAATGGAAATCGTCCGATCTTTTAAATTATCCCACCCCCAGTTTCAAACGAACCGTTCACCGAACTACTACCCCAACTCTCTTAGATCATGTGCATCCAAAGGAGATATTCAGAGTTTCATTTTCTCGTCCCTTTAAGAATAACGTCGAACGAAAGAAACGATAGCAAGAATGATCTCTTTTCGGTGATTTCATTTTATGAAATTTATGTCAGCGAGAATGGAGATTCATCTTATTCGGATTAAAAAGGAGCAGAAACGCCGAGGAACAAAATTTGCGGAGCTTTGTGGACGAAGAATGTTCTCGTCGCTCTTTGTTCTGCATTTATCGTTTCCGAGGCTGCGAATTTAGAATGCCACGGCTCTTTTCTTATTTTTCTGTTATTCAGCTCTTTCTCCCTCTTTCACTGTCAGTAGTTTCTTTACTCCGACCCTCCGGTGTACCGAGCTTTTCGGGATTTCCATGCGTTCCTCGTTTTTCCTTGCAAGTAGTTTCCTAGTTTGCCATTTCACTTATTCCGTCCCTTTTCTGCTTTGCGCATCCTCACCTTTCTGTCGAGTCTTCCAGAACGCTTATCGAACCTTTTTGGCTCTGCAACTTTGGTTCAGTAGTTTCTCGATATTCAGAAACACGTTTAAATTTATTTACAAAAACTTTGTTTCGCCTGTAGCAAACCGATTGATCCAACTTCTAATCATTGAAGCCGTAAAATAAATCGTCGGGTAAGGGGTGAATCTTAAGTGGTCCACGTGTTTGGTACAGGAAGGGAGTGTGTACGTTTTTCCTCTGAATCGGTGCTCCCTCCCCTGATCTGGCGACGCCGGCCTGTAGATAGTGTTTTATCATCCGGAGGGATTCGATCGATTCCGCGCGAGTTCGGTACGGCGGAAGTAACGGGTATATGCAAATCGTTTGGTCGAATAAGAAGAGAAACCAAGAGAACAATCGAACGCTCGTATCCTGGATAAACGGGATTGGCAATTAAGGCGAAGACACGGTTGCGCAACGGCTTAATCAACGAGTTAAATTGTGACCGGGCTCGATCTTCTTTCCATCTACCTTGTTCCTCCTTGTTTCCCCGGCTCTCGGAGAGACTCGTCGGAACAAATTGAAACGAATCAATTAATACACGAAAGGCGAAAGAGAGAGAGGAGAGGAAGACAAATAGGAGTCTCGTATATAGGGGATCAAGAAGCAAGAGGGACGGTAATATAAATTCGAATCGACCAGCAATTGCGTGAGATGGGTGCGGGAGCACCGTCGAACGAGGACGGCAATTTATCGGAGACGACTGTTTCTTGGGAAAGTTCGACAGCCATCTCCACCGCGAACCGATTACGGCAATTAATGCGTTCCCCGGGACGAACGGCGACGAGCAAGAAGAAAGTAGCGAGGCATACTAGGCGGGAGGACGATCATTAGAGTAATTGCTACCTCGTCGCGAAGCGGGTCAACAGTTTTTCTCCTTCTGGTTACCGTTTCGTTTCGTTTCGTTTCGTTTCGTTTCATGCGCCTCGCCGGCAAATTCACTCCTAGACTTTGCCCTTCTGTTCTCCGATGGAAACTCCGACACGTTCAGCCTGTCAGAATTATAGCGTTCGCGGTACACATAGGCTCTTCCATTGATCAGTCTAATCTTTTCAAGTGAAACTTCTTTTGGCAGGGTGTAAGCCTAATTCGCGTCACGGAATTCGCGACACGAAAAAGCGTAACGAAATTGAGAAAATGATAATGTAAACTCATTTTTCTCGTATATATTCTAAACTATGTATCGAATCGAAAGATGTGTTAAACAAAATCTGTAGGACTTCACGTTCTGCATCATTTATGTTCTATCAGTTTTCTTTAGTAAACAAACGGTTTTCAAGAAAATTGAGAAAACCTTAATGTTAACTCATTTTTCTCGAAAATCTTCTAGACTATTTATCGCATTGAAAAATGTGATGGATAAAATCTTCATATTCTTTATCTTTTATGTCATACCACTTATGTTCGAAAAACATACGATTTTTGTCGTTCATTACTAGACTGCAAGAAGTTTCACTTCCGTCGCTCGTGGTTTTCTACGCGTTCGATTCTTTCATTAATGGGACACGTAATTAGATGCGCATAACTGTCAAAAGTATAGCAGCAGAATCGCAATCTACGATCCCGAAAACTCTACAATGTCTACAACTTTGGACTATTCAGTGGCGCCGACGCGACGGGATCGTCGATAAGAAGCTTCAGATAAATTTTCGTTTACTTCGCGGGAACGTTCGGCCGAAGTTCCACGGATATTTAAGTTCCACCGTCCTTATTGGACTTCCGTGTTCTCGAGTGCCGTTCGTTTTTGTCCGTCTACTTTTTTATTTAAGTTTACTCGAGCCGCGGCTCACCCATACGCGCACGAAGACTCTGAATAGACCGGAAACGTGCCGGGAAACTTAGGAACAAGGAGAAGTTGCCTAATGCGAAACGCTCCCTTTCCGGTCGCTTCTTTTTTTTTCTTCCTGGCCTATTTACTTATCTTCGTCTCGCTGCCCGCACATCTTCCCTCGCTTTTTTCCCGCAACCACTTCGACCGCGCGCTGCTTTCAGTCGCCTCGGAAAAACCCCGGCCAAGAGACTGGCATCACTCATTTTTTCTCCGATGCAAAAACTTTTCGTGCGAGTTCATCTGCTTAATTCGT
Source organism: Lasioglossum vierecki (assembly GCA_028455595.1). Classification (NCBI taxonomy): domain Eukaryota; kingdom Metazoa; phylum Arthropoda; class Insecta; order Hymenoptera; family Halictidae; genus Lasioglossum; species Lasioglossum vierecki. The sequence goes on from CM052335.1 coordinate 26,388,320, forward strand.
TACGTTCCGCCCTGCGACCGATTTTCAGCTTACTTTTCACCGGAGTTTCCTCCCCCAGTTTCCTTTGCGATGCTGCAGCTTTTTCAGAAAATCTCCACAACCACGTGCAGCCGACTCCTCAATGGAAGACGATTCTTTCAATTTTACTCGCTGAAGCCGATAAGTACTTCTCGTTCGTATAATCACTAGTTCTGAAAAGTTCTCTACCCTTAACTCCCTGTATCGTCGTTTAGCTACCAGACCTACACCGATTCTGTCGTTCATAATTAAAACTTTCTTTTGTCCTCCGCTATATATACATAGGAGAGCGTTTGGAGATTGAATTCGTGTACAGGTTGGCCCGTTTTACTTTGAAAACTGGTTTCCGGTCTATCAGCCCAGCGGATCAAGAAACTCTTTCGGACCGTGTCGCGCGAAGAACGTTTCCCGTTGACGTGAATGTCTTCGGGTGTAAATACGCGCGTTTCAGTGACGCAGACGTCGTCGTCGCGAAGGCGGAACCACTCTCACGGATTTCGCTCTTCGGAAATTCCCGCGAGAACGCCGCGAGGAAATCGAATCTTTCCGGAATTTCCCGGCATTCTGTTCTACCGTGCAGACACCAGTCGCTAGGAAGCCCGAGATGCTTCAGCGCCGCGACTCGCGCTCGTTTTCTTGTAGATATTCCTCCATTTGCGTTTTCCGGTATTGAATCCTGTTCGAGGAAATCTGTCTTCAGGATATTCCGCGAGGACGCGATAAGTGCGTCGTGTTCCCAGAATTTATAACTATTTTTAAAAATGTATCTTCAATATTATTCGATAAATTTTATGGAAGTGAAACTTCTTTTGGTGGGGAGTAAGCATAATTCGTTATACGAAAAACCGTAACGGTCAAAAGTGGGGGTTGCGTCTTATAGCACCTCTTCTCTTCATTCTTCATTCTTCAGAGAGCGATGGATGAGGCTAGCGCGTTGGGTTCACCTAAATATCTCCTCTAATTGGAAAATCGGAAATGCACGTAAGACTGTACGTTTAGGATTTAAACAATATTTTTAAATATTCCCCTTAGCCCCTCGCCGCGGAACATTCGGTAGTGCGTCATCGCATGCAGCGATCCCCACTCCGCGCGCTCCCTACTCCACTACGCTTTCCCACTCCGATTCCGACCCTGCTCCACTGACCTACTTTGCAACGAAAACACGCTCGGTAGTAAAGACTAAAAAGTAGAAAATAAAAAAAATATATAAAAAAACTTTTTAAAAACTACGCTTATACAAGAATGCACTAAAAAGGAGAAAATAATATTTTTGGATATTAGTCACTATAAATAAAAGCTTGGAGCGCCCACGAAGATTACGACAATATAGTTTAGCGCTCCACGTTTTTATTTATAGTCACTAATATCTAAAAATATTATTTTCTCCTATTTAGTGCATCCTAATATCAGCGTGGTTTTGAAAAAGTATTTCTTTTATTATATAACATCCTGTTGTGGCAACATCCGTTTTCGATTTACGAGCAAAACTACCTGCTTATTTCAAATACGACAGAACTTTCCCTCCAACCTAATACTACGGATTAATGGCAGCTTGGATAATTAAGTGAATCTAGAGATTCCAAGGAGATTAAAACATTGATCAAGAAGATGAACAATATACTTGGAGTTTGCGGTTCCCATCGTTTAATGCGCAGAGTTTGCGCGGAAGTTTAATTGTAAGTTACAGGCGCTATTTCCGTTCTATTACAATTTCGATATGGTACGCGGGATGCTGCTTTAACTCTGTGGCCTGATTAATCATTAATGCTGCTCTCTTGAGAATTCACCGCAGTCTGGCACTGAGCAACTTTAGATAAGATTTCATTAGTAAACTACAATATATATATACGTACGTGTGTATACATATATATATATATATATATATATATATATATATATTTATATTTATATATATATATTTATATATATGTATTTATTACCACTCAAATAGTCTGCGATACTGTGTATGTTGTTATATTTCAAGTTTAATTGCCAGATCTACGTACTTGTTGATCTACAATAATTCATTTAATTCCATTAATATTTATCAATTTTAAGAACGAGCTTATACGTGTTCTGCTAGACACTGTGGATCCAAAAACTATTTGAAGAGAATGATCGTTGTATGTAATGGTACAAGTAAATGCGTTAATCAGACCACATGGCGGATCGTAGATTAGTCAGGATCGATTCGTCCGCGAGGAGGAACGACCAATTAAGCAGAGGGGGGCAGAGTGCGAATTCGTGTTCGTAGATTTCGCAGAATCGAAAGACGAAAGTACGAGGAGGACGGCGCGGTGCGGTGCGACGACGCGCGTCGGGGCAAGGGAAAGCCGGCTCCGCCGACACACGGGTGCACACTATTGCACACAAGTGAACCGGCCAAAAGGACTGTACAGTGCACGTGTGCGCTGTAGCAGCGGCTGCACTTCCCTGTACGTTGAACTATCGATCGTTTCGAGGCGGACGGCGCATGGGATTTCCCCGAAATCCTGGCCGAAAGTCGAACTCGAAAAAGGCTCCTTCGAATCTATTTACTTGCGAATCGTCTAACACTTTGCGGTTTGTATAAACGTTAAGTAAATGATTTTAAATTTACAAGAAAAAGAAGAAAAACCGACAGAAACTGTCCATACACCTGATATAACATGTGTTTGAATAATCAGGTCTATTTTAGCCATTTTCCATGGAAGAAAATTTCCGTTGTTAGAATTTCAATATTTGTAAAATAAGAATGTTCATTGTTTAAGCTAAAAGCTTCCCTTCCAGGCCGCAGTAATTATCTCCCGCAGGTTTTGGGAGGTATTGTCATTTTTGAATAGCGATCCACTTTGACGGAAAACCTCTGTTTCTGTGGAAACGCTTTGTTGTACTTCGTTGGTTTTACAGCGAGCGTAGTTTCGTTCCCATGGCTGGCCGGTTGCATTCGAATGCAGCTTTGCTAAAACTCTCAAATATTCGTTTACGGCTGATCGTGCTCGATTGTGCATAATCGAGACCGGTCATCGACGTGTCTACCCAATTCGGCCGAGAGTCGGCGGCACTTCACTTTGTACGTCGAGCTGGCGAAAGCTCTTTCGTTTGGTGTTTTTCGGCTCAATGGAACCTTGTGTGCACGGAAAAAGAAACTGCAAGCTCCGCGTCCCACCGTTTGTTCCATTGGAGAACTATCATGCTAACTGAGCTTCGTTGTTCGCCGTTATACTATGCTGCAGCTGAATCGCCATTTTTTCTAGTTGAAACTATCCCTGAACGTGAAAGGGTTAATTGTAAACATGAATATCACAGTCTGCTTCAGTCTTCATTTTAACATAGATCCGGACCTTGAAAATAAGGTCAGGGTCGATTTTAAAACACCTTGTACGATAGAATATTTACAAAAAGTACCCCTTCAAAAGTTTAGGACCCAATACCTTCCCGAATGGGTCCCATGGAAATCACCGACACTTTCCCCGACACGGTTTTCATCGACCCAAGATTTGACCGACAACATTTCACTGATACAAGATTTGACCTACAACGCCTTTAACCGACAACGATTTTGACCGACAAAGATCTTAAATTCGTTGTCGGTGAAATGTTGTTGGTGAAAACTGTGTCGGGGAAATTATGTCGGTGATTTCCATTGGACCTCCCTGAATATATCAACGAATTCCAGCATACACACAGTGAGATCGCTTTGTGTATTAGTCCGCCAGTTTTCATTTTTCATTCGAGTTTAAAGCCGTTGCAAATCCGTCTTTTTACATATCGCGGAGTGAGGGTGGCGGGGTCTCCGTTTATCCGTTTTTCAATAAAACGATACAGACGGCACAGCGTTCGACGTTTCGACGGATTCCATTGAATACGCTCGGTAACTTCTTCTCGAAAGCGGAAAACGTACAATAATGACATCGGATAAGGATTAGACACGGATGATCAAACATCTTTGAAACGAGAGAGCGCTCTGTAGTATTCTTTTTCTTGTTTTGTTCTTTTTTTGAACGATTGGTTGGTAAACACGAACGATTCTTATTTTCAAAGCAAACCCGGCGACCTCGCGTTTCTCACGAATTTTCATTAAATTTCTTCTCCACTGGGATCGACGGCAATAAAATCGGTCGCATAACAGCCCATCGAACGGAACCGCGGCGGATTCGTTGAAAATATCAGAAATTGACTTTCGCGACGTATAACCTCATTTGTAAATTGTTTTTTACCCCCAAACCCATTGCGTTTTATCGGATCGCTGTCGGGACGCTTGTTAAATCGGAAAATGATTTCCTAAGTTTCGTTCCGCTCGCGCGCGTTTCGTCGCGATTGCTTTTCGGGCTTCAATAATTTTCCCGCGATCGATTTTTTGTCATCGGCCGGAGAGCTCGCGGAAAAATACAACTGTTCCGCTGGCTCGCCGACCACGCGAACAACCATTTTCGCAAACGTGGAAATCGGCTATAGCTCTGCACGAATGCGACCCCCCTCCCCGCCGCTAGTTCCGGCAGCCATTTTACTTTTTGACCGATTGTTTTACAACCTGATAATGGATTTCACTCGGCGTTATATATTTTTCCATATCCGTGGAACAATCCCCTCCCATTCCCGCACAATGCACAACACACGTATTCCCATTCTTCTTGCACTCGCTAAAAATTCAAAAGCATTCGACGGTCAATCGATAATCGTTTACACATGTTTGAATAATGATGAACTTCTTGCATTTTTTTGTACCTCATTTAACGTCGCCTTTTTTATTCTTATGTGGGAATTATTTCGCGACGAGATCTATAGTTTAGTTTAAAGGTGGGCTCCGAACCACCTTGGGCACCACAGCGTTTTGCATTTATGAGCTCTAAAAATTTTCAAGAACTGCTAGAATATAAAATCTTAAAGAATTTAATACGATTCTTATGAATCTCGAGAAACCCCACTTTCTTCAAATTTGCCCACAAGAATTACAAATTGCATAACGCAGTCTAGTAATCACAGTACTGCTTCAATTATTTTGCACTATAGAATGAAATATTCGATTCGTTTGAATATGTCGGAATGAATTTCTGGTCAAGGATTAGTGTCACACCATTGTGTGACCGACGTGACTGTGAACCTGTTAAAGGAATAATTGAGTGCGGTTTAAATATAGTTAGAAAAGGGGGTGGAAGTTGGTAGAAAAATTAGTTCGCCAATACGACTGGCGAACGTTTCATCGATCGCTAAAACTTTGCACTGCAATTTACTTTCAGCGAAGGACAGTCGTCGCAACTTTAAACGTCCGTACGTTCGAATGCAGAGTACACGAGCCGAAGAACTAATATCAAGTCAATACTATAAAAATAATAATGTGATATGCACAACAGTAGACGATACAAGAAATCAGCGTCTGATCCAGTCGAAATTCGTGCGCAGAAAGATACGAGATCTTTTGAAACGTGAATTTGTGCCTTATTGAAAATTAAAGAATTGTTATATAGTCTTTCGTCGGTCGAAGAACTCAGACTTCCGGTTGTCGTGCGCGTTTGACAGAGGTCAGAAATCGTTTAACAAAACAATGGGAACTCAACCGTGTACGGACAAAAAAATTTTTTACTTGCTAAAGTCGATACTTTAAACCATATGCGACACTGTTTCAAATAAAAATTACAGGATTTCTCGAAATTAATAATACAGCAATAACAGCTTTTTGAAAGTGTAATCAAAGTGTAAAATTGAATAAACGAAATCGAAAATCGTTAAAAAATTTAAAATCATCAATTTCTATTTCTTGCAATTTATTGGGAAAGTTATAATGATTCGAGTAAGAGAGAAAGGAGAGAAAGGGAGGTTTGTTGGAGGTGACAACTGTCAAACGCGAACGGCAACGGGGAGTGGTTCCTGGACCCGACCGTGGTCCTGTGTGTAAGAAGCGTGTGTACGTGTGTAAATCACAGTTTACACGGATGAGAGAGCCGGGGCCGTCTCGGCCTCGTGGTGTGGAAAGTCTTAAGTGGCTAAGGTATCAGTATTGTGTCACCTGTGATGGCGATCTTGCAGGACCACTTGCTGGTACCCTCAAGGACGATCTGTTCGGCCTGCTCGAGACTGTCTATGTGCGTGTCCGGGTCGACTGAAAACGTCGTGCTGAAAAGAAGACAATGTCCTTGTCATCGAGACGTCCTTCGACAACCTCTCGTACCGATCGACGGCACGGCTGATTCCAATTCGAACCATAGCACACATCTTCCTGTGTCGACGACGTTGACCGGAAACCCGCGGGTACCTTGCAGAGGCCACCGAAGGACGTGGTAGGACAGTCTCAAAGCGTAGGGGGTCGTCGAAAAGACATTCAAAACGCGGTTCAGCAGCGGCGACGAGTCAGGCCAGACTAGCGAGAATGATAATGACGATGATGGGAGGATGGTCCCGGAAGGAACCCCTCCCCTAAAAACCCGCTTGAATGACGTTTTGCGCGGCAAACGTGAAAGCAAAAGCATCCCCCCCACACGCACACATACATACTGCCGATCCTCGGTGGAGGTCTCACCCTGGAGGCAGTCACTCTTTGGCTAACGATCGCGTGCTGTCGTCGCGCGGACATCACGATAGCGCAAGCGGAGGATGAGTCTCAAGTTTGGTGAACGGATGCGTGAATCGTGGCTGGGTAGAGAAGAAGCTTCGGATCGCTCGAAATGCCGGAGAGGAATGAAAGCGACAGGGGACGGGGGAATAATAACGGCTCTGGAGCGAGGATTGCGTCAGACAAATGGTGGACGGGAAGGGCGACGAATGAGAAAGACCCCGAATGGGACACGATGAATTCTCAAAAACGTGTCCACGGTAAACCACAATAATAGCGGGGACCTTTACGAGTCTTTTCGGATAGCTACCGGGATTTCGCTTGGTCGATAAACATTTTCGGGACACGGCTTACCGATAGGACTCGCGAGGACGCTCCGGAAATCGGGGGGATTCTCGTCACGGTTCGATTTCTATTTACACGACCTCGCAGAGTCGCCGGACTAACCTTCTCTCTGTGTAACGGGTGCATTTGCACTGACTGGCAGAAACATAATAACTAGACTGCAGACGATCTTTACGCACTTATGGCTCCCGAAAATTTTCTAGAAATGCTGAGATATTAAATTCGGCAGTGTTTTAGTACGATTTAAATTGTTTCAGATCTACAAGGGCAATTACCACCGAAAACAAGATTCTAATTGATTACACTTTCTTCAAACTAGTCTAGAAAGATTGCACAAACATCCGCAGTCGAATAATAAATATTGTATATTATCAATAATTCATACCTGTATCTTTCAATAATCAATACAATGTCACGAACACTTATCAAGTTTCACAATACTTTGCTCGAAAATTAATGAGGTTCCTTCTACACGGTTGATATTAGACTAACAGTGCACAGAGAGAGTTAAGATTTGCCCCCCCCCCCCCAATGTCCTTACTCTTCTACGACGCTGTTTCCCCACGCTTCCATACTGGAAGAGAGGGTAACTTTTTTCACCCGAAAGTCTGACGACTCTGCTACCTGCACATGATGAACAGGGGTTGCAGGAGGGGGGAGGGTCAGAGAGACCGTGACAATCCGGGTCCCATGGAAATCACCGACACAAATTTCACCGGCACAAGATTTGACTGACGAATACTTTGGCCGGCAACGCCTTCAACCGACAACGATTGTAGATTCGTCGGCCAAAGTAGTTGTCAATCATATCTGGAGTTGGTGAAATTTGTCGGTGAAAACCGTGTCAGGGAAATTTGTGTCGGTGATTTCCATGGAACCCGGCAATCCATGTGTATTGTCGCGATAGGAATTCCCTTTGAATGCGACATCGTGCGACGGAGTTCATTCGACAGGGTTAATCTGCGCGTTCCGCTGCTTTGCATACTCCACGGACCTCCCGAAAGCACTTGGCGAGGTTTCGATCGATCGCGACGCAACGAACAACAGCTGCGTAATCCTGACGCCACCTGTTAATCCTCGAGACGATAGAATTAGCGTCGCTTTGTTCAGACCCGCCTCGGCTTGTCATCCCGAAATAAGAAAACTTGTTGCATCGCGTGTCGTGGCTGATCGCCAACTTCGAGGCTCGGGAAAGTTTGTCGAAAGGCGAGTACAGTTTTTCGCACGGTGCCTGCTGACGTCGTTGGATCGATAGCGAAGAAGCAGGAACGGATGAAGACGTCCGTTTTGTCCGCAAGCCTCGAACCATCGTCGACGTCGAAATTACGGATAAAAGAGTGAACCTTGTTGGCGAACTACATCGGCCCCGCTATTTTGATCTTTCGGAGCGTAATAGGACGACAAGAAAGTAAGGGGTCATCTTATACAACGGGCAAAATGAACGAACGTAATTCGTTTCTTGTGTTACCCGCTTCTACCGACGCGCAGCGGTGGACGGGTTAACGAGACGGAAGAGAGACATAGTTCAAGGAACATCGGTTAATTCGGGCGTGCGCGGTCCGTTCCAGGAACTACAATTTCCAGTTGGTCTCCAGACAACTCTTCCTGCTGAAAACCTTGGAAGAAGAGTTGCTATGTCACTGCGACTCCACGCTCGTGCAACCGAAAAAACTTTACGTACGGTTGTCAGCGAGGAACTAAAGTAACCATTTAAGAACCCTTTTTGTCAAGATTAAGGTGGATACCTCATTTTTAAGGGGATCCCATCGAAATCACCGACACAAATTTTCCCGATACGGTTTTCACCGACAATATTTCACCGTCAACAGATTTGTCGGCCAAAGTAGACGTCGGTCAAATCTGGTGTCGGTGAAAACCATGTCGGGGAAATTTGTGTCAGTGATTTCCATGGAATCTTTTTAAGGGTAGTTGCAGGGGACATTCGAAACACTAGTATTTGCCCTCTTCCGAAAAAATCTCACACATTTCGGGTATCGAACCACGCGTTCCATATTTTTTTCCGATTTTTCGGATGAATACTTTCGTTTTATGAAAATGTAGAACACGGAAGAAATCGGAAAGGTTTATTGAGCAGTTCGGTACTATGCTCAACTATTTGTTGCTCTATAAAACATTTAATCGTTCATCTATTTTTAAAAGTTCCTCATTAAGGAACCTTCCGAGATGTTTAGGATGCGGATGACACGTTTCTCTGATCTCTAGCGGTCTACACAGATAGATGACCGATTGATGAAGCTAATCGATTGATTCCTAGCGACGAAGATGAGACAACTCGACTAACAGTATTGCTGCGACTAGGATATTCTAGCACAGATACACACGTAACAATAGAACTACACTTACCAGAGATTCACAGAAGCCAAACGGTGACTAACGACTGAAACGACCCCAGTCACTCAGCTAAACGGCTAAACGTCTTCGTAATTACAACGATCGAGGCTATATCTGTAGTCCTAGTATTTTTAACAGCAAACGTAGGAGATCGATGAAAAATATGGCTACTTTCGTTCGATTTGAAATCAGACAGCTACAACGATTGTGATTGGAAGGTTCTACGGTACGGTTCCCTAAATCGTTTTGCACAATGAAATATTATTGGAGATAACCAAACGGTGTACACCGCTATGGGGAATAACGCGTCATTAATTCCAACTATTCTGCGCGAGTGTGTTATCGAATATTTTCACGTGCGCAAACTCGAATTCGGAATTTTCCGCCGTTGGTAGCTGGGGCATGTCTCCCTAGAATTTTTGACAAACTCACAATTCTGCATACGAACCCTCTGTGCCTTCGCTTCCTAATTTCATCGACCATGAGTCTCCTGAACACTTACGGAAATTATGTTTTCAACCCTTCTGAGGTCGTACGAGGTCACAAATGAAAAAAAAACATATTTAGATCATTTTCACTTTTAGACCTTCGGTTTCTATTTTAAGTAGAATTGCATGGAAAAGTTCAGAAGCGATAAAAGAACAATGTTCAGTGACTTATAGACGACAGCCTACGTTCTACCGAAGGGGATGAGTCCGGTGATCCATGAAGATGCGTCGCGAAGATAAAAGCGTGGTGGACAGGAGGAGGGGATCGAACGGATCGTCGGGAAATGTCTAATATATTGATATCGTTGGATACGGAGGCGAGCGAGCGCAAATTATGTACACTTGGGCAAAATGGCGCGGTGATCGACGAAAACATTGAAGTAATTGGAAGGGACGTATGGAAATGGGATGCGCTTCGGAGGAATGACCTGTGAGATATATGCACCCGTTCGTCACATACGATATTTTCATTCACGATGTGAGTCTGTGTGTGTGTGCGCACGAGTGAATGTATATCTATTGCGCAGTGTTCACTCGTTGCAATACTCGATACCGGCTGCGGTGGACCGCTTCGAGGTCGAAGTGATTCTTGAGAACGCGCCAACGTATATTCTACCCTCCCTTCGATTTCTGGTGAATACAAGCAAACATTTTGCTAGCATTCGTGTGACATTTTTAAAGATGTTCTAGAGGTACAATGGAAGCAAAAGTACAAGAAATTCGAAATCCATCAATATATTGGCAATGAAAGTCATTCATGAGTATATTTTACATTAAAAAATAGATTAATTTAAAAAGCTTTCGTTTAATTAGTGAATTTCATGTTATATTTATTTTTTAAACAAATTGTCTTCGTATTATAAAAAATTGTAAGTGACTTTTACGAATAATTGTAACCCCTGATTTGAACTTGAAGATAATAAATTTGTGGTACTCAATATATATAATTACGCAATAAAGAGTTAAAAATAAATAATGTAGTAAAATTATGTTCTGATAATAACAAAAAACGTGACAACACTGTACTGCACTGTACTCAGCTGTATTTTTATATTTGAGAGTTGGTAGTATTGTATTCGTTTGGAAACTATCGTGATTTTGAACGTCTTAATTTATTTAAACATGTATAAATTAATTACAATGTCTGATACTTTAAAAGCGAAAACTTACTATTGGAAAGGTAAAATAAATTGAAAGAGAAACTTTATTTGTAGCGGTTTTCTCAATAGCAAAATGGTTTAAAAAGAAGAAAACCAAAGGCAACCTCAAATATTACGTAAAATGAAGAAGGCGAATCTAACATAACATATTAATATTGAAATTAATTTAATTTTTTTATTTTACTTCAGAAGAGTAAATTTTGTGTGGATGTAAAAGACCGACAAGTATTCAAACGTCGCGCGCAATCATCGTCTGCATTATAGATTATAGATGATACAGTTTGTAACAGTTTATAATTTTTTGCTCTGTAACTGGTTAGTGAATCCTAATAAATTTTGAACATAATTAATTACATAATTTTCACTATATATAAAAGAATGAAGTTTCTAGTTGCGTTTTTTTTCAAGGTTTAAATAGGATTTGAAGTGGAATTTTATGAATTCACCATAAGAAGATGTTAAAATGTGCAAACTTTAAGTTGCTACAAATATTAAACGGTGCAGTGAATCGAACCCAGACTTTGATAATTGCATTAATTTAGTAAGAATTATATCTTGTGAAATTTTTAAAAATCTTCTTGCGTTTTTATATACCTCCAGAACATCCTTAAGGAACAACTGAACGTGTAGTTTTCCGAATGGAATTGTACCGGGTGTCCAGAAAATGTGGTTTGTGGCCGACAGGTGGGAGGGGGATGGAGAAACAAGAGTGTGGAGAGAGAGAGAATTGTGTCCGCGGAACCGTGAAAACATTCGGAATATCACTAGCTGCGCAGCTCTACGCACACATATGCGATGAACGGGTGCATTCCGACAACGGGCACAGCCAAATCCGCTAGACAATATAGAATATATAGATGTGACAGTCAATACAACACAGCAGCAGCCGACAGAGCGTCATACGTCGATGATGAATAAATAATAACGATAATCACTAGACTGCGGATCTTGATGCATTTATAAAGAAATTGGTTGGGTGAAACTTAGAACAGTAAATGATTATAAAATTCAGTAAGGAATGAAATCAATTTCCATTTTATTCCTGATTGCCATGATCAATGCAGAATACTTTTATTCCGCATAAAGATCCGCAGTCTAACAATTGCAATCAATGAGCAAGAGAACCAATGGTAAGACAGATATAGACAAAGTAGAAACACATGAATGTGAATATGTGAAAGAGGGTTTGTGAGGGTTTGGTGGTAGGATATTGGTTTGTGAATAACAAAAACGGATGTTGGGCGAGTGGTTTGACAAACGAATAGAAAGATTCGGCAATAATAAATTAGACATTGAGGCACATAGGTGGTACACATATATGTATGTATCATATCGAGATGTATATATATATATATATATATTTGCATATATACATATAATATAAGAATCGAGCGCTTCACGTTTCATCGTTTCGTTGCACGGAGGGGTGCAAAACCGGTCATGGCCGGCGGTCACAACGAGCTGGCCACAAACCTGTAATGGCGATCTTCGCGGACCACTTGCTGGTACCGTCCAGAACCGACTGCTTCACCGACATCATGTGACCCGTATGTGCCGCGTCGTCGACCCCGAAGACTGACCTAAACTCCGACGAGACTTTCTTTCACATGAGCTGCGCCAACGGCCTAGATCTCGTCCTACCTGTGCCTCTCATTCTCATTTTCCGCGGACGTTTAAAATCATTTCATTTTTCTCACGAAACCGCTCCGCGAGGTCGAAGATCCGCGACTGGTACGTTTTCAAATAAATGCATTCTTAAAAATTGTTTTCTCGTCACACGAGAAACTCCTCGCCGTTTAAGATGGAAAAGGATAGGGGAAGGGGTTGGAAATTTATCCGACGCGAGAATTCACGCACGGTAACTGTTGCCTCTGATAAATAACTGTTTATCGGAAAGCCGATATCTCGACTTGGTTGGGCATGAATCGAGGCGGACGTTCAGCAGCGCGTGGCAGACCGTTCGAGTTCATCCGGGGATATTTTCAATGCGTCGGCGAACACATGGCTTTGTAATTAACGCGGCCGCGCGAACATCGATCAGTCCGCTAACGAGTACGTTGATTGCTCGATGGCAACGTACCAAAAAACGCGGGCGTCGTCGTATCTTCGACCTCCTGAGCCCGTCTCGTTTCGGCGCGAGATTTTACCGGCTCAACCCTCAGAGAAGACGAGACCCGGCCTTGCGAAAGCTACGAGGTTTTATGGTTCGTTTCACACGATCCTCGTATCTTTACCCCTGGCTCGCAATCGCCATTGCTCTTCGACTGCTCCGCTTCTTTTTCTTTCCTCGTCTTTCAAAGAGATCGTTACCCGATCGTATTGTCCTGCCTACGAACACACTGTGGCGCGCACGTCTCCATCGACACTGCTTTGCACGCTAAACGATCATTTCCGGCGTCGACTAACGATATTTCTTTGATACGAAAGTAACGAAAGCACCGACTTCTTTTTGCGAAGCTTTTTTTCTCGGCGCGATGCCTCGCCGGGTCCGCACAGTACTCTGTGCAAAATAATGCATGATTTTATCAACCCTTTGCGCTCGAAGCTATCTGAATTGCAGAAACTGGAAACTTTATAATCATTCTTTGAAATGAAGATCACCTTCATTTCTAAAAGAGAAATTACGGATATCATTGCCGATCAGAATCGCAATTATTTTTCCACTGTCTACTGCGTTTCATAAGTCCGGTAATTGACTAATTTGCAAAGTTTGACAGTTTTCAATCTTTCTCTCTCTATCTCCGAACTCGAATAGACGTTTCGTTCTTCGGCGCAAGTTAAAACGGAGGCTGGAAGCGCGGCTGCAACTCGGTGGATAAGTAAACGAAACTTTTTATTTCTTTCCTCCCGGTAATTTGTTCTAACGCTCGCGGCAGCTGTTCCATTAATTAATATCAGGCGGAAAAGTATCGAGTGGTCCGATAGCGAGACAAGCGGTACAAGCTAAATAATTGATCGATATTTAATCGATCGGATCGCGGCCCAGCCCGTTATCAACTCGAACAACTACGGGCGAAATTCCTCAACGGGGTGGCAATATTAATTAACCCTGATCCCTGTTAACCTATACACCGGTCACTCACCGACTTTCATCCAGACTATAGATCCAGCTTGTTCTATACTTCTATCTTTTCGACTCTCGAGACTGACGGACAGGGCACAGTGGGGTATTTGCCCGATTTCAGTTTCTCAAGCTTAAAAATGGTTCTTTTTTCATCAAAATAAATTTTAACAAAGTTACAGCAGTTTCATTATTCAGCAAAATTTTGAACTAGCTGTGGCTGCCTAAATTGGGCGAATACCCCATTGTGCGGGGTTACTGTATGTTCAAATTATACTTTTTGATTTGATCTAATTCTGTTATCTTTCTACTATATAAAATAATTTTGTAGTTTTTGTCGCGCAAGAACGCCGAGCGAATTACGTTTTGAAGGGGAATCGAAAATTAAGCGACTTCTATTTCGGTTCCACGCTCGATAAAGGCCCGTCCGAAACATCTAGCATTCGCGCGATTGACTTAAACGTAACGGCGGGGCATCGATCAGACTCATTATCAGTTATTAAGTAATCAAGGCTGGTGCATCGGTCGGAATTGCAATTTCCGTGGCTGGCAGCCGGGAAAATCGCCGGTGTTCCAAAAGCACGTAGCATACCGTTCCCATCGTTCATCGCTTTCCTTAGGTATAAACTGACTGGCTAATAATAATGCAACTGATCAAGCTGATAATTCCACCGCACATGGCATAATCGATACGACGCCACCCCTAATCGTATCTTCTCACGGTGCGAAATTAATCAGCGATGCAGCTACCCTCCAACAGCTATTACGGGCGGTCCATCCCTCATTAGCCGGGATTCCCTAATTATACGATACTAGTCTGAATTAGTTAATGACGCGGTTCTACAATTCCTATACGAGCTCGCGTTTCCCTAAAATCATGCAGCCGAAGAATTGTTTGAATTACCAATTATATATACGATTCATCAAATTATCTAAAATACAACGTATGGACATTTAAAATTTTTTAAAAATTACAAGATGTTCTACCGTTTCGTCCCCGAGTGTATGTTTTCACGTTTTCACTTTGGAAAATGTTTCGCGCGGCACGGATTCGGGGTCCCGCCGAGTAAGTGCATCGCATATTTTTATCGCGTCCGTTTTAAAATGTACGAGGGTCGTTTGAAACTGGAAAGTAGGCTCTTCCTTTTTTCACTATGCGGTACCTTATATTTTCGCCTCGGTAAAATGATAACTCGGTTTTTTCTCCAAGATGCGGGAGCGTTATGCTTTCTTTTTATTTAAAAGAAAAATAAAGAAATGCGTACACAACTCCTTTGTCTCGTTCTTACCTAGCGTTTCAAAAACAATTTACAATTTCTGTCTTGCCTCCGTTTCTCTCCGACGAATTTCCTCGTTGTTCCACCGTGATTTGTACGTCGACCTGATTTTTCCGGACTATCTGAACGCTGCCATTGTTTCGGTAAATAATGCAAGCCGGATCGCGAACGCGAGTCCCGCGGATACATAAGATCTGCCTCTCGAAATCAATTCACATGCAAATATTGAGAAGGATTTACGAAAGCTTTCGGAACGAACCGGATAATGAGTAGACGATTCCGTCGGACATTGGTTCGTCAAACGAAGTCATATTTTTCACGACGAAAAAGAAAGAACGGAGGGATTTTACGCGAAAAATACTGGCGTCGATTTCGACATAGGTATCGGTCGTAAAATACTGTAGGAAATACGATAGAGATTGACAGGCATGAAGATACGTCATTGACCATGAATATTTTTCGAACGAAATAAATTTGTTGCGTGCATCGATACGCGTGCAGCATATTGGATAGGTTAGGCATCAATCACAATTCTTGTTTGCGCGTTGTGTGCCGTCAAAAATTGTTCGTAAATTCACGAGTCACTTTTAGTGTGTTTCATCTCTTCACTCGAAAGAGAGAGAGAGAGAGAGAGAGAGAAATGTACATAATCAAATTATATTTTCAGTTTTCAGACCTGCAGGTCCTTTGAGACTTTGATTGCATGTTGTTTCGAATGCAACAATGCTGTTCAGGGTTGAAATCAATATTTCATCTTATCCCTCCATTCCACAATCGACGCAGAACATTTTTATCTCGCATAGAGATCCGCAGTTTAGTTATGGATGATAATTGGTCGACTTTATGATCTTTTAAAACGGCAGTCGATGTTCTGGCAGTATCCCGGCGCGGCAAGAAAAGTATTATAGCGTTTCATTATCCAATTTATCATCCTGATCGTGTCGGGCGTTGCTGGATCCGTTCGAAGCGGTAATTCAATCCCGTGAGTTTAATATCCCGCCTACCGCCCCGTAATATACCTTTGAACGGATATCGACGCATTATTATTGTAGCAGCAGCAGCAGCTTCCGGTTGACAGGCGCGAAATAAATGAGCGTTCTTCAGGTGAAGGATTCGCGTACCATTCTGCCCTCGATCGTTCGAGGCGACGTCAAAAGGATGATGCAGATTTGTAAATGGAGGCGGCTCGATCAATCAAGATTACACATCTGGTTAGAAGTACCGAGAATTTACCGTGCAGTCGGGTCGCGTCGTGTTTGCTCAGCGAATCGTCACGTGAAACAGTGCCGAGCACAGAGAATCGGTTAACAGCTGTACGAAACTTCAAGGCGCCATGTGCTCTGTGCTCGTTCTGCGAATTTTATATTACAGTCAATTCCGATACAACACGCGCCCTGTTCTGTCGATACCTTGCTAATGTCCTACGTGTACAGTAATCCTTTGATTCTTGTTCAGGGGGCTGTTCATGGAGCAGACAAGAATCGCAATTTAGACTTGCTTTTCTGATTTGTAGCTGCGTCTACTATTCTGATCGCGCCGAACGAGACTACAATAGAGCAACGGTGTCGACGACCCACAATTAGGGTTTCCAATGCCGGACCAAAAATATAATACTGGTATTCGATATTTTTTTTAAACGTTGTACTGGAATACTGGTATGGACAGCGGTATTAAATATTAAATACAATTTAATTTATCAACCACTAAATACAATTGAAATTATATAGTGTTCAGTCTTGTTTTAATCAGAAGAAATGCTAGAGATACGTTTTTAAAAGTCCCATGAAAAAATAATGAAAATTAAGATGTTTGAACATTCGATTCGTTGTGTCGATATAGTGGTGTTCACATCAAACAATAGTCGCCGCCCTGCTGCGCGGCACAGCGTTGACAAGCAGTGGAGTGAATAGGCCTAGACAGGATCAGGCCCGGGAAACTATTCGAATCTTTACTACACTCAGGTGGAACAGCGACCCTGACTTTCTTTTTATCCCAACAAATGGTTATATAAATTTTCTTATTGGGATAGAAGTAACGAAGCTACTCAATCGTCGAGAAACGGTACGTTCAGGCTTCTACTACTTTTTCATTTTCGCTAATTTAAAATTCAAATCAGGGATGGCTAGATCGCGAGAAAACTTGTTAAAAAGTTTCTGTGAAAAATTACGGACGGCTATAGCCTAGAATGATTTTCGAAAATTCGAGAATTCTTATAGCGACGAGGCGAGTTTCCATGCAGCGTATCTTTATTAAATTTCCGAGAATTACGAAGCAGCTATAATACATTAATCTAATACCGGGCTCCTGCCAGAAAAAAAGTGTATTGAATGGCTGTAACGGCAGGATCGGGAAGTTTCGCGGAGCTAACTGGGTCAGTAGTATCGGAGAAAAGTATGGGAAAGAGTATCGTAGCTGCCTTCATATATTCTTCTTGTACCGTTGGCGCAATAACAACGCTGTCCAATACTAATTTTACTTCGCGAGCTTTCTGGATATATTAAATTATTTAAAATTATCATCTTTATCGTGAATGCATCGAATCCGCAGTCGAGTAATAACAATGTTCGAAATAAGATTTATCAGAGAGATTATTCGCGGAACACAAAAGGCTGGTTGGAAGAAAGGTATCGTCGAAATTCTCGGTCAAAAATCACGTATGAATCGGCGGAACGACAGTTCGCGTTTGCCGAGAGAAAACAAGAGGCATCTGTTTCAGAATGGAACGTTTCGTTTACCGTTTTCCCGAGCATAAGTTCGCAGTGCTCGTAGGGCGACGCGCGAACAAAACTTGGTCTATCAGGAGGCATGCGCTAGGTTTTTCGAGTTCGAAGCTCCGAGAGAAATATTTTGAAATCCTTTGTGTCGTCCTGATGTTCCACAAAAGATGCGACGCGACACGGAACGCAACGCGGTATCGCGACGGACGGATCATAGCACTGTTTGCCAGCGCTCTTTATCGCGCGACGGTCGGCTGACCTAAATTCACCTATTCCACTGTCCCGGTGAAATCCTCAATGTCGGTATTCGCGCGGCGGTGTTCCCGGCCTCACACGGTCGAGCGGGCCATAACTAATCTATGCAAATGCTAAAACTTCGGATAATGTACCGTACCGGTCACGGCTACCCAGATTTGTCTTATGCTAACGATACATTTCCTGCTAGCGATTTCACCTTTTCAAGTGAAACTTCTTTTGGCAGGGTGTAAGCCTAATTCGCGTCACCGAATTCGCAACACGAAAAAGCGTAACGGTTAATGATATAAGCGGGGAAAGATATATTTAATATGTACAATACTGTCCCAATTCTTACCGACTACACAGAGTGTAAGTATAACGTTACGCGTTCTCGTGTCGCAGCCGGTTGTACCCTATACCCCTCTTCTCTCCGTTGAGAGCGGCGAGTAAGGTTAGCGCGTTACTCGTTTTCGAGTCGCGTTTTCCTAAAAAATCTCTGTATCTCGGAAACGGTGCGTTTCTTGGAAAAACAAACGATTTTCGAGAAAATTGAGAAAACGTTCATGTAATACTCATTTTTCTCGATTGCCTTCTAAACTATTTATCGCAACGAAAAATGTGATTGACAAAATCTGCAGATCTTCATATACTGTATCTTTTATGTCATATCACTTATGTTTGAAAAAACATACGGTTTCCGAGAAAATTGAGAAAACGTTAATGTAAAACTCGTTTTTTTTCGAATATCTTCTAAATTATGTATCGATTACTTCTTGCAGTATAGTAATGAACGACCAAAATTGTCGACGCAAAGGAGGACAGCGTATGGGAAAGAAAGAGACATAGTTCAAAGTATTTACCATACACTGTCCGGACGGAACAGAAGGAACTACACTGCAAGAAGTTTCACTTCTGTCGCGCGTGGTTTTCTACGCGCATGATTCTTTTTTATTGATTATGATTAAAAGCAGTGTTCTTCTTTAATTCATCGTGAGACCGTCTCCTTCATTAATATGAATAAGTAATGATAAAGTATTAAAAGCGATACCAATTGGATCTATTTTTGGAATTAAGTCGTCGGTGCAAAGCAGTGTCTTTTCTCCTTAAGATTCGAATGAATCTGCGTTCGAAGGAATCGGCGAGCAATGGCGACAGATCCTGCCAGAGGGATTGTAACGGATCGCTACAATGTCTCCCTCGAAACTCGGTGCGTTGCGACCGATCGACGACGCTTATCCGTCGAGTCGACTCTGCTGCGGCAGACAAGAAAAGGCAGAAAAGAAAGGAATAGCTTTTTCTTGGAAAGACTCACCGGATCAGCTCGAAGATCTCCGGTTTCTCGAGCTCCCTCTGCTTCATTC
The DNA here is from genome assembly GCA_028455595.1 of Lasioglossum vierecki. Lineage (NCBI taxonomy): Eukaryota > Metazoa > Arthropoda > Insecta > Hymenoptera > Halictidae > Lasioglossum > Lasioglossum vierecki. Next base: position 26,407,865 of record CM052335.1, read on the forward strand.
TCTCCTTCATGGCTGTGATTATGCTGTTCGCCTTATCCTCGGCCCCGTGTTTCGAACTCTTCTCAGCCGCCCCTGCGAAAACGAAACAATCGACCGGTGAAATGTCGTGGCGCAACGAATGCGATGCCGAATTAAATCGACTGGCGCGATCGAATGGCACCCTGAGCGATTTATTGATCAAGCGACGGGGGAGGGGGGCTGATTCGACCGTGAAAAACCGCTGGAACGTTGGGGTAACGGTGATTACGCGCACGTTCAGCCGTTTGTTGTTCTACGTTTGCCAACACGATCGCCAGCTGGAGGAAAGAATCAATAGTTGACTGGCCGCGTCGATAGGAATGTTAATAACTCATGCCGGCGAAAAAAGGCACAGTGAACGTTGCCCACGGAAAATTACGTTGCCCCCGGGATCGATCGGAGCGACCCTAATTGGATCTCGAGCATCGAGAGTTCTCATTTCAATTAGACTTGTTCGACGAATGCTGGATTAATCATTCTTTCGATCGAAATCGAAATGACTTTGCATGTTTCGGAAACACACTGTATTCAGGCTAGTAAATTAATCGAAGCAGATCTGGAGCAGAAAGCAAGGTAAAAACGTATTATTATCTGCGAAGTGAAAACTGTGTATCGGTAACAAGTGACTCGACGAACCGTGAGAAAATTAATTAAAAATCCTGCCTTCCGGCTTTCCACGCCAGTTCGTGCTGTTGCCCATCAATTAATCACCAATTAGCATCGGAGATTTGGTAACCATCTCTGTAAGGAAGACCCTTAAACTGCGCTCGGTTCGTTTCTGTTATCCCGGAGCGATGTATGCGTAATTAAGTAATCGACGAGATAAACTAACTGTGAAACAAGATCGTTCGCGACACAAAAGACGTCGCAGCATCGCGATCTTGTTACTTAAGATACGTAAACATCGTTCGGCAATTTGAATCGCGACTAACGAAACGGAAATAGGACGCGGAAAGAATGCGGAGGGTTGGTGTCCGAAATAATTGTTTCCATAGAATGAGTGAAGTGCTTGTTACACGGTCCAACTGCCAAAAATCGATTCTCACTATGCGATTCTTATAGACTTCTTCGCGCTGATTATACGAATCTGATCTTAATTTCTCTCCTAGACGCACAGTTTGCGAGAAGTTTGAGTTTGAAAAAAAAAAATATATTTTTCAACTTTGAACAAACATTGTGATGTTATAAAAGATATTGTATTGATCTTTACAGCAAGAGATTTTCTAAATTTTTAATTAAGGACGGGGAAACACCACTTGTGCACACATTTTTTAGGATATTTTTTAATTTATATAAAAAAATAAGGGTCCAGCGGAAAATCGAAATACACCACGCGATAGAGCAGACTGTTATTTTGAGAAATCACCCTTTCAATTTTCCAACATCGACGTTTTTTTCGATCTGGGAAGCAAAATATCCGTGCCCGATATGAGTTGCCGCCAGTGACGCTCACCACTAATGTCGGACACGGATATTTTGCTTCCCAGATCGAAAAAAACATCGATGTTGGAAAATTGAAAGGGTGATTTCTCAAAATAACAGTCTGCTCTATCGCGTGGTGTATTTCGATTTTCCGCTGGACCCTTATTTTTTCAGATAAATTATATTATTATCCAAAAACGGTGCAAAAGTGATACCTCTCCGTCTTTAATGATTGTTTAAACATGTTTAAAAAATCACAACCTATTACTATTCGACATCACTGGATTCGGGAAAGTCTAGAGAATCTTTTACTGCAAAGAACGATACAATATCTTTTATAATAACATCACAATATTTAATCAAGGTCGAAAAAAATGTTTTTTTTTTTAAACTCAAATTATATTTCTCTTAAACGTCAAAAAAATTTGAATTTTTTGAACCGTGTTATCAGGCGCGCGGTACTTCGGAAGAAAAGTTCTGTCGAGACTGAATTTCGTAGGGCAGGAGAGAGGACGGCTGATTTCATCTGGGAAAGTCCAAGGACACTCGTAATGCTGAGGCCATTCCCAGAATTTCAATTTGGCCCACGCCCTTTCTCCTTCTTTCGCCCTCCGTTAGAGAACGGCGCAGAGAAGGGGGATATGCTCGCAATTCTGTCGATCGAGATTTCGTTTTCATCCGATATTTCAACTATCTGAGATTCGCTCGACGAGACTAACGACTCTTGCCCTTCGAGCCCCATTATCGACGAAGTCTCGCCACCTGACTCGGATGCCGCGCCATTGTTTTACAACCAATTCTCGCGACCCCTCGCGGCGAAACTATCCCGAAGTTCGTACGCTAATTTTCTTCTCGAATTAAGGTGCCGGTCCTCCTCGAATCCCTCTCTTATCGCACTCTTATCGGAGTATTCGATAAAACCGAGTCCGTGAACTTTGATTGTAAAGAGTCTCCGTAGCTTACGAGTAAGTCATGAGCACAGTACGTGGTATTGTTTTTCTATAATTCTTACAGTTATTTCATTAAGCAAGTAAGTTGACATATTTTAAAAATTGTTTTAATTGTGTTTTCATCAACAGAATATCACCTTTTGTTTTTTAATAATTGACAGATGCATTCACTATTTTCTTGAAAAGGTTCTAAGCTAAGATCGAAACGTCGAAATTAATATATTGCTGGTTAATGGGTACGACCTGTACATCTACAAAAGAGGTCTAACAGCCAATAGGATCGCGTCGATATACCGATCTGCGAGCGCAGCAAACAGGGACATGATTTTCGCCTGATTTACGACGAACAAACATTTTTTTCACACGGTTCGTCGTGCCGGCCTCCTTTCCGCCCCCCACGCCACAAACCCTCCGGAGAAAAAGGTCGACTTTGTTTTTTCGAACTAAGTCACCGTGAACTGAGGTGCCCGTTTATTTTCCCGTACGGAGAAAATCAATTTTTCACGGAGGTGCGGCCGCGCCTGGAGTTTGTTCTCCCAACCCGGCCGCCGAACGATCGGTACGTGTAATTTCCGGTCTGGTTAAGCGGTGGCAATATTTTCGCGAGCGAAACTCGCGGGCACGGCCCCGGTGTAGCGATGCAGTGGTGCAACGGCGGCGCAGCGGCGGCTGCACCGGAAAATTAAAGGTCCTTGAATGTTCCGGCTCGACGAAAGACGCGAAACCCGTGCGCTGGCACGCGAGCCTCGCGATAAAAGTTTAAAGAGTGCGTCTTTCGGAGACCGGGGGAGAACACCGACCATTCACCGGCAGGGAATGAAAAAGCGGTTTAAGAAAAATGAAAAAACGCCTCGCGGTAAATGGTATCTCTCCGCCGACGCTCGCGGAAGTGGTTAAAGAGTTTAATCCGCCTCATACGCTTAACGAAATTTATTCACCAACTCAATTTCCCCGAATCTTTTGCACCCTGCGACCAAGCGATAACAGGTTTCGCTTTTTTGAAAACTTTCTACCCGGCACTGATAAAAATACATTTTTCATGTCAATGAAAATCGACGAAAAGAGCGAACAATCTCACGTTAACCGCTAGATTCGAGATTTTTCCCGCGGGCTCGCTTAACACGGAGTACATTAGACGCGCCAGTTAATTACGTTCCTGCCTGCGCCTCCGGCAATTAAGTTCGGAGAGACGCGGCATAATTTTAGCTGGTATCAACGTCCCAGTTCACGACGAGTTAATGTCCTGGTGGTTTGTCTCGCATATAGATTAGATCTGCAACTTTTCGCTTTCGAAAATACAGTATTTTATCCATAAATGTCCCAAAAGTCTGACCTGTAAATGTCCCAGATCTATCCACACTACTGCGGGGTGTATCCCCTTTAGGGGCCGTGAAGCTTGAGAGGCCTCGGTCGCCGAGAAATATGACTCCGTGTGGCTTGGGTATATCGGTGATCCTGCCTAATCGGAATTTCCAACTTCTCTATTTTCCATTATTTTTTATGGGACTTCCATGAACATATTTGTGGTATTTATCTAATAAAAAGCATACCAAATATGACATAATTCCGATGCTATTTACTTGTGTAATAGACAATTAAAGTTTCGGGCGCAAGGAAAGATAAACTTTCCGCGTCTCTTTCTTTCCCATACGCTAACCTTCTTAGCGCCCGAAACTTTAATTGTCTATTACACAAGTAAATATCATCGGAATTATATCATATGTGGTATGATTTTAATTAGAATAAATGCCAGAAATATGGTCATTGAAGTCCCATACAAAAATAATGGAAAATTAGGAAGTTGGAAATTTGGATTAGCTATGTTTATTATCTCTCGGCTACGTTCTCTACGTTCGACAAAAGTTCAAGAATACTGTCCCTGGCGCATAAATGTCCTTCGGCAGACCCGTGCTGGGGACTTATATGGATAAAATACTGCATCGATTTTCGAAGGAAACCGAGTTCCAAAAATAGCAGTCTGGTAAAAATGAGGGTATTATCGCGGAACGTGTTGATGAGGAGGTTTCGTCCGAGCCACAGGTGAGTCGGTCCTCGTCGTGGTTAAAGTAAAACGGTGGACAAAAGAAGTAATGGAATATACAATGGCTACTCACTCTGCAGACAGTCCGCGTTGAGTAGATCCTTGCATTTTTCGTGGCACTTGACACCGCACTCCGTGCACCGCACCCCCTGTCGCGCGATACCCCAGAGGAGACCCTCGCACTCGTAGCAGTAGGTCGGCGAGGTGGCTGTCCAGGTGACGAACTTGTGCGGCGTCGTCGAGGAGATCGGGTAGATCATTGCCTGCAGCGTTTTCTTGTACACGTGCATCTTCTGTGGGGTTTTCAGTTTTGCACACCGTCATTAGTATCAGCAAAGAAAATGGGGCCGCGGATAGGGGGCTTGGAAACTCTTTAAACGCACACCTCAAACCACCTCGGCTCGCTGCTCTTGCGATGGATGACCAGGGCTTGAAACCGGTCCGAGAATGAAAATATTTCAAACTTATCACACACGGTGTTCGTGCCAGGAGCAAAAAAAAAACAATTTACATTTTCTTCGATAATTGAATTTTCAATTTTCAGAATAAAAATGCGTTTCCGAAATTCATCGACACAAATCTGAATTCTTCGGAAATTAACGTCGACCAGAAAATCCCTCTAAAATTATTATAAGAAATAGATGTCGTAACAGTTTTCAAGCCCTGTAGGTTATACCGATCTCGACGGTTTTCTTTCGTGGTTGTGTACCAGCAAAGACTGCGAAATCAGGCTTCATCAAACAGGAAAATATTTCTGATACAAAATGTTCTGACCTGATGTCTTACTCTTTGCGAGGTACGCTTCTACCATGGATGTTGTATATATATATTTCTGACAGGAAGCAAGCTTCATTGGATATTCTTCCACTTTCGGACTCGCTCAGCTATGTTTTAACTGTAATTGACTGACAACCAAGAGCGAATGGAAAATGAAATTTCCAAGAGACGCGCAATCACAGTTCCGGAGTGGCTTCGGAAATTTTATCAAGCTGCTTGACGCGCTTAATTCGTTTAAAAGGAATATCTACGTTTTCAACGAATTCCAAACGAACCGCTTCTTATAGAACACTGTTTTCAAGAATATACAAGGTGCTTAAAAAATGTTGTACTTCCTTCTGTGAATCTTCGAAACGTTTTTTACTTCTCACGGACGTCTTGAAACAGACTTGTCCGGTTGCCAGTCAATTTAACGAAATTTCGTTCCCTCGAGTCCTGGATCTTTAAGGATTCTCTACGTTAACCATGAGTATTTACAACTGTATAAGGGAGCTTCGTAGCTATTAACAAAGACATGAACAGGAGACAGACGTGAGACTAGAAACTCTAACATAAGTCACCGATTGTCCGTGAAAAGTAGATCTTCTTGGTTTGGAGACTATGGCACAGCGATTGTTCGATCTAAGCAGAACTCGGACTGTTCCGTTACTTACTGGTCTTTCTTGCTTCAATCAAACCTTCGCTGCACCTCTAAATTCCTAGGACTTTTTACAGTGTCTCAGAAAGTACTGCGCGTCCAAGTCGGTAGAGCGATTTTCTGTTATGATCTTTTACGATTTGTCCACAGGCAATTCATTCTCTGATCACGCAACAGAGAATAACGGAAATTCGGGCCGGAAAGTCGCGCAGTATTTCCTGCAAGAAAACCCCCTAATATCTTCATGCTGCTACCCGCAATAAGTTCCCGGGTTCAAGGTTAGTCAGTGAGCCGAGGTGCGATTCACCCGACGAGAACACAAATGTGGTTCGACGATCGCCGCTAGAGTGTCGGCAATTTTCAGCGGGATATATCCAGATCCTTGACTGATCTGCGTTTTCGAGCCTCTCAGCCGCCATACTTCTATCGTCGAATTCGACGAACTCGAGACACACTCTCATGCAGAGTCAAACATTCCGCAAGACGACCATACACGCTGCCAGTCGCGCCAGTCACACACTAGCAGTCGCGTGTAAACACGCGTAAGGTCATAACGTGCCGGGAGCGTTGGTGCCTGCGAGACCTAATTGCCACACGCAATCCTGTGTATATAGATTGAATAGGTTTGACAAGGGGGGGGGGGGAAAGGAGCATCTGATTGGATGTTCAGCCGCTTGCGAGGATTCGCAAGGATCACCGTTCGATACGCGGCGTCTTGTGTCACACGTTGTCGCGTCGGCTTCCTTGCGAACCTCCTCTAACGAGGGGGCTAACAACACGTGGGAGAAGCCAGACGAGAAGGCTAATCCTGTCACTGGTCTAGACGCGTGTTTGTCCTTGTCAACTGGTTACGCTGGCTCCGCTAATTATCTGACAAAACCACCCCCGGTCCCATCAAAGATCGACCACCGATCTTACCAGGCTTCCTTTGACAGTGCGCATCCCTGCGCAGCCTCCACCCTTAATTATTATTATTATTATTATTTATTATAGACGGACTGAAGCCCTTTACATAAGTGTTTAGAAAATTAAAGGAAGAAAAAGATACAAGACTACCTGTCTAAGAAGAAAGAAGGGACATGTAAAATAATAATGGTACAATCGATAGGTATTATTATATAATCCTGCCTAGTTGCATTTTAAACTTTTTCAAAGATTCAATGAAAAAATCAATATGATTATAAATAGTGCATGATTTTGCAATAATGCGATTCATTGGATTAATTCACGTTCCGATAGATAAAAATTGATTTGCGCAAGTAGAGAAGAACAATCAATATGATTATTAATTAAATTAAAAATAAAGCTCTGGTCGGTTAATCATGATCAAATTAAATATTTTCTTGTCTGTGGACGACCTTAAAAAGTCATTATCTCGTGTCGAAAAGTCTCCTCTTAAGAATTCTAGAATTAGGGACCCTACGGGCCACGCGCTTGCAGCAGAAAATTGACCTAACATTTGGTGGATACCGTTCCCAGATATTTTCGATAAAAAAAAGTTCATTTATCGTGTTTCTTTATATTGTCGCGCAAAATCTAGGGTCCTCTGGTAACATTTGCTTTTTAACATTTGAGGAATTTTTTTTTCAACTGGCAGACATACCGCGCCAGTTTTTCTTTATCCCGACACCGAGAAAAATATAAAAAGCCATTGTCTTGCGTCGGAACGTTTTCTCTTCGGAAAGACATGTGAAATATTAAATGGAAATGGTTTCGTTGGACAGAAGCATGAAGAATCGCAAGACGGTGGTCGTTGTATCGGATGTTCGCGTTTCTGTTCCCCAGTTGCCTTTTATTTTCGAATATTTCCTCGTGGATTTCGAGCGACGCCAGCGATTCAGTTTCTAAGGGTCCGCGGCCAGAATTGGGTTTAGGGGATGATGCTACGAGGTTCCTCGAGGTGTCGGTATCTATTTCTTCGTGTCTCTCGGATCGGGGACCATCGGCCCGAAGCTCTCGAGGATCCTCCGCCACGGTTCTTTTCACTCGAATTTTATCTTTCTCTCGTATCGACACTTCGAAAAGGGCTTCCTGTCGGATGATCGAAAAGCGGAATTTTATTCGGACATTCTCTCCCTCGGAAAAACGGCACTTCTCCTATCGATTCGGTGAACACCCTTGCCTCGATTACGTTCACCGTTCCTTTCTTTATTTCGGCAATCATACACTCACGGACAAAAGAAACTTTGCAGTTTGAATTTTCTTCGGATGAGTATTAACTCTTTGGACTCTCAGCAATTTTAATTCGTATACAAAGAAAATATAAAGTTGATGTTTTTGGCGTACCGGTTCGATCACTTTAATTGAAAGCAATTTTACAATATATTAATATCGACCATGACAACGTGGTATACAGACAGTTAAATGTGGTTAGGATTTGACTTTTCAAGGTTTGAAATAACCGGCGGATATCGATTAGCCTACGCATCGATCGATTATCTGATTCGTGACGTCAGAGAGTTTCACTGTTTGTATCAATATCGTACAAGTAAGACATGAACAATTCTTAAAGTTATTTCAATAAGCAAGTAAGTTGACATATTTCAAAAAGTGTTTAACATGTTCTCATTAACAAAAGATTACTTTCATATTGTTTTAATAATTCACAGATGCAATCATTATTCTCTTGAAAAGGGTCTAAACAATTCAATAATATTAAAACTATTTTAATTCACTGACGCCTCAGAGTCGCCATTCGAGTACAAAGGGTTAATAACATCAATCACATTTAACTTCTTTTGTTCATTAATCTGTTTTCACATAATGCATCAACAATTCATTTTAAGTAATAGGTAAGTCTTTTTGCAACATTAATTATTCTAAAATAATCCCGATTACCGATCGTAAATGTTAGATATTTAATTTAATAAATAAATCTAGCAATTTTGCAATAAACATTTCTTTTTTGAAAAATTTGAAAAATTTGAAAAATTGCGTTTGCTATAATAACTTTAGTTATGAAAATTGTGAATTGAAAAACTGATTTGTACACGCTGCTGGTTTAGTTTTAAACCGTATCTAGAACGTAAATTCTGAACCAGCGGCGTGTACAAATTGTTTATAAATCGTGTACAATCGTTTTTCAATGCACAATTTACATAACTAAAGTTATTATAATAAACGCAATATTTTCTTTGAAAAAGGTTCAAAACTGAATCGAAAAGTAATTAAAACTAAATATTAATTATTCTTGATCGAAACACTTTGTAACATTTGCATTCCAATCTCATATACGACAACTTGATAGGTATTTTGTAAAAAATTCGTTAAATTTTCTTTTGCCCGCTCGTCTCGAGAGAGAAAAAAAGAGAGACAGACAGAGAGAGAGAGAGAGAGAGAGAGATAGAGAGAGAGAGAGAGGAAGAGAGAGAAAAGATGTTATTCTAGGTGTCGCACTATTTGAGCGTTCTGCGAGGGATGTAGAAAGCATCGATCCGCTAAAAAAGCTCTATAGGTTGCACACGCAGTGATTTCCGGATGTTCCTGATTTCGCCGATTCGGTTATGTATGCGATTTCGAAATATTTCGGTTATTGCTGATATTATGCAACGCGATACGCGAGTCTGGCAAACTTGAATTATTATTTTTACTCGATTCACATCGAGCTACGTGATTCGGCGAACGTGTTATTTATGTTACGGAGCCGGTCACATTGCCAACTACACCATGCTCGAATATTAAAAGAGTATCTGAAAATGCTAAAACAATTTCGCTGGCAATTAATGAAGATAATATAAATAATTCTCCAATTAAGCGATTAACATCGTCGCGCGAGCGTTCGCTCGATTCAGCGAATACGAGGAATATCCGGGATCACGTACGGGGATCGGAGAATCCTAGCTATAGCCTAATTACTCCCGGTTTACATGACCACTGTAGCATCTCATATCCATGATTTCCTATACGTGACCCACATACACTCGCACAGGCGTCCACAGATATATACATACACGTACATCGCGATCGCACACGCACACGTACACGTCCCGACTACTACGGCACGCGTTCAGCAATTCTCGTGACGGATGTGTACAAATAGTTATGCAAATACGCATGACGTTCACCCTAGCCGCTAGAAGAAACGGACTCGTCTAGGTTCGCTACGAACGTTGCTTGTCTCAGAGTCACAGAGCGTGATCAAACAGAAAGAGCGATAGAGACAGACAGAAAGAAAGAGAGAGAGAGAGAGAGAGAGAGAGAGAGAGAGAGAGAGAGAGAGAGAGAGAGAGAAAGGCAAAGAAAGATAGTAGAAGAGAAAGTTTGGAAGAAAGAGATAGAGAGATAGAGATAGAGAGAGAGAAAGAGACAGAGGTTGGGCCACACTTACGTGAAAGAAAATAGCGCGGAAATGAGGATAAAATGCAGCACAGTTCATGTGAAAAGAAAAAAAGTTATCAGAGGTTAAAGTTCAGCTCCACATAGAGCCTTCACCGGATGCGCATTCATGTGAATCGCAGCTTAAAGCTAGATGGCGCGTGCTCTGACGTTCTACAGGCGAGCATAGATCCTAATCTGTACCCTGAAACAGGCTAAACTGACACGCTTATCGAGGATCCGAATTCGAAATGAAATTCGCGGGAGTCTTGAGGCTGGCTCGACGTCCAGTCTATTCTTAAACGCAACGTGCCACCACAGGTAACAGAATCTGACGCCTGTCACGTTTCCTCGAATCGGCATCCTCCCTTCTTCACCACCTTCCTTGCACAACGTGGCCAGTCTATTCGGCGAGACTCAATATTTTGTACTCAATAACTTTCAATATTTTCCCTTTGATAGCGGGAAACCTCGACGCGGGCGACGAGACGCAACAGATCCAGTCAATAAAAGGCTTTACACCGGTTATAATGCGAGCGCAGGGAACTCGAGAGACTCGGAGGACCACATAAACCCAATTGAAGAAGTTGAAACCTCTCGAAGTTTCCTGCGAGTAGGTATGAGTTCCGAACAACTCGGGAAAGTTTAGGGGATGCTCGGGATCCTGTTAGGTCCTTAGAAGATCTTGGAATACGTGGAAACCTGCCGCTCTTTTACAGTCTCTTTGCCATTATTGGGTTCATCAAAGAAATCTTTTGTGTTTCGATCCAAGTTTCCAATATAGTCGAACGTGTCTGACCGATATAGACTAGCCACACCTGTCAGTTCTTTCCTTGCGATTCTATTACCTATGATAGTATTCTCCTATGGTTCGTCTATCGCTCTCACGCGATCTTCCAATCGAAGGGGCCGCCCCTCGCCCTCCGACTTCGCGACAGAACCGCGAGTTCGCCGACGAAGCTCGCAGCTCCGTCGCGTGCACGATAATTGTCTATCAAGATCCCTCTAACGAACTTCGCCGCCAGAAAATGCTCGACGACCGGTGAGAGGGGCAACCCATCCCCGTAATTTCGATCTAGGCTGCCGACATTCGACGCAGCAACCGAACGATCTTTACCGCAGCCTTCGGGGAGACAGGCCGGAGGACGTTCGGTAAATTGATTCCTTTGATTATGCGTCTCTCGCTTCTGCCGCATCTACGTCCCGAATCTATGCTCCGTTCCGATAACGGCTTTTTGACACGTACCCGCGATCAGAAACGGTCCTTGCCAATTCTTACACGAAGTTAATCTAGATATTTTCACGCAAAACCGATAGACAGAAAAAGCAAAAAGAGGGACACGTCCGGAAGCTTCCGTTGGAAGATTAAATTCCTTCTCCCAAGGACGTTTCAAGCTTACACGTCCTCTTTCCACGGTTTTGCACGCGACTAAACTCTTTTCCTGAGCGACGACGATTCCTCCCGATTCCCGAAAACGGTTTCTCGGATAGGCGACAACGCGATAGATGACGGTGATGCCTGTAAGGACAATCGTTCAAGGACGAATTCTTACCAGATCCTCGTTGTTCAATGTTTCTCTTGGTACCGCTGCCGTCAGGCCCGCCGCGTTCCTCTTCGTGGCCGCCATTGTCTGCGAAAAGATAGAAATTAATGTTCATCTGATCCGGGAACAATGCCTTCCAGTCTCTCTATTGTGTAGACAGAGATAAAGAGCAGGAAGAGAGAAACTGAAAGGGGGTGGGAGAGAGGAGCGGTGATAGTGAATGAAAATGAAAATGACGACGCGGAAAACGATGAAAATAAACGGAATAGTGAGAGAGGCGGGTTACGCGGCCTTCCGATATGAGAAAATGAAAAACACGAGTGGGGGTGACGTGACGTTTCAGCGTGAGCTTACTGTAGAGATATAGAAAAATCTCTGAATAGTAAACATAGAAGTTCTACAACGACACAGTACCTCTAGAAAAATATACACTGCTTTTACTTGTGACCGATGCAACGTGTGCGGCCTGTTTCGAAATTATACGTCGCGACCACTATAGCGTGGGGCGTAAAAATGCCCCACAAAATTCACCTTGGCCCTTTTTTTCAAGGTCAAACCTTTTTCTTATCACATCCTACGGTACTCGTCATATGTCTTCTCCGCGAGTACTGCAGGATGCGATAAAAAAACTGTTTCACCTTGAACAGGTGGACGCGATATGTAATTTTGAAAGACCCTGTTACATCGTTTCGAAAAATCAAAGACACAGCTACTTGCGAAATCATTGAAAAAAGAAATTGCAGGTACGTGATATCGAGCTTCTACATTTGGCATATGCGTTTCCGTTTGGCATTCCGTTTCAGGGTTTCGCCACGCGAAACGTAAAGATGTGCAATGAGCACGATGCAGATCGTTGCAACGCTAGTTGAGCTCCTACGAATATGTATGCCAAATATATTTGAGATATCAGTGTTCTTATTTACAGATGTTATGTACAGACGTGTTAAAATTAAAGGTGTGCGGGTACCCGAAAATACGGGATGGGGATCTTTTTCGGGTTTGAGCGGGGTCCCGAAAGTTTCTCCGACATATCAATATATTCGATTATAGGGTTGGCACCCCAGGCCAAAATCGTGATCTTTTTATCTTTTTTTGAAATATACAAACGAGCTTAACTTGCTATTATTATAAGCTAATAGAGATTGTTCAACAAACTCAAACAAACAGTTTTACGAGTCGTAAATCTTTTATTGTAAAATATATTCAGTGGATAACAATCGTAAGACAAATAGTACAGTCATTGGCCCAGTGAAAAGTAAACGTTAAACACAGGATATTGGTTTCATAATTAAACCTATATACACTTATTACATATGTAGTAGAGTCCGAAATTAAGTTATAAAGCGATAAAGTATTGTTACTCGTAACGAAAATTTTAATAAAACACTATTTACACTGCACTGTGGTCATCCGTCAGTCTTACTAGATGTACAGTATTTTATCCATTTAAGTCCCCAGCGATAGCGATAGCAAAACTCTCCTTCCTTGCGCCCGAAATTTTAATTGTCCATTACATAAGTAAATATCATCGAAATTATATCATATTTAGTATGATTTTTATAAGAAAAATGTCACAAATGTGGTCATCGAAGTTGCATAAAAAAATAATAAAAAACAAAGAAGTTAGAAATCCGGATTAGTTGATCTCACGGATATACCCACAATGGGGTATACCCCACAGTAGTGGGTATAGATCTGGGACATTTACAGGTCAGACTTTTGGGACATTTATGGATAAAATACTGTACCAGCGTTGCTAACAGTCACATGTGGAACTCTGTTATGAAACCTTAAACGTTGCTTTGAAATATAAATAAGAAGCAATACAAAATGATTTTCTATACCGGGAATTCTTAATATTTGCCGTTTAAATAAAAAGTGCCAATAACTGCTGCAGTGCTAGCAATAGTACAGTTTACCCTATTAATTTATGTGTCAGACAAATTTTCGGGCTCTCGACCGACCCGACCCGACCCGAGGCTCGGGTACCCGCACATCACTAGTTAAAATGTGTTTTATTTACATTGGCTTGTCTGGAAGCCGTGCTCTCAGCGAAAATGGCGGCTAAGCATCTCGATTCTCAGCGAAATACACTACAAATCTATGAGCAATGCAACTAAATAAACTTGAAAAGATTCAAGTGTTCTATCGTTCACAGCTACCGTTACTGAAAGACCAAGTGATCAAGATTCGAACGCTGCTAATCAGGCCATCGAGATCGAAGAGCTCTGCTCGAAGACGAATTCGTGTCTTGGCATAAGAAACATCGATCCATATTCAACATCGTATGGGCAGTGCAACAAATTGAATAATTAATTTTTAGGTAAATATTTACAAAGACCACCTTTGGATCTCGATCATCTTTCAACGCGTTTAATCGTTCCCAGTAGAATCGCGAAGGTCTATGAAAAAGTGCTAAGAAAAATATCTTAAAGAACTAATTATCATATTGCATTACACCTGAATAATTAATGAACTATTCATCCCTTGTGCCGCTACTCGGAATCGACCTGACAACACATTTAAACGATGATCAAGATCGAAGGTAGCGTTTTCATTCGGATGATCAGCGATTTCTGTCGGCGCGGTAGAAAATCCGAAGGTCGGAACGCGATCGTACAGAACTGAAAGCGAGAAACGAACAAAACGGAACCGCGCGAAGAGAGGGTCGAATAAAACGAAAACGGAACGAGATAAAATGGTCGGTAGGACGAGTTGACTCGAATCAAGAATCGATCAATGGAAAATCCGAGCGAGTGTGTCTGTGTGTGGCGAGAAACGGAAACACGACAAATGAATGGCCGGATGACGATAAAAGGCATTGAGCGAGATAGAAACGGTGAATCTCTACGAAGAGAGTCTAATCCAATTAGCTTATAGGGTCGTGGTAGGTGTGGCGCGTCAGGATTTGCGGCTGGCTAGATTTCAATTAAGATATTATGCACGGGGCCCCGTGCTCGATGCATGCGCTACTGTCTGCTCCCAGGTGGACAGACGCTAATTCCAGAGCACTAATTTCGCGCCTCGCCTACTTCTCCTCTCCCCCCCCCCCTTCCTGATCTTCTATCGGCTTTTCTACACTCCCAAGCGTGTTCGTGATGTGATAAGCGTTTTTCTATCGCACGGGGCACCGTGATCTCTATCTTCATCTTTTCTCCCCGAGCTTTCGTTCCACGAAAGCCGACAGCTCTTTCGAGACTCGCCACAATCCTTGATCATCGGATATTGCATCAGTAGCCGCGTGGAGAAATTCATTTACTCGCTCCAGAGTCGCCAGATCAGGGGAATCGGACGTAGAAGGGGAAGGGCAGGGGGTCACGTGAAAATGGAGAATGGAAAGGGTGGAGTGGGAGGAAAGTGTTAATCTGACGACAATTCCCCCCATTTGTCCAGGATCTTTCCAAACCCCGAAACAGAGTTAACAAATTTCTCTTCGACTACTCACCGTGTACATCTTCTGCGACCACTTTCGGCCTGCACAATTGCGATCGTCTAAGCGACTTAGACACGTATGTGCACTCGTTCCGCATCCTGAGGATGCGTTGCGGTTCGTGCTCCCCCTTTCTCGCGTTCTCGAAGCAAAAATCGACGCTGCTCGTCGAAAAAAGTATGAACACGGAACCGGTGAGAGAAAGGAAGAGCATCGGGTGGACGATATCGCGTGATCACTCGTGATCCCCGGAAAGCGGTGGTTGGATTGGTTAGCTCCACGCTCGATTAACCAACTAATTACGTTCTAACAAACCAAGACAATCAAGACTACTTTGTCGGGAGACTACTGGTTCATGCGTGACGATTCCCGTGCGGGTACACTCGGAAGATTCAAAATCACAATTACGGAATAACGTGCACGCGTAACCGCTATGACCTCTAGAGAACGCCGATGTACCGCGATTCCGATCGATAAAGGATATCGCTCATTTGTAACTAGAGAGATGGTTCTCTAGCGGACGTCCAGCGGATACGCTCGATATTTACCCACCGGAAAAGTAGATTAGAACAGCTAGAGCAAAAAGTGACGAGAAAAACGTTCGAGGCTACAGCGTCGACGGGAGAACACGGCACAAGCAACGCTTCGAATAGAAAAAAAAAATAAAGGAAGAACGGCGAAGGTTTTCCGCGAGCACCTCGCTAATTACAACGATATCTTGTTACCGAACGGGCGTCGAGATGGTGCGGCCCAGTAATTTTGTCGCGACACGCGAAACGACCGTCATGGCGCTTCTGATCCTTCAATTAGAAAATTCCACACGCTCGATGGTAATTTCGAATTTCTCGCTAAGTTCTCGGCGCCTGTTACGGTCTCGGCGGTCGGTCTCGTAAAATAGTGGAGAGTTGTGCAAGCAAAGAAACGCGATTTTTCAAAAAAAATTTTTTAAAGAGGGTTGCAAAGCGTTGCTCGCGCGCGTCGCAGAAACGAAACGTCCGCGAAAGGAACGGATCCCGCGAACGAGAATGGAAACTGTGCGAACCGCAGAAGCGAACATATATACACACACACATAGACGCAACGTCGAGAGAGCTAGGTGCGAAACGAAAGTCGAGCGAAACGGAAAAAAGATGCGACGGAAAAAAGGCCGCGCGACAACGTGTGCATGAACTGACGTAGGAAGAAGCATGCGGTCTACGTAACGCAGTAAAAACAAGCCTTTTATTTAACTAAGTTAAGGAGGCATTTTAATTAGTACCTTCAAGACCTGGAGGTAGAATTTTTGAGAGTTTTTGAGAGGTTTTTTTCAGTGAGTGGTTTTGTATTTTTCAGGTGTTCAGGTGGATACAACAACGGGCGCCACAGAGAACAAACAAAGAAAATGGCATTAGATGCCGGTTAGTAACGTGTATCACTTGCATCTCTCTCTTTTTTCTTAGCTCACTTGTCTCTAGTTATCGCGTTTTGGTCGATTGCTTTTTCTAATGCTTTGCATGTCGAACGGGTAGAACAGATACATTAAAAGATTCAAAGGCACGAGAGGCACAGAACGTAAATCGGGTTTCGTTCGCCGAGATGGAACGATCTTCGAGGAGACGTGGTTAATAAACGAACGAGCAGCTTCTGGTTTAGGGTGGCATCCTCCTGATCCCGAAGATCGTTCCCTCTCGGCGGACTTGAAAACCGAAAATTACTGGGACCAGACGACGCATTCGCGTTTTCGTGATTCCACTATAATTTGCAAAGAATCGCCTTCTAAAACGAACGACAAAATGCCGGCGTCGCTTCCGGTCCCAGTCACTTTCGCGCGGCTGTCCCGCGTGCCGTCCGGGCCCTCGTTTCAACTTTCCTTTTGCAAAATTTGGGACCGTTGAAAAATTCTATTCTGTTACGAAGATAGATTATAAATTAAACATAAACTGTTTTCGATATTTACTTTGAAAATAAAATTCAATGGTTGAATTTTAAAGAGTGAGCTTTATGAATCAATTATACAGGGTGTTTCGTCTAAAACAGGACACATAAATATCTCCTCCAATTGTGAGGGTACAAAAAATATTTTGTGCACTATTTGAATGGTTTGAAGGAACCGTTATATTGCAAACA
>CM052335.1:26425203-26489186 GCA_028455595.1 Lasioglossum vierecki
ATCACCCCTTAAATTTTCTCCCACCTGTAGTCGAACACCCTGTATACGATTATTTAAACAATTACATTATTTTGCACGAGGAACCGCCGTCTACTTATTAGTAATAAATCTATGTTATTACACGTGAAACTTATTACTCCAATTAAAAGTATACCCAATGAAGTGAGACTATACAAGGAAATCGCGTCTAGTTCGTTTTCGTGCGAGACGAATCGACTGTGCCGGATTAAGCCCCGTAGCAGTAGAAAATTGACCTAACGTTTGGTCGATACCGTAACTAGATATTTTTGCTAAAAAAAAGGTCATTCATTGTGTTTTATTATATTAAAACCAAAACCAAGGGCCCCGTGGTAACATTTGTTACGGGCCCCGCGCTGGTTTAATCCGGTAATATTTGTGGCACGACGAAAACAGAAATATTTCCATATACAGGCAAACGAGGCCGTGTAATTCGACGGCAATGAAAACGAAAGCGTGAACCGCTCGGTCCCGGCCCTACTACTGTCAGCAGGTTTTACGAGCGCTCGACTTTCTAATGGCTGCGTGTACACAATTGCGAAGTCATTCGAACACCGCAATGTCGATTGTAATCTGACTATACTGTTTTCTGGCTGGTAGATTTATTGGTCTGTAAAAGCCCACGGCAAACCGTTCCGTCGAGTGAGGCGATCGAGATCTGATAAATGCAAGGTATGACGTTCCGGCGAACTTCGTTTCGACCCTACGGTCGACCGAAATTACCACTTTAGTTGCCGCGTCCCCCAAAACTAGAAAACGAAATGATTTAACTACGATGACATTTTAAAATACGTCTTTCGCAGATCAAACACTTTTCCAATCATTTCCCATCAGCTAACTCGTCGATCTGTCGACCACAAATATTTTTATCCGCCTCGAACTTTCGTCGATTTATTTACCACTCGACTCCATCATCGGCTCACTCGACATTTCAGGGAATCGGAAAAATCTCAAAATTCAATAGCCGATAAAAGTGATCTGGTTATAGCGTTAAGAAGATATATGTAAAACAAAAAAAAAAACAAACTATATTCAAAATCAACACACGGCCGACCGCGTCGCTTCATCAATCTAAATGGAATCACTTCCAGTTCGGCAAACGAAAATCTACTATAATTGCGTAACGTTTCGCGTGCATAGACTGCGGTGCGGTAATAAAGTGAACAAACGTTGACAGACGATTCGTAGTGAATTGCCAGCGTTAATACTCGGAGTCAGCGAACTGCAATTTCCGCGGTTAACGGCGTCGTGTCTTTGCCGATGCATCTTGAAAATTCGAAGATCACCGTGAACAGAAACGTTCGAGTTTTTGATCGCGATTGAAGCAGGGGATCGTCCAGCTTTCGTCTTCAAATTGCTTCGTCGATTATCGCAGTATAGTAAAATCGTGTCGATCATTTGTCGAAGGTTGCGCGGATGGTGGAATAGAAGTATCGATCTTCGTGCTCGTTTTGTGGGGATTTCGAGCTGGGATAGGAAAAGCGGAGCCAGGCAATCTCGAGGAGAGTTCGTTGTTGCCTCGCGCGATGGTGGACGCGCGCAAGAGACACGACGATAGGGAGACAAGGAGCTGGGAAGGAGCAAAGCCGATCCGGGACATAAGGTCGACGTGTAAAGGAGGGATTTGCATAGAACGACAGGTTCCTCCTTTCTGCGGCAAAGGTACAAATAGAATTGCACAGTTGGAGGAACTGGAGGGAACAGCACACTCCGATGGGACGGTCAAGAAGCACTAGAACACATGAAGCTCTGATCGGTGTCGGTCTTGGTCGTCCATGACATTTCTTCAAGATCCCGATCGTCGATTCGGTACTCTAATCTCGCCTTGGTTATGGCTATTGTTACCACGCACCTCGCCCTAGGGAATTCTTGGTCGTTCACTTGCTCCTGATAAACTGTATCGCCGCAAAACCGACCTCGTTTCGAGGTTATTACCCTTGGTGGGCTACGTGGAGATAGGGTGGAAGACCCGTTTACTGTCGCCTGCCCAATTACTGTCAACCTAGACTGTTACTAATGTTCTTTTATTTTCCTGTTTATTGTACACTGTGTCTTAAAGATGTTGCATTTGAAAGAGGTGATTCGGGAATCACCTCCTTCGAGGAAGTACAACATTTTTGGTATTTCTTGATTATATCGTGGGTAATGAAAGTTGTTCGTCTTGAAGAGGGACATCCGATGATATCGAATTTAAACCCCCACCGCCTTCCCGTGGTGGTGGCAGAGGGAATTATTTCAAAATCTTAACGGTGCGACGGTGAACTAAGAAGTATATGGAGAGGGAGAGTGTTTCTTGCAGGAGAGACAAAGACAGAGAATACGAAACAGCTTGTTTTTTTCGATGTGCCTACTCCTAATGCATTTTGCGAGAGAGCCCTTTTTTGCAAATTGTCTCTCGACACTTTATAAACGACAATAGTACACGTTCTTATAGAAGACATCTTTTTCTGTATACTTTTTCTAAATGCTCTTTGTATTGAAATATTCTCTGTATTATTGCGGGGTAGTATACAGAGCCCTTTTTTGGGAATAGTGTACAGAAAAAATTTTCTTCTATAAAAATGTACACTATTGTTGTTTATAAAGTTTCGAGAGATAATTTGAAGAAAAAGGACTCTGTACGTTACCCCGCAATAATTCAGGGAATATATCAACACAAAGAGCATCAAAAAATATTGCTTCCTCGCAAAATGCGTTAGGAGTAGGCACATCGAAAAAACAAGCTGTTTCGCATTCTCTGCCTTTGTCTCTCCTGCAAGAAACACTCTCCCTCTTCATTTGCTTCGTATTTCACTTCTAAGCCGAAAGTTTTTCTCCGGCGCAGCCTGAAATGGAAATCCAAATTTTTTATTGCAGATTTGGATTCTCCAGCAAAAAATGCCCCAATTTTACGGAAGAGTTTTTGCATTTTGGTTTACAAATGGAGCTGTAATCGACAAGAAGCAAAATGGGCAAAAAATCGTTGAATATTGGGGATATCTCCAGAAATATATATCAGATAAAAAAAATAGACGTATCTGATATTTTTAAAACTCGTAGATCAAATTGGAGTACCTTTTTCTAGAAAATTCAAATCTGCATTAAAAAATGGGGGTTCCCATTGAAGATTTTGAAATAATTCCCTCTCCCACATCCAGTGTGTGGCGGTGGGGGGAGGGGTGGATGTCCCCCTTCGAGACGAACAACTTTCGTTACTCACTTTTCTTGATCCTATGCATAGTACTCGATATATTTTAATGTCTTTAGATAAATCGTCCACCCTGTATAAACATCCATAGATTATTATTGTTTCTGGCTGCCGACGAATTGCAGTAACGATGCGACGACTGCAACAAAAGTGTTTGTGACCGATGTCCAAGCATTTTCCGCCGACGTTCGCCGAACGAAAGTCGGATGTGGAACGTTCAATTACAGAGAGGAAAATATGAACGCCGGTGGAATGAAGTGGAAGAAGAAAGACACGACAGGCGCCGCCGGTTAAAAGCGCGCCAGGGATGGTTTCCAATTAAAAGCACGCCGAGAGCTGACGGTTGGTTTCGCGGGGAATTAGTCTTTGTTGTGCCGTGAGAATTGGGAAAAAAGCTATAAACGTTCGGTTAGCTTCAAATGAATTTTCCTCTGATAGGGCGGGGGGAAGAAATCGGTTTGGGGATTGCGCGAGAAAGCAAAACTAATTGGACGTGAAATCGACACTCGGTTCCTCCCTCGTTCGAAGGGAGGACTCGGCGAAAGGGTGAGAAGGCTCGACGCAGATTCCGGTTTCACTTTCTGGGAATTACGGTTCGCCCCGGGACGACAAAGACCGAGCACTTAATGGGGAAACTTTATTCCTTAAGTTCGGAGCGGCAGTGACTAACGAATCCGTCGGACTGTGTATCGAGGGGGGGATCCTCGACTAGATTAGTAAAATTACTGGGAATTCGAAGAATTTTTATAATGTATTAAATATTCACTTTCAAAATCTTAGCAGTATTTGATACTCTAATCTAAGACGTTTAAAATATCTTCGAGTCGATTTAAATGGGATATGTACATTAAAAGTCGTCAGCTGCGAAATGTATTCCGTTCGATTCGTTTTAGTGTGCAGAAGGGACCGTTAAGCTGTTAAGACAATACTGCGGAGCGACGCTGAAAATCGTACAGCAGGTGTACTCCGGTGTTCCGGTTAATTCAGACAGGTATGGAAATCAGGGAACACGCCGAGGACCCCTTAGCGTTCGCGTAAAACGTTATCTCGGTGTATCGCGGGCGCCGATCTACCAAATTATTTCCTCGACACGTAAAGACTCCATTCCGGATCGATACGGAGCAGCACCGAGCTTTTAAAAGCTTGTGTTGCGACCGTGCTCATGGACTTTGCAAAACGGTCGGAAAAGTTGCAGTCGTTAGCACGTTAACTGTCGAGCCAGTAAAAACAGCGCTATCAATGCTGATCAAAAAGTCGTATCGGATGTGTGATTATTTATGAATGTACAATATAGCGGATAACTTCGAAACTATAAGTTTTACAGAAATATTTGCTGAAATAAAATTGCACACTACGAAGGGGTCCATCCGGTGACGATAGATAGAATTTTTTGCAGGTGGAGGTACATTGGACATTTGAAGGTCACCTTCATTTTTTAAAAATAAAATGTCCTATTTGTTATGCCATAGATCGATAGAATATATATACATAGAAATTTTGAGTATAAAAGTGTTGACCTTCATATGTCCTAAACCTACTATTTAACGAGATATTATCTAAAGAAGAAAGAAAATTGTTTCGACAATATTTCGTTAACTATTAGATTTAGGACATATGGAGGTCAATACATTTTTTACTCAAAATTCGTTGGTATATCGATTCATGATACAGAAAGTAGGTATTTCGATTAAAAAAAAAAATCAAGGTGACTTTGAAATGTCCTCTTTGGCTCCACCCTCGCAAAAAATGTATTTGTCACGACATGTCACCCTCTGTATCGTGCAAATTTTGTTCATAACATTTTTCCATATTATTACAAATAATGGAGATATTCAAGGTGGACATAGTTATTGCTCTACTCTGTATGAGGGCAGTATTAAATTATGAAAATTTTATATTATATAATAAATATGTGCTCATCGCGTCGTTTACATTATTGTGAACTATTTTAATCGTGTCTATTCATATCGTTCCACGTAAAGCGTGGCTCAAAGAATTCTATTAATGGTATTCATCTTCTTCTCGGCACACTACTGTGAGAGACACATAATTTTAAACGTGAAAATCGTCGTATATCATTGCACAGTGCTGAATGGGTTAATCGACTCAGTTAACGTGGAAAAGTAGAGCGATTTCTCTAGGGGCGTGGGAAGACCGGGGAATTTACGTGGTCCGTTTAACTTCGTGACTCTGGGCATGAGCTAGAAGAATTTGAGCAAGGTGAACGCAAGAATTCGACGGCGGGAGCGTGGTCGCGTTATTTAAAACGTATTATCCAGTTAATTAACTCGATGCACAGCGGGCCGTTCTCGCAAAATAGACGGAACTAATTCGATTATTTTATGCAGAATTCACAGTACGATCTTATTTATCAAGTAAATGAATATTAACACAAGCTCATTCGGAAAAGTCAGAAAGTTTCAATTTCTTATAATGCCAGAATTTTACCCGAAAAATCCGTGAAACCGTTTCATTTTTAATTAATAATGTGTAATTAATGGAGAGACGAATTTTGTTCAGAGTTTTACAAGTCTGGCCCACTATGCGACGGCGAGTTTGCGTTCTTGAAGAAAGCACGCGACGACCATGACCAAGACAACGTCGATGACGACAGTTAAACATGGAGGAGGACGACGACGATCAACCAGGGGAACGACACCGTCGCCACGCTTGTTCATTTCCGCGAATACGGATGGGTCGCACGGTTAATGCTGTAATAGAATTATAGGCACACCCGCGAGCCTTATACATAGAGAGAGATAGAGATAGAGAGATAGATTAGTGGAGTATTGCTTACGTACCAGCTCGGAGACCAATGGCACCGACTTTCGGCGCGGTCTTATGTCCGGCATGCTGTCGATATTGCTGTAGAAAGGATTGTCCCCAGGATGCCTGAAAAAATATATCAGAACAGTTCAACCAAGAGGTACATCCTCCAAAGAACGTTGCGAAGCGGTGTTCAGTCCGTTGAACATTCATTGTTCAAACTTTCTTGAATTAACGAGAACTATGTTCGATGTTTTAGCGACACTTTGCGTTACATTGAATATAGGACAAAACAGGTTCATGCGATTCTCGACGTACGGTTGCGCAATAAAAGTAATCTTGTGAAACCACGGAGCCCTTAATCATCGGTTGGCCGGCGAATTTATAGAGACTTCGACCGTACGGCGATCGCGTGTCAAAGGAAATCTGATCGCTATGAATCTTTCCTAAGTTAGGCTTGAGCCTGAGTCGATATTAGATTGAAAGTAATCGAACTTTCGAATGAAATGGGTAATCTCGGCTTTGACGAAGTTCTTGTCGAGCTACTTAGCCCTCGAGAAGTTTCGAGTGACCCGAAATCAAACCTTGTCCCATCAAACTCTATTATCACCGTAATACACTTCGTGATTACTTTTCGAGATTAGAAGAATTCCGTTCGAACAGTTTCATCAGTTTACGCAATTTAGACCCTTTGTGCGAAGTAGGAATGAAGGTCGTCTTACGGTCTTATTCGATTTTTTCTTCAGCGCAACTTGGACAAGTTTGTAGAAAGAGTGGTAATTATTTAAATTAGGGGCTTCCTCATTGATTTTGATGACTTTGAAATATGTTGTCAAGGTCATCATTCTGAACAACTTTTCTCTATGCATGTTACCCCCGTTCGGTTTTAGTTTTCGAGATATTCGCAAAAAACTATTGCTAATACTGTATTGAATTTTCTTGGATTTTCGTATATCAGCACAGGCGATTGGTTAACGGCGTTTCTAACCAAACACGGAATGGATATATAACACAGGTATACAATAAATAACATATATATAAAAGGATTTTCGCGCGTATGCGTGGTCGGCCTACTCCACCCCTCCACGGCCTAACCACAACTCATTCTATTCGTATGATTTTTCCATTACTAGTTCAAATTCCGGATGACAGCTGCAACGCAAAAATTATGCGATCAGAATGAGTTGTGGTTAGGTCGTGGAGGGGGCGGAGAGACCACGCATACGAAAATCCAGAAATAGTCTTTCAAAATTGAAAGCTCACTCTATGTATGATTGACGAGAGTGAGACCCTGTTATCTCTTTCATCTCCACAACGTGTTTAAAAGCAAAATGTAAAGAAACGCCGCATCGGAACGGGTTTACGTTGCCGTGGAGTGTGCAGGAATACGAAAAATTCAATACAGTATTAGTAATAGTTTTGTGCAAATATGTGAAAAACTAAAATTGAGCGGCGGGAACATGTATAGGAAAATGTTGTTCAGAATGATGACCTTTGCAACATATTTAAAGAATTGAATATTTTATAAAGAATATTGGCAGCTGATCGATTGTAGCATTTCTTGTAATAAAGAGCAAATTAAAGATAAACCGAAAATTACATCAAGACGTTTGCAATATATTTCAGGTAAATAGAACATAGTTGATTTACAATAGGCAGTCAAGTGGAATATGCCAGTACATGGTCAGGCAAGAGTGATAAACGCGACCTATGGTCAGGCCAGTGGAATAGGCTAGCCTATAGTCAAACAAGTGGAGCAGGTCGGTTTATGGTGAAGCAAGTGGCATAGGAACGACCAAATAAACGCAATGAGGCCAGCCTATGGCTGGACAAGTGGAATAGTATGGTTCGTAACGGAGCAACTCGCCTGGTATAGTCTTTGGTCAAAGAATCGAGATAATCATAATAATCCAAAATGAATTAGAAAAACGATTACTTCTAGTTAGAAAGTGTTTGCATATAAATGAGAATGTGTTACGACGGTTTCGTGGATCAAGATTTATCGCTTCCCGAGACCGGCGATCCAATTCGCTGCAAGTGCACCTTTAATTGCACCAAGTTGCCGCGGCGATCTGCCAATTAATGTTGGATAAGCAGAACTTCGTGTAGTATAACGCAACATAATCCATCACGCGGAATTGCTTTGGCCCATTATCGCCTCTGGCCTTCTTTTATAATTTGTTTACCCGGGCAGACCATCGCGTGAACCCGATAACGTGTACTTATTTATTCACGCGACACCCGATTTTAGAAAGTTCTCGTGGCTACATATTTTAATACGATACGTATTGAAAATTTAGTATGCTGCATACAATGGAACAGGAGATATTGGCTTAATCTCTATATACAGGGTGAGTCACCTAACGTTTGCACATCAAATATGTTTATTGTTTCTAAAGATACGTAAAAGTATGGTAAGGACAAAGTTGAATGGCACAATGGGGCTGACAGGATGCCAAAAAATTTTGTTTTTATGTCATTTTTTTAGATATCAAGGTACCCTTGACTTTTTAAATTGAACCACCCCTTTTTACACACCTACAATGATAGTTCCTTTCATTAGGAATTCAGTGACTATAATTATTCCAAGGTCATTTCAGGTCACAGACAGAGGAAACGTATAAGATTTAGAATATGAAAAAGCAGAATACGGTTATCACGGTTGAGACTTGTAGTAAATAGTTAACTATGGTCGTAGTTATTCAGCATTCTTATTTAGTATCAGTATGTTTCCAAACGCGATTCCGCTATGTCTTATTCAATGACTGAAAAGTCATCAAATGAAGTCATCAAAAGTCATCAAATGAAGACCATGAAATTAATATTTTAGCAGCTATAGCTGTCAATCCTCACGTGAGTACGAGAAAAACTGCCTCCGTTGTCTGTCTGTGACCTTTTGAATGGCCTTGGAATAATTATAGTTTAGTGTTTAAATAGTGTTTAAAATTGTTATAAGTATAGTGTTTAAATAACGGCCGTACTGGAAGTATTTTAAAGGTACATGCAAGACAGCACAAACGGAAAAATTCCACGACTAATGAAGACAATGAAATTAATATTTTAGCAGATATAGCAGTCAATCTACATATGGGTACGAGAGAAATTACCCACAAAGCAAGCATGAGTCAAACTAACGTGATACGAGTTCTGGCCCGACATAAAACTCCGTTTCACATATCGTTACATCAGGAATTCATCACGTTTTTTTTATGTTCGTGATCTTGAGTAATTAAAGTCACTGAATTCCTAATGAAAGAGTGGTTTCATTTTAATAAGTCGAGGTGACCTTGATATCTCTAAGAAAATGACATGAAAACAAAACTTTTTTGGCATCATGTCAGCCCCATTCCCCTTACCATATTTTACGTATCTTTAGAAATAACGAAGATATGCGAGATGCAAACGTTAGGTGACTCACCCTGTATATTAAAATCGTGTCTGTCTGTCCGTCTGTTTGGGTTATAAAATATTAATGTCAACTAGATACTTACAATATTTTGAGAATCTTATGTTTCTCCGTCGGATCAACAGGACACTGCCGTTTGCGCGTCTTAGTAAGTGTAAAGCACAAAACAACAACACATAATCCAAAATCGTGACAACGAACGGGACGAGGTTACTCCGACCACGGTCAAAATAGTACTGCCGTTGCGACCTCAGTTTTTTGTGAATGGTTAAGAGTGGATTTAGGTGGGGAAATATTGGGGCGTATCTTTACGTGACATTTTGACCGCTGATAAGAATTGAAATGAATATGAAACTACAGAAAAGATATCGTTCCAAAATTTCCACTAAAATTCATTCAAAAATTATTCCTATCTACTCGTAATTATCGTAACAAATACATTTTTTAATTAATTTCGTTAGATTTTCTTGTCTAAAAATAAAATCCCTATCTCTGTCTGAGACCACCTTGGCGATTGGAAATTTAATTACTTTACAATGAATCCGGATTTGTTATTGCACGTGGACAAAGTCGCGGGTACAGCTAGTAGCAAGAATAAAGAGATGCAGTAGGGATTTGGGGAACTAGATTCATGTATTAAAATGACTTGCAAAAGAGAATAATATTATCTTTATGCCGGGCGATGCGACTGCATAAAACTCAAACAGACGGATTTTCTGTTGTTTCTTTCATGACGCTTCGAAATGCACAGTTACTGTACAGGGTGTATGAAAAGTAATGCCAGTGTCCTGTGGATCCTGTTGCTGCTATTTCTGTAGGTTCTCAAATATTCGAAACTTCGAATATAATTTTATTCAATTGGAGTACTTGAAGAACAGAGTTCACCGTAACGACCCGCAACAGGTCTACGAAACAGGCTAGAACTAATTCCGTTGGTCAGCTACGAGACTCTCGAGGAAGGAAGAATCGATACAGCGAAACGTTTCAACGTTTAACCGGTCATTCCGCGGGCCTGTAGTCCGATTGATTAAACGCTGGACAAAGAAACGATCAACCTTTACGACAATGGAATTACACAAATGACCGGCGGCTTTCAGGTTGATGAGTCTCAGCCAGAGAGGGAATCGCATGATCGAGCCTAACGAGGGGCGACAGGGGAGAAAATCTTCCGAATTCTCGGGTCACGACCTTTCAAGACGCTTCACAGCCACCCACTCTTTGCTAGTTAATTTAGAATGTAATTTTTATTTAATTTAGAACATTTTGATTCTGCGTGAAATTTCATAGTCTAATTAGCAGGGTTTGTACGTGAAATTTCGTATTGTACTTTCATCTAGTATTATATTTTCGAGGGAGCCTCGGGCCGAGTCGTTCGCGTAACAACTTGATTTATCGTTGAAATTTCAACGTCGACGAAGACAGAAGGAGGGTTGGGAAGACAGGCCGTGTGGTTGGATGGTTCCACTCTATCGAGGAACAAGGCCACGGTGCCGTCATTCATGCGGCCAATCCCCTCTTTGGCTCCTGTCAGACAGCGTTCGATGACGTGGATTGTTCATCTTCCTCGAGCACGCTAATAGAAATCTACCGTGTCATATTTTATTGACTCCGTGAAAAATGAACTCCGACGTGTTTCGGTATCATCTCGAGTTCTTCGAACAGATTCGCTTTCATTGTCTCGTTTTCTCCGTCGTTATTTTACCACGTTTTTACGTTATTTTATCACGCAATTGATTTTAAACAAAGTTCCCGATTTTAAGCTAGAGATTTGAAATTAGAAACATAGCTCAGAACTGGATTGCAATATAATATTAAAAAAATTTTTTTTTGAAGTTTATCTGTTTAGGAGAAATAACAATTAAATATTTACCGTTACACCCCTCTCGCCTGCGAAAAACTACGTCATCGCGTTCAGCGATCCCCACTTCGCGTGACAACGCTCTCTACTTTACTATGCGTGCGCACAGAGATGAGATTAGTGATGCCAGAAATGTGGGTTTTTCTCCTCCTCTGCTGCTGCCGGCTGGGTTGACAGAGTAGAGGTATGTTCGTGTGTAGTGCGTGCGCAGTAGACGCGAGAGTGGGGGAACCCAGCCAGCAGCAGCAGAGGAGAAGAAAAACTCACGTTTCTGGCATCACTGGATGAGATACGGGCCGCTTTTCACACGCATGCGCGACGATTCTAGCCTCAGTTAAATACGAAGATCGGATACCTCGGCTGGCCCACTAATTTTGCAAAATTTATGATTTAATTTTAAAATGAACCTCGCAGCTCGCTCTTTTTTCGCGCCTCTTGTCGTAACAGTCGTAACAGACTCCGCTAGATGTTCCCGCTAATAATAATCCCCCACTATTTTCCCTCCAATAGTTCCCCACACACTTCGGATGCATATACGTTAACACCAAAACTCGCGCATGCATTCACATTTTCCGTTTTAAATCTTAAAAGTATTTTCACAGCCATTCAAAATTCACAATTACAAATTTTTAGCACTATCTGTACGGGATTAGGAATTTGTATACAACTAGGAAATATTATTTTATACTTTTTAGTCCGTTTTTAAAAACGTGGTATTTTTAAAAAATTCATTTTTTCGTATTTCAATTTCTTCAATGATTTTGTATAATTTCTAAACGTAAAAAATTCTCTTCGAAATTGCACCTCTGACCGACCTCGTTATAAACTCATAATATTCGCAGGCTGCTTCTGACACCACCAACGTCAGTTTAGCATGACTTTTAGAAACTGTAATAGCAAATACGCGCATTGGAAAAGTTTGAGCGTGAAACGCGCCCGACAGTGAAAGGGTTAAACAATTGATATGCAACACAACTTTTCGAAACATTTTTGTTTTTGAAATATTTATTCATTCGCGGCGCGGCTCGATCATTGCTACAATGGAAAAGAAAAGGAAACAGGTGTTTCGTCCTGGACCCGCTAGAGGACTCATCAGTAAGGCTATCTAGCGGGCCTTGCCTTATACACGACGGGATGCTAGAAGGCAATTTGGAAATCGTATTTATACTGAAAGGTGACATATCAGAAATTTTTGTTTTTCACCGACACCGTTCTCGTTGTTTATGAAGAACGATACGACTGTTTCTTCTCCTGTTGTCTATGATATTTTTGTACAGGGTGCATGAAAAATAACGGCCATCCCATGTATAATACCAAGTGTCGCTAAAATATCAATTTCCAGTGTCACGAATTTTATTGCGGTGTCCGGTATTCTATCGGCTGCTTACAGAATACGGTTCGTAAAACAACATCCCCGAATTATTTTCAACAAACAATTCGTTGGAATACGTTGCACTGGCTTCCGAATTTCAATAAAAAATAATGAAAAGGGTAAAGAAACATTTAAATACTTCAAATCCAGGTGATTCTTCCAAATTCCAGGAAACCCTAGTACTCACCCGTTGCCTCTCACGCCTGATTCGCCTCCCGGTCCGCTGCCGTTCTAACAAACAAAAAAACAAGTTTATTAAAAAACAAGCCTAGTAACAGTTCGAGGAAAACGAAACGGAGAACGCGCGTTCGCGCGAACGATGGCGCAGGCGTACGAAAAAATATTGTATACAGTCTTTGGAAACGCGCGGCCACGGGCTCGGAAGAGCGCGAGAGTGAGAGCGAGATAAATGAGTCGTCGATCATTGAGAAGATCGAGGACCGACCAGAAGAAGCGATTACAACCGAATTTTCATATGATCGCGAGAACGCTTCTCCCGTTTTCCCGTGGCCTCGCACGCACAATGCTTTGCCCCGTACACAAATCAGTCTCTTCTCGTCGACTTAAGGGTTAAGAAAAGCTCCGATGAAACGGAGTACCGAGCGCAGATCAGGGACTCGCGACGGACGATGGTTTTTCGGTCGTCCTGCCGTCCGAGAAAGGAAGAGATCGACGTTGTTCCCAGTCGCCTTGCTGTCTCGTTCGCTACCTTGGACCAGAGTCGCCAGATCGACGCTTGTGCTCACTGATATATATGTATACTATGGATAGGACATGCCAAGAAAAATTAGAAGAAGATTTGGCCAGTTTGCATGTCACCAACGATCGAGCATTGAACTATGTGCTACCCTTTGACCCGTGATCACCAGTGAAGGTCAACGCTTTGCCTCACTTCGCCACGCGCAGGTGCAGGCGCTATTTCCTTTACTACATTGCTCGACCGTTGAGGGCGGTGGCATCGAAAGCTCCTTTTTCTATGTGCTTCGACTGCTGTACGGCTGGCTTATGGGGATGTCGTATCCATCTATACGATGGATATATATACCAGTGCTTGTGTTCCAGTAGAAGAGAGGGGTACTTTTTTCCCCTCCAGTCGAGTAAATTCCCCTGATCCGGCAACTCTGGCTCGACTGAGCTGATCACTCGGATTAAAACCTTCTTTCCTCCTGTCCTTCCTCCATCGTACCCGTTTTTCTCGAAGGACACAGCTCCACTCGGCGTCCGGAGGTGGACAAGACCCGTGAGCCAGCGATTCGACTGAGTAACCTCTTTCCGCCGGCAGGAACGCCGTTTTTCTCGTCCGTTAATTTCTGTGGCCGGATCCCGGAGTCGTTAATCAAGGGCCAGCGAGTTTGTTTTACGGAACGGCCGCGGTCGAACGATTCCCTTCGATTTATCGGAAAACGATCATCGTCTTGTAGCGTGACGGCGCTTGGCGAGGGCCGAACATCTCTTCGGCGTCGCTGCGCGATCGGGAGCGTCCTCCTTTCCGTGGTAGCTTGTTCCATCGGAATTGACATCGGTCTGTCCTCTGCCTCCGTTCTCCGAGGCGGGTCTCTGTACTTCTCGTGTCGGCGCGCGGTCCCTGAAGTTTTCATCTCTTGTGTGTACCGTTGTTTCTCTGCGCTGAGTTTCCTCCTTCTCCTTCCCACTGGTCTCCTCGTTTCTCTTTTTTCTCTTCGGATTTTTGTACTCGCCTGCGCCTCCTCTCGTTCTCTCTCTCGTTCGCCCGGCGTCGCACGGAGAAATGGAAGATTGGAGACAGTGTGTAACAGCCCGTATAAATATAATATCACGTACAATACTCGTAAATTCTGTCACGATAGAGATACAATATAAACTTACGGATAGCGTAACAAGTATTAAGTATTTAGAGTTAGAGCCGCAGGTATCTTCGTCCCATTATACGCCATCATTGTTCTACGTCCTTGTCCCCCCCTTTTATCCCCCCCGTCCCAATCCACGTTTCTCTGTCTTTCTTTTTGACCCCCATCATTCTCACTCTCGTTCGTGCGATACGGTCTCGCGGTACACGGGCCTTCGATTACCCACTCCCGAGAAGAAGCTTAAACAACATCGGAGCATGGTCATTCGCGCATCAATGTGTCTTACATATTTGTTCTGTTCGGTTTGTTTTTGTTTGCGCCTGTTCGTTTACGATCAGTCACGAAGTGTGCGCCCGCGAGCGCGTCCGCCGGGTCGAGGATGCGTTACCTGATTACCTGTAACCTTCATTTCTCAAACGAAAAGAAAGAAGACTTTTCCAGAAGAGAAAGAAAATTTTTATATATACCGCGGATCAATTAAGTGGACAAACAAGAGAACACGCGCAATTATCGCGGGTCTGTTTTGCATAGCTGGACCAAACGTGAAATTAATATTCGAAAATTCTGTATCTTCGGAATACAAACCGGTAACGCACATTAATTTCCGAGGCGTCTACTAGTTAAATGCGTTAACGCTCCAACAGGATGCGAGGAAATTAAACCCACGTCGCTAACAAATGGCGTCCTATTTCAGCGGGAGTCGCGTACGATTTTGCCAACCAAATTCGTAACTACATAAAGATTAAATAAAGTTGATGTTCCTGGCGCACTGGCTCGATCAATTTAATTGGAAGCAATTTTGCAATATATTAATTTCGACGTTTCGATATTGGTTTAGACCGTTTTCAAGAAAATAGTGATTGCGTCTGTGATCATTATTAAACGCAAGGTGATATTCTGTTGACGAGAACACATTTAAAACAATCTTTGAAATAACTTTAAGAATTATAAAAAACAATAAATTGGAAATTTTCCAAAAAATTACATTAATCTTGATTCCACCACAACATCAAAATCCAGTTCGCTCGTAAACATGAAATGTTTGCAATTTTTTGTGAATCGAACTTCGAATGTTACTCCAAAATTACCATGATAACGTGACATACAGACAGTTAAATATTTTTGGGATCTGTTTTTCAAGGTTTGAAATAACCGGCGGATATCGATTGGCCTACAATCGATTATCTGATTCGTGGCTTTTAAGAGTTTCACAATTTATCTCAGCAGCTTACGAGTAAGACGAGAGCATGGTACGTGATATTGTTTCTCTATAATTGTTAAAGTTATTTCATTAAGCAAGTAAGTTGACATATTTCAAAAGTTGTTTTAAATGTGTTCTCATCAACAGAATATCACCTTTTGTTTTTTAATAATTCACAGACGCAATCACTATTTTCTTGAAAACGGTCTAAACCAAAACAGAAACGTCGAAATTAATATATAGCAACATTGCTTTCAATTAAATTGATCGAACCAGTGCGTCAAGAACATCAACTTTGTTTAAACATACGATCGACAAAAAGAAAAGTTATTGCATAAAGATTGTTTCGATCCCGCAATCGACAGGGAAACTGTCGAATTAAGGTAACTGTCTAACGGTAAGAACAGTATTGCTTTTTTTGTGCCTCTAAAAGCTGCAGGTTTTTTCTGTGAAAATTATAATAGCATCGTACATAGTAGCGAACTAGGGAAGTCGATTGTCCTCCGACGCCCGTAGACGCCCTCGCGAGCAAGTGAAGTATAACTGACTATACATGTTACATGTCTACGTGGAATAGCATCGCTTTGCGAGTATAATTCTGACAAGCGTTTACTTAACAACGAAAATATTGTGTACTTATGCGCCTGCTAACAAGTTGTCCGCTATCTATCGTTTTAGGCCTTAATAACATACTTCCTTTAAATTCGCTTAAACGCTAGATTTACGGTCATACGATCGTTCGAAGCCCTTACGGTGTCGTCCGTGTTTAACGACAACGGACCCGATTTTACCGTTCCAGAGCATGGAATACATAGTCGAGATTTTCGGTTCTTCGTCCCCATAACCGTTGCAAGAACCGAAATGGATATAATAACAGTTTCCACGTCCGCCCTTTCTCCCCCGATGATATAAACGCTTACAAATGGAAAACCACACCGATGATATGAAAAACCGTGCGACAAAGATGGCCGCTCTGTCGAGACGCCGCGAAGGGTTCGCGTCCACTGACGCGCGTATCATAATAAGGAACATCGATATTGACTAATTATTATTAATATCATTGTTCGGCGATACATTGACAGAGACTCGTAGTCTCGATTCCCAGCCTCCGAAGTCCGATATCGTTCGGCCATTTATTGAACCACGAACCGTCATCTTATTCGCAATTTTTCCCCTGCTTAATTTACTGGCGTCGCGGTGCCTCGACGAGACGTTCGAACGTTTTAAAGCGTCGGGATCGTCGTTCATCTGCGCTCCGGTGGTTCTGCGATCGAGGATCGCGGATATGCGTAAGCGAACAATGTACAAAATAGAATTCGTAATTACCGTAATTACGCGTAAATATCTTTGTTTCACTCTGACATAGAAGATCCGATACGGAAAATAAGAAACTTTCGTCACAGCCGCGATCCAATAATGATATGTGAAGTTGATAGAGTGGGGATTAAGTTATTTGATGGATAATATGGAATTATGATAGCGATATAAGTAATTCTGATCCCATGTTTTCGTGAAGAGGCGAATGATTTGATAGATGATATGATTGATTAAATAATCATTTCCGTAAAGATCCACAGCCTAATTATAATTTCTTTTTATGTGGAATAACAAAGGTAATTCTCACCACTCGGTGGCATCTGCAATTTGGATTCTCGCGGCTTACGCGAGTAATATAAAAAGGAAAAGTGTGTTTCACAAGTTGATCGATCCGCCATTTTCCTGTCGACCGCACGGAGCAAGACTTTCAATGTCACTCGGGACCATAAACACGCGACATGCTCGGCGCACGGTAATGATATTTTCTCCGGTCGCGTGGACAAATGGACCTTCTCGCAGCTCGATAAAAAACCGTCGAGTTCTCTTCCGCGGCCCGCTAAATTACACAGTTAATTCCGCGCATTTTTCCTGCCTGGCGCGAATTCAATGCGACGTAATTGGGTTTCCATTTCGCGAGTGCGCCGCGAGAAAATTGTAATCGACCCAATTACACGGATTTCGAGGAACGGCACGCAGAATTCGATTCCACCCTGAAATTCGCCGACGATTTCTCGCTTGGTCAAATACACTTTTCCTTTGAAACAACCGCAACCGGCGGAGGGGGAATTTTTTTTGAAAATTGCTACACGAGCTATGTTTCTGGTTGGTGGAAACTGATGGACGTTTAACTTGCTTGAAATACTCTGATTTGTACCACGTTTTTATTAGCTCGTTTTCTTGTTTGTTTGTTTTTTTTTCGGTACAAATCTTGCAATTGATTTTAAACTCACTAGAGACTTGAAACTTTACACACAGCTCAAAACTGCATGACAATGCAATATTTAAATAGTTATTTAAATAAAAATAAAATAAAAATAAATGTTTATAAATACCACGTTTTTAAAGACGGACTAAAACGTATGAAATAATTTTTCCTAGTCCCATACAGATTCCTAACCACGTATAGATAGTCTTTAAAATTTGTGATTGAGAATTTTTAATAGCTATGAAAATACTTGTAAGATTTCAAGTGAAAAACGTGGGCGGCAAAATGCATCAATTATCTATTGCATGCGCCCCACGTTTTTCGTTTGACATTTTGCAAGTATCACCATTTTTCAGGACTATCTGTACGAGGTTAGGAATCTGTATGGGACTGGGAAAAATTATTTTATACTTTCTAGTTTGTTTTTAAAGAACGTGGTATTTAAAATCTTTTTTATTTAAATAATTTTCATTTCCAAAAAATTGTACCAAATTCCGCGAATGTCTTTCCGCGTGGCTAATCTTGGGAGGAAGGTGAGACGTTCGCCTGTGACGATGATTAATTGCGAACGGAACGAAAGAACAACACGGGGAGAAGCTCCCGAGGATACGACTGTCGGCTGTTTACGTATGCACGGGATGCGCGTCGTGTAACATAGCGGAAAAGCTGGCTTTCCCCGTGGGCGAGCGGTTCCCAAGCAGAATAACGTGTCGCGTTTCCCTCCGCCTTTGAAAAATCACCGGCCTCGTGCTCCCTTTCGCAAAAAAGGGAGCGGAATGGCCATTTTCCTCGAGGAAACATTGAACCAACACGACCCGACGAAGAAATTATTTAGCCTCGCGCGAAACAGGACACCACCGCGATGCGACCCATTGTTTCAGTTAGACTTCAAATCCCACGCAAATGTTCAATAGTTTTTAATCAAATTTCTTTTCTTGAACCATCGTGTTCGCGTTGGAATTCTGATCTTTGTTGACCACTTGGGAACCGCTAGATGGAGAACTATAATCGAGTTTCATTCGAGGATTGACTGCTCCGTGCTGCGAGAATTTCAATGGCGGACCGTGGAACGTAAAGTAAGCTCTAGACCTAGACAGTCCCTGATTTCCCATAAACGCTTAAATATTATATCTCGTATAGAATCTTTATATTTGTAAATGGATATGTTTTGGATGATGATGTATGATTTTCATGGATATACTGACGTTTTACGAGAGAAATCATTGAAGAAGAATTTAATTATAGAATTTACCCATATAAACTGATTTGCGAGAAAAGCGAAAAATTCGTGGGGAGAAATATCGAATGACGCATCTACGTGACACGATTAAAACTTTTATCAACGATCACACATTGAACAGACGGCTGCAAAACGAGCGCGGTGTGTGCATAGTTGAACCGCGTAATAATACGTCTGCAATGTACCTACATTTCGCCGAGGAAAGCCCTTTGAGTAATCGACGACCGACAATCGCGAAATCAGCGTGCGATTTGCATACAGCCGATGTAACAATGATTAACGCGAGCGCTGCGAAAATCTGCAGCGGCGCGGTGAGTCAATAACGCGGCGTAAACACCTCAGTGGAAGTGCTGCAGTGCTGCATCTTCATTATAAATCATTATCCTACGATTTTCGTTGCGATACGGAGAGCACTGCGAAAACTACGAACGCCTAGAGACGATTTCTATTCGTACAGAATAAAGGTTTCACCTGAGAGTAATGGGTACAGGTGGGGGGTCCAATGGAAATCACCGACACAGATTTCCCAGACACGGTTTTCACCGACACGTTTCACCGACACCAGATTTGACCGACGATTACTTTGCACGACAACGTCTTTAACCGACAACGAATCTAAGATCGTTGGCGGTCAAAGGCGTTGTCGTTCAAATCAGGAGTCGGTGAAAACTGTATCGGGAAAATTTGATATCCATGGAACCCACAGGTGTATGTGGCAACGCAACGAGTTTCAATGATCTCGAACGGCGACATAAACCGACTATAGTTACACACTGTGAATGATCTACGGGTAATCTAACACTATAATGTTATACCTAAATGATGTTGGTTATGATAATGGACATTGAATATCGCGCGATAAGAGGATATTTTATAAACTGTTCAACCCATTCGGTCGGCACGCATCGTCAACAAGATGAGTTATTCACTTTTACCACGCTTATATTAGCTTGTCGAGCTGTCGTTGTTGTATGCGTCAAATTTTAAAATCGAATTTTAAAACACTTCCCGATGAGCCAGAGACTTGAAATTTTTAACATAGCTCAGAACTAGATTACAATGGAATATTAAAATAAAAAATTTTTAGAAGACTGTGCGTTTAGGATTTAAACAATATTTTTAAATATCCCCCTTCGTCCCTCGTCACGCGACGTTCGGCAGGACGTCATCGCGTACAGCGATCCCCACTCCGCGCGCTCCCTACTCCACTACGCGTTCCCACTCCGACTCCGACGCCGCTTCACTGGCCCACTTCGCAACGAAGTTTACTTACTGGGTTGGTTAAAAAATATATAAAAAAACTTTTTAAAAACCACGCTTATATTAGAATGCACTAATGTAGATATATGTACAGAAATTAAAACGGTTCCAGGAACTATTGTATATGTATAACGTTTCAGATCCCATAGTTACGGGTCCGTTACATTGTATCTCGCGGTGTCTTTAGGTATCGAATCAAAGACAGAGCCGCCGACGTGATCATATTCAGATGTTTATTTTTTAAAACGTATTGACGAGCTGCCGAACTCAGTCAGTCGAAGCCTAGCCTTAGTAGAGAGAACATTAAATAAATGTAAAATATTATATTTATGTATTAAATAAATATATTATTATATTATATATAATTAAAATAAATACCTTGCTTCCAAAAATCAACAACTAAAAAGGAGAAAATAATATTTTTAGATATTAGTGACTATAAATAAAAGCACAAATATCTAAACATTATTTTCTCCTTTTTAGTGCATTCTAATATAAGCGTGGTTTTTAAGAAGTTTTTTTATATATTTTTTAATTAAATAGTCATTTATCAGTGTCGTGCGTTATTAGGGAATTTTGTATAAACAGTTCGCGTCTCGATCTCGCAACCAAAAAAGAAACTATTGAATTAAATTGATCAGGGCCATGCGAGTTGAACGAGTGGTACGGACCGACTGGGTCCAACGAAATGGGGGAATGGTGGATGCAAGATGTCCGATGTGAACACCGGAAGCGCAGATGAGCAGCGAAATCGGTTCCCTCGATAATAGTAACGCCGCGATACAAGCGCGCAACTCGCTGACCGATGAAGCAGCCGCGATTAGGTGTACGCCGCGAGCTGCGCACGTGTAACGACAGTGGCATTGTGCGCGGCTAATTGTGCCAGCTAGATAGACCCACAGGATGTGCAGGCTGATCCCACGTTTGCCTGGGTCATCATCCCACAACCCAACGCGGTTTATTCTGCGAACGTCGCTCGCTCGCGCACGAGCTAACGCACGCACCGAATAAAACGCGGCTCAACCGCTCGTTAAATTTACACCGAACGCGCCACCGATAAGCCGTTTTATGCAGCTAACAATATAGCAGAGCCTAGATTCCGCGCGCTCGTTAAAGCTCAGCAGATTCGTGCTACCCGTCCCTTGCGATGGAATCGCGATCCATCAGTTACAGAAACCTGGTCACACAACGTGATGCGTGTTTCACAAATTCTGGCATCTGGTCACTAGGCTTTTCTGCGCACAGTGGTCCGGTAACCCGCTTTTTGTGGCCAAAACTATTGTATCGTTATTTCAACATTTAATGTTATCTTATTATAGGTCGCTAGATTTGTCTTAATACCAGTTAGAATATTACGATGTAAAAAATATATGTTAAAAAAAATAAAAATAATAATTAATAATTAATAATAATAATATATAAATATTAATATTATAATATTATATATTAATATTATTTTGTTATTAATGATTAATTAATTAATTAGTATTATTTTAATTTAATTTTTTAGCATTAGAGTGCGTACTTCGCGCGTGGGCGTCTGCTTGTTAAAATACACGTAGAATTATAAAGCGCAGGAAGGTGCAGCTGAAATTTACATGTGTATATGTTGAAGGTCTAAACTTTCAGAAAAATCAAGTCTGAATGCTAACATTTTTCAACATTTTTTTAAAACTCTACCTAAAGTTTACATTGCACTTAACTTTATGTCCTTCGTATATTGATTGAAACATGCTTATATTACCATTAAATAACTGAAATATACCTGCTCACACATACGAAAATATAGTACAAATTTTTATTTTAGCAGTGTGTAAAGAATATTTCAACTATTTAGTTGTTCCTCCAATTTCATAATTGTGAAAGACCTAATATTTAGAATTTCGATATAATGTTATAGTATTAATATTTATATATTATTATTATTAATTATTAATTATTATTTTTATTTTTTTTAACATATATTTTTTACATCGTAATATTCTAACTGGTATCAAGACAAATCCAGCGACCTATAATAAGATAACATTAAATGTTGAAATAACGCTACAATAGTTTTAAAGTGTTCTTATTATGAGGGAAAAAAATTTTGTTGAAATTTGAAAGTTGAAAAATTGAATTGTGACCACAAAAAGCGGGCTCCGCGACCACTGTGCTGCGGTAGGATATTGAAGAACGAAACGCACAAATGCGATTCAGGCTACGCGAAGAAAGAACGAGAGGAACCCCAACAGGGGTTCTCCACTCTTCCACCAGGGACAGCAGACAGAGGGCGAGTTAAAATTTCATTTCATCTTTGATTATCCAATTTATCATTGAACCTGAAGATTATACCATAGCTCCTGACGATTAATCTGCGAACGTATGAGTTCGTACGGGACTCCGACAACTGAATTGCACATGAAAATGTGAATTGATCATGTGCCAGGCTGCGATGGAAACTTTTATGGCGAAAGATAATGGGATTGTCATTGTAGAAAACGCCAACGCAAGGAATTAATGGCGCCGAACGCTGCTTAAACTTCAGTCGTATACAATATTTCTATAAACCGCGAAGACAATGAATCTCGTCGGTTGAATGGTCAGTTCCGAAGCTAAATAGTGCTATGATGGCGCGTTCGAATCATTTCGAGTGATTCCAAGCAGCTTTCATCGGTTAAGTTAATGACGCGTAAATTGCTTTATGCTCGCAGCGATGATTATCAAATGAGGTGTACTTCGGCGAGCCATGATTACGCGTTATCATTAGTCAATTAATACCGCATGAGTTATCATTGAAGCTTTCGATGGAACTGCGGATTGATTGAGTCATGAACGAAAAAGCAAGTTCAGATTTATCCAATGATTTTTCCATCTTCTTAGTAACGTTTGACGAGTTTCATAAAATACTGTATACCACTAGAATCATCGCGCGATTAGTATTTCTGCTTGTCTCCCTGCACGTCGGTATTATCAACATTACCACTATAAAGCTTAATGCTACCCGTTGCCAAATAGTTTTAGAATTCGATGAATTTTAACGTCACAAGCTGGAACGAAGATTCGTTCGTAAAAAGTCGCTGAAGAATTCAGGGCTGCCTAGCAGCTGTACGAAGGTGTAAAAGTGATCTCTGAAATGTGTGTCGTGTTAGCGACTTCCTTAAAACGATCGTTGCCCGTCGCCGCCCTCAAGAAGCGCTAAATCAAGATTTGCCTGGCCACCATGCCGTTCCGCTTCTAATCTGGCGATTCCACGCCGAATTACATATTCACACCGTTGACACTATAAAAAGCGAAATCTCTCCATAATGAACGACGTGACACGAAAACGGAACCCCTTTTGCATAAATAAATCCAGTGGAATTTCTGAGCTGCACCAGCCGGCGGATAAATTATTGCACACCGACACCGTCGTTCGAGTTTTGCGACGATGCTCACCGCCTAATAGTACGTCCTGAAAATGGTACTCCCGTTCCGAAAGTGGTACAATCAATATTCTAACTTGTGGAAAGCTTGTAGAAAAGTCATCGTCGAAAAAAGCGTACTACAAATGCTATACAAGAATCTCTGAAACAGCGCTTGGTAAAAAGAAGAGGTAAAAAAAGCGTAGCTCGACCGATCGAGATCGGGATCGTCGCTCACCACTTCCAATTTCGTTTTACCGATGCCTGAGCTTGGTCGATCGAACCGCGCGTCGAAAAGCTTCCGGATCGCTACGAAAAACGCCAGTGGCCGAAAATCCTCCCTTAGAAAAATCCCACGCTCTTACAAAACTAATAGAGCGGCCGGGATTCCGCGTGGTTTATCCGCCGAGGAGTCAAGATCCCGAGATTGTCCACTCAATTCCCGAGATAACGGGGCTACGGAGGGTCAACACTTGTGGCTGCGCGATGTGGGTCGTCGGGTGCAATAATCCCGCCGTGTGCGCGCCCTGGCACATAAATGCCACCAAGTCGAATGTACTCCTTAGATAGGTGGAATATTAAAGAGGATTAGAGGATCACGGGAAGCCCGATGTGCTCGAAGCGAGAGACGCTGGATCTCGGCATTTTCCTCACGAGCCCCGCAGCAATTGAAATTAAACCGACGACGCAGGTTATCGCGGCCACGTTAACGTTTCGGAAAACTGATTAAATCGTTGTTATTGTTGAAACAATCGTCGCCGTCGCGTCGGTTAAACTCGATTCCGCGAGGATTCCAACCGAGCGTCGCGCGAGGCGGCAGATTTTATCGCGGCACGACAACGCATTACCGCCATCCGAGCGCAATAAAACGCGTTTATTCGCGTTGCAACAGATGGCCGAAGCTATCGGCGATGAATATTTACACGGCACAGCGACCAACACAACAGACATTTCCGAAATACGATCGAAGAATTTACTGACTGTTTCGTGAAATTTTTACTAGGGTGATGTGTCCAGTGAATGGACACCTCGCAGGCAAACACGATTCGGATTCGATGAAGAAATCAAAGTTTTATTTATATAATTTTTCAGAGAGATTTCGCTATTCTTATATATTTTTTAATTCGAGAAATTAAGCAATTTCCGACAAGCTAAATCACGAGAGGAACGTGAATCTTCTAAAATGATCACGTAAATTGATTCCGGACAACTGTATACTAATTTGGGCTCGCTGTGCGCCATGTTGCGGGTTTGTCGGCGCGATTGCAATCGGGGCGTAGCGTTGGGTGTTGTGGGAACGGTGAAAACTTAATCAGAAGCGGTGGCATTATTTTCACGGTGGCGGGCAACGACAGCGTTGAACACCTACTCTCTCTCTCTCTCTCTTTCTCTCGGTTCCCCAAAAAGCAACTGGACACAACCATAGGGTCTGCGGTCGATGAAGCGACATCGGCCTTTCTCACTCTGTTCTTGCTCTCGGTCTCGGCAGAAACGCCGGAAAACCGCAAGCTATTTTCGCGCACGAGCTTGCGAGACGTCGTCGGCTTTGCACGACTACCCGACGATGATCACCTGCCACGCGTTTCTCCCCGGTTATCACACGAAAGCTTCTTACCTTAACTATACTCTGCCCGTCCCTCCCTCCCCCTCCCTGCCCGGTAAACACGGCTAAACGATTTTTCGTTACATTATTAATTGACACAAAACTACCGCGTAGGCTAATAGTATCGTTATCATACGTGTTATACATATATGTGTGGCTGTTGTGTGTGGATGCGTGAACGGGAGCTTGTTCGTGTGGTCGCATATGTATATACGATTTGATGCGAGTGAAACGCAAGCCCTGCTCCGCGAACAGACAAACATACTAATTGATCCATGACATGCAGCGTCCATCATCATGGAAATCTCTCTCCGATTCAAACTGCACTCTGCTGCATCTTTCTGCTGGGAAGTTAGTGCGCTACCAACACCGTTATGAACGCGGTGCACACGCATGTAGTTTTGTTGTCGAGAGGAATGTTAATATCAACGGATTCGATCCTATTTCAGCGTCAACGTGTGCCATAAGGATCTAAACACGAGGCTTTGGTAGCGATACAAACGGAATTAGGCGAACCGAACGTAGCACCGTTCTATAACCTGTTCAGACCCTCCTGCCAACCCTCCAATTCAGTACGGTGGCTATTGTTTCTGTGATTTGCTGCTATCGGGATTTAAACTCTTCGCATACGAGCAAACGTAATCGTTTGAGTGGCACGTGCGCGACGTTGTCCTTTGTATTAATTCGCGTACGATGCGATAGATCGTATTGATGTAGCGACTCCA
Source organism: Lasioglossum vierecki (assembly GCA_028455595.1). Classification (NCBI taxonomy): domain Eukaryota; kingdom Metazoa; phylum Arthropoda; class Insecta; order Hymenoptera; family Halictidae; genus Lasioglossum; species Lasioglossum vierecki. The sequence goes on from CM052335.1 coordinate 26,451,291, forward strand.
AGATTTTTTATTACCACGCTTATATTAGCTTGCCGAGTTGTCGTTGTTGTATAAGTCAAATCTTTAAATCGAATTTTAAACCACTTCCCGATGAGCCAGAGACTTGAAATTTTTAACATAGCTCAGAACTGGATTACAATGGAATATTAAAATAAAAAATTTTAAAAGACTGTGCGTTTAGGATTTACACAATATTTTTAAATATTCCCTTCGCCCCTCGCCGTACGACGCACGGTAGTCAGTGTTCTGATTCAAGCCCCAATTTTTCGCGCATGTGCGGCCACTACGCGTTCCCACTCCCACTCCGATCCCGCTCCACTGGCCCATTTCGCACCGAAGGAGTTCAGTTTACTTACTGGATTGGTTTGGATTAGGTAAAGACTAAAAAGTAGAAAATAAAAAAATATATAAAAAAAGTTTTTAAAAACCACGCTTATATTAGAATGCATTAAAACGGAGAAAATAATATTTATAGTCACTAATATCTAAAAATATTATTTTCTCCCTTTTAGTGCATTCTAATATAAACGTGGATTTTAAAAAGTTTTCTTATTATCCAACATTTTGAATTAAAGTTGAAGCTACAGGCCTTTTTTAGATATTCAAAATATTATTGCAGGAAATGAAATATCATTTAATACGAATCCCTAAGGCAAGAAAGTGCCGCTTGTTTCGGAGAAATCTCGAAAGTCTGACGCTGGGAAATTACGCAAGCAATTTTAGAGATAGGCTGGATGTTTTTCGAAGTACCAAAACTCTGGCGACGAAGTCTCAGGACATCTGGTCCCGATGTTCGCCGTCGTAAAGAAAGCTCGCAGCAGGGTGCAGTCATCGGAAAACTTTCGAACGAGAATCTCTGTCTTGTTTTGCAACTCTGCCCGTCCGCGGGGTTGGATCTGCGTGTGCTACCACCTGAGAGACGACATTCTGTATGTCAGTGTCTCGCGAGAGAAGACGTTATTACTTCTTTAACGAGCCCGAGGCCGCTCGGAATATTTCAACGCTGTCTCTGTCTCTGCTTCATCGATCCCCTGGGAAGCTTCTCTTTCGAAAAGATGGTCGCGAATCTGCATAACGACGCGACGCCATGGACTCGGAAGCTCGAAGATGATCCTCCGTGTGGATCGCGGATCCTGGACCGGAAGTGTTCGAGTGTGTCCGATGACGCTCGCAGCGCCGAACGATACTCGCACAATTTTCTCTCCCCAGTCAAGAGGAAATACCGGGAATGTCAGTTTTCTTTCGTCGCTCCCGAGGATTGATTCGATCATCGACGACAGTCTAATTTGATCGGACTGCGCCTAAGTCGATCTTCTACGACGCCTTTTGAACGAAAGATCGTCTTGTATCGTTCGGCGCGCACAAGCGGCTTCGGTGAGTTTGTGGGCAATTGTGTCCGCGGTTGGACCACGAGAGACGGCTAACAATGTGTTAGACACAACGACAACCGTAATAATATACATACACAATAACCATGACCGTTTATAATCGCACAATATACAGACACAGTTAACGTCCCCCTGTCCGCGAACCTCTAGCAACCCGCTTCTTCGCCTAGTCTCGCGTTTCTTTTGGAGGTTCTTTTTTCTTTAAATTCGTTTCGTATAAAAGTGAGAAATGGTACACAATTGGTCTGAATCTCGAGGCGTCAGGGGATAATGGCAGCGTTCTACGTTTCCCAGGAACGAAACGACTCCCTTCCGGATATTCGACCGCGAATAATTCAGCGCCGTCGTGATTGATTTACAGCTCGGCGAGAATCTCCTGAGAAACGAATGCAGATTCTCCGATTCGGAACAATGGTAAATATAGTCGATGGCGCGACTCGAATTTCGACGAAGCTTCATCTCGTGCTCGATCATTTTTTCATTTCAGCGATCGCGTCTTCTGTCCCTTATTCAATTCGTATTATTGCGAATATAAAATTTTCTTTGCTCGACGGCGAATCTTCATGCAAAATGAAATCTTTTTATTATCTTTTAATAATAATAAAGTTCGAGATTCGTGCTGAAAGTAACTGGCATCTCCAGGAGAAATATTTGCATAAATATTCGAGCTGTCCAGAAGCGAAGGCGTTTAAGATCTCCCACCCGATCTAATTCAATTACTCGAAGTTTCCTGCCGGTGCGTTGGAACGCGGCACATTATTGCAGTCAGCGCTGTCGTAACAAAAGATGCATCTGGCAAGTTTCTTTCCGCGAGTCTTTCTCCATGAGCGGTACGTGTCGCTGCATAGAATTCTACGTGCTAACGGAATCTCGTTGAATTCCACGGAGGCACTGTGGACGCTACGAGTGTCCCGCGAAATCTCGAACCATTCACGGTATTCTCTGGAGGTGAGCCAGTTCCCTTAAAAAAGTTCTCAAGATCCCTAGAGCACGGTGCGCAGCTCAATCTCCAGGACGTTTACAATTGCCTCCTTTATTGTTCGCTGTTGCGACCGAGACTTCATTTAATTTCTCGAAGCGCGAGCAGAATTAGACTATTCCATTGGCCTAATTTTATTTTCCCGGGCCTGTTTACGCGTCGCGTTTTCATTAGTCCCGCCATGTCACGAAGAACTATCGTTCGTGATTACCGTTCAAAAATAGCTATCAAATCTTAGACCTCGGTTCATTTTTGGAGTGACATTTGCGTTAGTGGTCTTAACGAGAGAAATTTTAATTCGCGATCACCGTTCAAAAATAGTCCGTACAGTCTACATTTAATTTTTGGAAACGCGAGCGGAATTAGACCTTCCATTGCATTGACCTAATTTCATTTCCACGGAGCGTTCGCGTGCCATTCTCATTATAGCAGTTGAAATTCTGTGCAAAAATTGTGACTGGATTATCGTAAAAATAGTTGGTCGCTCGTCGAGTTCGAAGGAGGCTGGGAAATAACGTTACGACGAAGTCTATTTTTGTCTCAGGACCTTTCTCTTGCTATTTTTCTTCATTCACGTTTGATTAAGTTAAACGTAACTTCAACTCCCACTTAAACTTCTCTCTGTTTCCCTCTTCAGCTTCACCTTCTCCAGCCAGGTGGTCGCATATTTTTGTTCCAGCGACAGTGTGAATTAAAATTTATCGCTCAAAGAATTGTCAGCTTACGGAATGTTCCGGAAACGCATGCATTCTCATCTTACTTTCTTCAACTTGTCTTCGTCTCTTCTCCGGGTTAACAAAATTCTTTTCAAGACTTTCCATTCAACTGTATTCGCATTTCAGTACTTTTAACTATGTAAAAGCTCGAATACTCGCGCGTTTGCTATCTTCGTTCAATTAGGAGATGAAATATCTTGAGCAACAAAATCATTGTAGTTGAATAAGGAATAATTTAGAATTGAATAAGGGGCTAGAGGGACTTTAATTCATAATTCAATAATTGTAAGATTACCGGAATACCAAATGACGGAGCTGCGGGCAATAATAATACTCCACACATAACATTTGCAATCGAAAAATCGGCCAATGTGCTACAATCTAATAATTCCGTATAGAATTCCAGAAAGGGGTTATTCCCATTCACTGGATGGAGAACGCCAGCCATTTCGAGCCGCTCCAACCCGCTGACCCCGAGCGACGCTCTGAAAAAACGAGCACCACAATTCTGCCGACTTTTTGCTGTTATTGACATCGCCGGTGGTATGCGCCCCTAATGTCAGAGCCGCCCGGCACGTTCCGCCAATTACGAGAACAATCGATCGGCCGACCGAGCCTGATACGTGTGCTCGGGCCTGACCAATTAACGGGGCACTCTCGTGTAAACGTTGGAAAATTTCACGATTTTCAGGCATTCTTCTCAAATCTATCCCGCCTTAGAATATTTTCGATTTTCTTTCTAATTGATTCGGCTACTCTTTTACTCCGAGTGCAAAGGGTTCAGTGAAATACGCCGTCCCTGGTCAGACCCGGGCCTCCACAGTTTCGTGCCGCCACTGCTTGGAACCCGCTCGCCGGATTGCGAGCAATGCGCAACCCCGTCTTTGTCCCTAACATACTAACACCGATCTACACACGATAATTAATTAATTGCTAGCCTATGCTTTAGAGTATTATACGCCTGCGAAGTCTTTAGATACGGAAGCATATACTTTGGACGTGTGTACGACGCGACTGTTTTGTGTTACGTTTGTTTTCAATGTGTGTAGCCGTGTTCTCGCCAGACTGCTGATATCTTCACGCATATTCTCCTGCAAACTCTTTGCTTGTCCCGAATCCAATAACAAGTCAATGTTCATATTAAAAAACAAAGTCGACAGACATGTGAAAGAAAATTGGCGAGATTTGAATAGATCTAACTTCGCGAATCGTTAAAAGCATTCTCCTAGCGAGGGTCGAACATAATGAAACAGGACTTTGAAACGCTTTGTTGTCTGAAATCGTAGCAGCCAGCATGATATTCGGAGAATCCACGACTCTCTATTGCTGAATCGTTCTCGTGTCTCATAAAGGAGCTGAATTTAATAAAACGTTTTTACCGAATCTAAAGATGCTTCGCAGCCACAATGCACCGAAAACATTTCTGATTAATCTCGAAGGAAATTGTACACACAAGCACAATTTTTATATTACAGTATTTTATCCATATAAGTTTCTCAGCACGGGTCTGTCGAGGGACATTTGTGCGCCAGGGATAGTATTCGTTGACTTTTGCCGAAAGTAGAGAAGGACAATCGAGCTCGAGAAGCTAATCCAAATTTCCAACTTCCTTATTTTTTTATGGGACTGCTATGACCATATTTGTGGCATTTTTCTAATTAATATAATACCAAATATGATATAACTCCGATGATATTTACTTGTGTAATAGACAAATAAAGTTCCGGGCGCAAGGAAGGAGAGTCGTCGGCGAGCCTTTCTTTCCCATACTCTGTCCTTTCTCGCGCTCGAAACTTTAATTATCTATTACACAAGTAAATATCATCGGAATTATATCATATTTGATATGATTTTTATCAGAAAAATGTCACAAGCATGGTTATCGAAGTTCCATCACAAAACAAGAAATGAAAAATAAGAAAGTTGGAAATTCCAATTAGGCGTTCTCACCGATATACCTGAGTCGCATGATGTTACAGGTTAGACTTTTGAGACATTTGTGGATAAAATACTGTATTTTCATTCAACTTATACGAATAGTGGAAACAGCATGTGAATGCATTTCACAATTTTAATAGAACGAACTTACCACGTAAATTTCTGTTTTGAAGAACAATATTTAAAGAAAGGAAACACCGTGTGCGGTTTTACGATATTTTCATTAAAACATTTCGCAAAGCATACATGTGGGCACGCGGGTACCCGGTCGAGTTGGATTGAACAAACATGATTCGGTTCGCATAGGTCAAATGGAAATACTGGCGGACATGCATAGTTAGCCTTTACACCGAATGGACACCCTGAACGAATAATTCCCATACCGAGAAACGATTTCTAACAATGTAAAAAACAAAAGGCGGACGAAGCTGCGCGAGCATCAGCAGTCCGGTGGTTATGAATGTTGTTCAGTCACGGTTTCCTGTAAAGTACCTTAAGAAATATCTATCGCTATAGTGTCTTTAGCTCTTAAGCCTATCGTACGTGTTAAGAAAATTCGTTCAACCGTTTCCGCTCTGAGAACCGGTCGGAAAATAATATTACAGCTGGACACTGCACCGCGTGTCGCAGTAGAAACGCGAATCGAAAGAGCAGTACGCGTTACTACGGAATATTCTGCTATCCGACGCTTTTTGAGTATTTGAGTTCGAAATGAAAATTCGTAGCGTCTTTGAACATTGAAATCCAAAGAGAAAGTTTTCAAATATTTGTTCATAACATATTTCCCAGTCTTTCCCATTACTTTTGTCATTTTCCGAATATGCACCAGAATTCTATCCTTTGAATTTCAATCCAACGAATTTTCCGAACCGATACGCTGGAAAAGGAACGCGGCGATCGAACTGATGATTCGTTGAACGCAGGAGAATCGATTAGAGATTCTTGTGGCCCGATACTTTAGCGCAGCACGGTATGTATCACGGAAGGAGCGGATTAATCTTCGCGCGATGAAACAGAAATTCATATGTGGTCGGTGTGTGCTTTCCGTGTGCCGGTTCTCTCTTGTGTCGCGCTAGTGTCTGTACATGTCGTGTGCGTGCTTATATACGTATGTATATGTATACGTAAATATATATATACATACAGCGTGGTCCACATAAAGGCGTCCACCTAGATATGTCCTCCAGCTGTCGCGATGCAGGAAACGTTTCATACGATTGTACACAATCTTTCTAACCAATGTTCAAAATTCGAAAATGTAAATAAATGTAAGAAAGATGACGTAGAATAAAACTGATCTGGGTTGAACGGAACGTTTTGTTTTCGCAATTGAAATTGCTTCGAGTCCAAAGGAGTAACGGTGAAATTGATTTCGAATGAATTAAAACGAGATTGTAGGAGATATGTATATTTGTGTGGCTGCATTCAGGTGGACCGCTCTGCATATACATGCATGTATACATACACAGGTGTGTAGCTGCGCCCGACGGCGTATCAGTTCGATTACGGAACTATTGCGGACATATCGTGTTATGCCGAACAGTTATCGGTACCCGGAACGCGATCGATCGTTTCGAGATTACGAAATGGTATGTAGGTACGTCCGAGGACGAGTACGAGGAAAATCTTAGCACGTGAACTACTCAGCGCGTTTCCGGCGATTCGATGACGAGCCTATTCAAATCCTGGAGCTGGGCACGCCCCGTCGACGTCGGATTCTGTTCTCTCAATCGGTTCAGAACTACTGTCAACCTCCGCCAATGAACATTCCCCTGCCAACCATCCCAACCTGTTGTACGAGCAACGACGACAGAACAATGTTCTCGCGAAAATTCCTTGAATTCAGTGTTAAGGTGGATTTATGTTCATTCGACGATCCTCTCCGCTTCCCGTTAGCGAGATTTTTTGACGAATTATCTGGACGGTTTACAGTGTACAGGATCTATGTATACTGTCTGCTCGGTCACTAGGTATTCTACACGTGCGTGTGAAAAAAGGACGACCGTTCTCAAAATATGATTCCCGGTGTCTACTAGAAAAGGTCGCGTTAATTCAGGTTCCCGTCTAAAAGGTTCTCGTAATTGACAATGCTTTAGGAAGCGTCTCAAAAGGACTAGAAGTGTATCGTGGAGTCAGAGTCGCCAGGACTTCCGGACACGGATCGCGTTGGCAAGGAGAAAAGGTGTGATGACTGTATTCGCCTGATCTGGCGACTCCGCGCGGTGTGCCGTGTGGGAGATTATTCCTCGAGGAACATGCTCGCGGCTCCAGGATTTCGCACGCGACTACGCACCGGTTGTCCTAACTCACCGGAACTAATCTCTATCATCCTATCAGCCTATATAGTGTGAACTAGTTACGAGTAACTACAAGATGCACGACAACGATCGTTAATCTCATCGTTCTCCGTTGCTCGTGCGACTTTGTCGAAATCCGCTCGCAGCTGTCGGAAGAATGCGAAAACGAAAAAAGTGTGTGTCATCCCCGGTTCATCGGATCGTCGATCCGAAAATAGTCGCGAGACGACAGAGCCACGATTGTATATTTCAGTGTGCGCGTATGTATCGTTCGCGACCGTTTTAGGCCGAAATCGTTACCCGTTATTCCTCGGTCTTACGGAGAACGCAGCGAATCTAGAGTATTGTCCATGATTAGTAGAAGAGTGCCGCTGCACACGCGGACGTCACTTTTCTCCACGCCCGCGTTCAGGAAGAAAAGAGTATTTCTAAATTGACATAGTACCGAGGAAACGATGGGACACGCTAGTCCCTCTTCGAGGATCTACAAAAAGTTCTGATCGATGCCCTTCGGAGAATGAGCATCCTCCGAAGTGTTTAGATAGTAAAAAGGATTGGTACAAAGGGGTGCGGTGGCCTGGATCGCGGACTTTCGTGCGGAGAGTCCCCTTTCACGGGCTGCGTCAGCGAAATCAGAATAAAGTTGGAACAAAATGCGCAGGCGAGCTTCGCGTAACGTGGGAATCGTTGAATTATCAAATGAAAATTTTCCTCGAATTTAAACAGACTACCCTTCCCCTTATGCGACGGGCCGGCCACGTGACGCCATTTTCCTTGAGCCGGCGACTCTGCTATGGAGAAACGACGCTCGAGAAATATCAAACGGACGTAAACCTGTTAAATATATTCCCTGATGTACGAGCACAATACGTTTCCATTCGGTGACACGTTGCACAGCCTGGACCAAATTGCCACTTCCGCCACCTCGTATTTTTGTATGCATTTGCATATCTATGCGTTGCGTTATTGGAAATCTCTGGCCCCGTTATGCAAGTATTGCTGCGGTTCTATACAACGTGGTCATTTCAAAATCGAATAAGCGATCCGTAAAAATAAATTTTTGAATGAACGATTTTTCTCGCGTCGGAGTGGTTTTAATTACGCGAAGATTGCCTGCGCAGAGAATCATCCCGCGTTCCCACGTATTTTATAAATGGCATAAATGCACAAAGGTCCGCAATCCAGCGATAACTTTCAGCGATCGAATGTGTATTTCCACGCTGAGTCCTCTTCCGCCATCTTGTTCCTCCACATTCCGCGAGCTTTTCTCTCCGGTAGGAGATCGTCATTTTTCGATGTGCACGATGAACGAGATTCTAAGCCGTGCCTGCGCGATTTTTGTCGCTTTTGTTCACCCGATTCCGCATCCCCTGACTCGTCCATAGCTGTAGAGAGGCTTTCGAAATGTAAACGCGCTGTTTGTGCTACTCGCGTGCCGTCTAAGGACCACGCGGATAATTCGGAAGAGATTACGTTTGTCTCGAGTCTTAACGTTACGGCGGATCCGAGATGTGCGATTCGAAGCGAAATATCAACTTGACTCCCGATTGCGTACGGTGATCGTTTAAGGTTAGATGAACTATTCCGATGTTCAGTCGCCAGATTGATACTTGTTCCCCTATTTTCCCTTCCTTCTGTTCTGGCGACTCTCTTAATCTCTGAATTCTTTCTTCCTCGACATGTTCTGCAAGGATACCTTTAGCAGAAACGCCGTGGACCGAGATCACCGGTCGAATTCTCTTCGGGAACGTTAATTGGTCGCGCAGGTACACGGCTGTCGATAATACTAACCTTAAAGCGTATCGATTATTAAAGCACCATCTAAGTAGTTCTAGGATCTATGAATTAAACAAGCCTCGTTTAGTAGACGGCGATGTCCGTACGTTCGCCGCCGTCGAATTAACCCTACCCGGTTCTCGAAATCGATCGTCGTCGATCACGACTACCGATCGATGCTTAATCGTGCGTTCTCGCCAACCTTCTACGAGTATATTGCTTGGCTGAGCGTCGGCGACGCTGCACTTGTTCAATTGACTAGTACGTACCGCTGTTGAATACATGGTTTGCGAGTTTACAGATCGGTCGAACGCGTCGTTCATCGGCGCTCGTCGTCCCGTCGTCGACGGTCGACATCCGGGACGCGATCGCACCGGAACCCGTAGAGGCAAAGCTTCACTTCCGTCTCTCCATCCGTCTTTCTTTCTCTCACTCTTTCTCTCTTATCGTTACCTTAGTATTGACTGGTAGTGTATGTTTGTACGTGTCACGCTTAGACCTTACACGCGGCATAGGCTTAAATTCGTAGGTTTTCCATTTACAGTTCGCTAGCGTAGAGCGTACTCGTTACTCGCCGCCTCGGCGACAACCAATCGAAAGCTCTCGACGCCGGAAATCAAGTCGCAACGCTGCAAATAATTCCGTCAAAGACAAACGACGCGACAGCCCGAGACTCGTCGACGATCTCGCAATTTTCGAGATTGTTTTCGTTTAATTTTGACTATGTTGCAGCGAGTTCGAGCGGGTTCGCGTCGTTCGTCCTCGCCGCTCAAGTTGCGTAGGAGGACGCAACGTCAGAGCCGCCGTCTGTCGAGGTGTTTTGGAATTAAAGTCGCTGGTATTTTGTTTCTTGAAATCGGCACAGTCGGGCTGATATCCGACTTTGGAAGAAGCAAAAGATATCGGAAGTGATTTTCAACCGCGACAGACGATCCTGAGGATTCGTCCTTTGATTATTCGAAAACGACGAGTACACAGCAGAAGAAACATGTCGCAGAGAAATAATGATATATAGGTCTGTCGAAAGCGTACGCAATAATTAATTCTACGACTTCACCCAACCCCCGAATCTCGAGTACGCCTTACAAAGGTTTTCGTGTCCTCACTTAATCATGATACTCACTGCCGTGGGTCCCTGAGCGATAGCAGTTTCCTTAGAGGCCTCCTCGACCCCCTTGAGCTTCTCCTCGGCCTGGCGTTCCTTCAACGCCTTCAGTAGCTTCCACTTGGATCCAGGGGGGCCAGGGCTGACCTGGCCCTCCTTAAGCGTCGTGTCCGAGCTACCGCAGGACGAGGAGTCGATTTTGATTTTCGGCAGGCTCAAGGTCGCGGTAGTTGCCGTCTCGGCGCTACCGGCTCCGTCGCGTTCGAGGCCTTCAAGGACAGTGCTTTCCGAATCCCATGCGCCCGGGATGCTGACGGACACCTCGCTAGGTGGTACACTAACGCTACCTTCGCGAGAAAGGGATTCTGAACCGGGATGCATTTTTTCACCGTGTCGCAGGGTCGAGCCGCTCGAGCTCCGTCGAGACTCTTGTTCCTCGATGTCCTTCGGGATTTCTTCTTCTTCCTCTTCATCCATCGACTGGACGGGGCTATCGGGGCCCGAGGTCTCCCCCGAAGAGCCCTCCTCCATCGACGAAGGCGGCTTTTCCTTTCTGATCTCCTCCTCTTGCGCCCACGTATGGTAATCAGTCACTCTCGCGAACACCTGTTCGATACTCTCCGCAGACTTTCGTTTCGGGATTGGTTTCTCGTCGCGATACCTGTCTCTCTCGTCGATCCGACGATCCTTCGAGATGGTTCCGTTCACCTTCGGGGTCGTCCTCTGTTCTTGCTTCTCCTCTTTCATCTCTCTCGGCTTCACGGTGGCCTTCATCTTCAGCTCCTTCAGTACGAATGACATTTTCTCCTTGACCGTGTCGTCCGGTCGATAGTGGTCAGGCTCTTCGGGTTCTTCGACGAGCACCTCACCCATCTCGACTTCGATCTGCGATTGTCTTTCCATCTCTTCCAGCTTCCTCAGCTCGTACCGATACCATTCGTCCTCGGAATCGATCGAATCCTCGGTACTTTGCCGCCTGGAGGAGACCCTCGACGTGCTTCGGTAGGAATGTGTGCTACGGTTGTCGTCGTCCAGCTCGCCGGGTCGCGATCCCGTCCATGGAATTTCGAGGGACTGCTGGTGTCGCGGCAGGAATCGGCTGCCCATCGACAAACCCCTCGTGCTGGACGCGGACGGGCTACCTTCCGACGGCGGCGCTTCCTCTGATATGCTGGTCACCAACTCCGGCAACCTGGTGCTGCTCGATTTCTCACTCTTCTCGCTCTTCTCCGACATGTCTTCGGGGTACTCGAAACTGGTCTCGAGCGTCTGGACGGTTCCCTCCTCCGATTTCTTGTCGTTCCCGGAATCCTCGCTGGGCGGCTGTTCGTCGGACACCGTGGACGATTGTCTCTGTCGATATTTGCCCAACGCTCTGGACACGGCGAACTCCATGCTGGAACCGCCCATCAAAGTCACCGGAGGAAGCTTAGGCGCCTTCTCGTTCGGAGCTTCGTCCGAGCTGCCTGTCGATTTCTTCAGTTCGCCAACAGTTTGGAATATGGAAGATCCTCCCGAACCGGACCCAGTGCTCTTGCCCGATGTCTCCTCCTCGAAACCGCCCAGTTGATCGATATCGTGATCGATGTCCCTCTTCTGATCCTTCTCTTTCCCCCAGCCGTCCTGCAGAGCCTGCTGTTGCAACTGCTCCTGGTGCTGCTGTATCTGCTGCTGCATTTGCTGTTGAAGAGCTTGCTGCTGCATTTGCTGCTGCAGGACATGCTGCTGGAGCTGTTGTTGTTGCTGCTGTTGCAGGTACTCTTTCTGCTGTTGCGACAGCTGTGTCGGCGGCTGTTGTTGTTGTTGTTGTTGCTGCTGTTGTTGTTGCTGCTGCTGCTGGGGCATCGGCTGTGGTACTGGTTTCCGTTTCGTGCTCGCCGTCTTCACTTTCGCGAAGAACGGCTGATCTTGGTTCGCGTCGGACATCACGCTGTCCTCATCCTCCGAAAGGCCGCTCTGTCTGCCGCTGCTCCACTCGGTCTCCGATTGTTCGGGATCGGACAACGATTGCGACTGATGGCTTCGTCTCTTCGCTTTTTGCAAAATGCCAGACACCGTGGAGACCAGCGTGTGTTTCTTCTTCTTCCTCGCTGTCTGACCTCTGCCGCGTCCTCTGCCAGTGACTACCTCCCCCGGAAGTCTCTGCTGTTGATCCTGGGGCCCATCCAGGTCCTCCCTTCTGACTCCGCCAGGCAGCGAGTGGCTTCTATGTCTCTTACTCAGGTGCAAGTCCGGCAACCAGTTGCTCATCGAGCTCATCGCGTTCTTCAGAGAAGATCCCCTTCGGATCTTTTTCCCAGCCTTCGCGTTATCCGCTTCATGATCCTTTAAGTTCGCAGCGATGCTGATGTAGCCCGACTGAGACACTATCACGCTAGATGCGTCGTAGTACTCGCTCGACTGGTGTTGAGATTGATCGATCGGTACTCGGCCGGTGTCGTGGTCCTGGATGTACTGATGTTCGCGTTGCCACTGCCTCTGGTAGCCATCGGCGAGTTGTGCGCTTTCCGAGCTGCTCAGTCTTTGACTGTACGGTTGGTACTGTTGCTGGTAGGCCTGTGGGTAGTTCTGGTTCACGTAGGTGTGATGATAGGCCGGTGGTTGAGGATATCTTCTATCGGTGTACGGACTCTGCGCGTAGCTACCGTCCGAAGTCAACGATCGGATGCTAGAGGACGTGGAGTCGTGCGGTATCTGTTCCTCCATCGAGTTCAACCACGAGCTCTCGTTCGTCTCCGTTCGGGGGAGATTCGCGCTGGTCGGATAATAGGACAAAGCATCGGTGATATTGCCTGTGGGGAACATTGTGCGGTACATCGCGGCTTTGTAGCTCTCGTGGTTCGTCAGACCGTCCGAGTACGCGGTGCTTCTGAACGGCTTCTTCATGTGGCTGACCGCGCTCGATTCCGTGTACTGCACGGATCCGAAGTTGTCTTGGTAACTATTGAACTGTTCCATCGCGTCTGGGTAATAAGCGGTGATCGTGGTCTTCGGCCCGTAATTGCCGGAACCGCTGGTGTACACGCTAGTGATCGCTTGTTGTCGATTGCTACCGGCCACGGAGTAAATGGCCGGTTGGTCCGATCTAAACACATAGTCCAGCGTAGTCCCAACTGGCACGCTGTCGTAAGTATGTTGTAACGTTTGCTGGCGACCCCGCCTCTTCGGGCTTTGGCAGGTGGTCGCGACGGGCGCTGGTGGAGGCACGAAGTTGTACTCTTCCTTGGTGGTCGGTGTCTTGATAGCGGCGTAGTTCGACAGATGGTTCATAGCCAAGGTGTACGAATGACTGGTTACCGTGGCTGTGGCGTTGGCGAAGGCGTCTCTGCCCTCCGGCGTATCGTACAACGGCTCCTGCGTGATCACGGAAGGCGTTGTTTCCGGAAGAGGAGGGATCGGGCTGGTAGGCCTCGCCGTGGTGGTGCTAGGGATCAGAGTTGACCTCGCATGATCCATGGAATAAGAGGTGAGCATCTTGGTGATCGAGCTCTTTGGAGAACTTGGCGACTTGTCCAAGCTGCTCCATCCGCTCATCGATGACAGGCCGGAGTCGGACTTCGCCGCTACGATGTTCACCGCGCTGATTGGCTTGACGGCGTGTTTCGGCGACACTCGCGGAGATTTCGGCGAATGCGGAGCTCGCGGGCTCAGACGACCCTGTTCCATGGACACCAGTTTCTCAGCGTTCCTGAGGAACGTAGGGCTCTGCGAGCTCTTTGCTTCGGCTTCCCTCTGATCCGCCCCTGGCATCAGGAATGTATCCGTCATGTCTCTGGGTGCCGGCGGAGGCGGCGAACTCGGCGATGGGCTCGGCGGTGTTCTGCTCTCTTGGAACTCCAAATTCAGTCGTGCTGCGCTGCCGAAGAAATTGTCTTGTCTAGTCCGAAGATTCTGCACGCTGTGGACGCTGTGTACACTGTGAACGCTGCCTGCCGATAAAGTCGGCGACGGAATCTTCTCCGTAGTGGTGTTGTAAATAGTGGGCGAAGCGCAAGTAACCGCCACGAAACTGTCAACCATCAAGTCAGTCAATTCTTTGTTCTCCGCGTAGCCCTTCGCGAAACTGCCGACGTCTATGGGCAACTGGATCACCGGCTCGGGACTCTTTTCTCGCAAGGTGGACGTGTAGCTGAGTCTAGGTGGTGTGTAGGTACTGGAGATCGAGTCCAAGTTCGTTCTGGATGTGGACGTCAGTCTAGGTGACATTGATCTGGTAGTGAAGTCGCCGTCTGTGGCCAGACCGCTGTCGGTGCTGACTCTAGAGATTGATCTACCGGTCGATCCAGGGCTCTTTGAAAAGGTCCAACTGTCGACGTCTGTCTCCGCATAGATTTTCCTAAACTGTTCGTCTATGCTACTCGCTTCTTCGGCTAATTTTCTCGCTTCAGCTTCGGTACTCTCCAACTCGTGCAGTTTCTCCAGAGCTACTTGATCGATCGAACTGAGCCTGGACAGCTGCGCCAAGTCTTGTTCGCTGACGCAGGGCGTGTTACCTCGATAGCTCTTATAGTCAGCCGCGCTGAACACTTCTCCTTCGTCTTCGTCCGTTTCGTCCTTCTTCTCCGTCACTGTCTCCTTGATCTCTTCCCTGGCCGGCTTGCTGGTCAGCTCCTCGAGTTCTTTCTCCTTCGTCACAGTCTTCTCGAACAGACTCGCGTCCACGTCCTTCTTGCCGTTGACGTCCTCGTCTTCCGCCTCCTCCCAGATCATTCCTAATTGCGACGTCGGTCTAGACGTGTCGCCGCAAATCAGGTCCTCCCTGTAAGCATTGTTCAGGCTCCTGTAGAACGCTTCGTCTGGAATATTACTCTCTTCCGCGAGAGTCTCCAGAGCGTCCAGGTTCCTGACGTTCCTGTGCATGTCGGTGACCACGGCGGTGGCCGTCGTACTGTCCTGCGTGATCGCGTGCATCCTGGCCAACTCCTGCTGCGTTAGTTTGTCCCTCATCGACTCCTCGATGGCCATGCTCGCGCCTATGCTCTTCGCGATCGCGTCCAACTCCCCCACCGTGGTCTGTTGGCTAGCTAACGTCTGCTCCACAACGCTGGCTGTCTGGTGGGCACCGTCGCTCGTGTAGAACTCGATCAGCTGGCTGATTACCGTCTGTTGTTCGTAGAGAAGCCCCTCCAGCTTCTCAAGTCTCTCCCACATCTTAATGTACTCCTGGCTGAGAAGGTCCAACGCCCTCCAAGCGTATTTCAACTCGGTTTCCAGTATGTTCAACCTTGTGCCCAGCCTCTCCATGTAGTCGCTGATCACGTAGTCGATGTTTGCATCCGTGGCAGCAGCGGCGGTGCTCGTGCTGTAGCTCGCCATCACGGGCGAGTGAGCCCTTGGGCTGGTTGGGGCTGGCCCACCCAGCTTTGTCGAGTCCATTTTCATCAAGTTCGCGCACGGATAACGCGGCCGTTCGGTTACCAGAGCCAACTAAGCTTCTACGATCCGATCCGATTCAGGCTCTCGGTGATCCCCTGGGTGATTCATCGCGTGGATCCCCGCGACCAGGCTGTTGGCCAAGTTACAGTCTTCCCTGCGGCCCAAGGAGGAACATGAATGACGCTTGAATGTACCGAGCGGATGCGTTGGATGCTCGAAAGATCGAACGACACTCGAATGCACTACCCCCGATCGTGGTATCCATGTCGACTATTCCCACAAAATCCGTTCACTTCCCTCAACACCTTTACCCGAACTATACACTCTATATTTTCTTCCCGGTCTTCTTGTTACGCGAATCTCTCTTGCTCGTTTTCGGTATCGTTTTACTTTTACAATACCAAAGCGTGATATATATTTCTTATATTGTCAGTCACTGTGTCTCTATACCCCCCTGATCGTTGATCTATGTTACCGCCCTTTGTCCTACACACTACGGCTGCATACACAAAGTTTGATAGTCGCCGATCTTGATGAACCGCTTGAGATCGCGCGACACTCGGCGAATGGCACTTCGTAACCAGTCTCGTGTGTTCATGCCGCTGCTGCTATCTGGAAAAGAGGAGCAAACGGATTGCGTGGCTTAGTACGAGGCTTCCTCGTACCGAGTCATCGCTGACAACAGTTTCCATAGTGATTGGAGTTAGGCTACTAGGTCTCTTTGTCTCTCTGTGCGTGTGTGTGTGTGTTTCATGCGAGACGCAGTGACTTCGTCAGAATATCTCTGACGTACGATCCACGAGACGTTCGTCGGCCAGGATCGAATCAACTTTGAATCGGAACCTAGCAAAACTATCCTCCTTCGATGATAACTTTTGCAAAATAGCAGCTACTCAACTGTAACTTATCCTCATTGTGTTTGTTGTAAGAACTTTCTGAAGGTTCCGTGCTACTATTCCGCAAAAGCAAAGTAAAAGTTTCGTTGTTAACCCAGGAAAGGAAAAAAAACTCTGGAGGTCAGACGGAGGACAGTTTCCGCTGAGCGGGGAAGTTAATAGGAGTGTGATTCAGATCTTTTATGCGACTATTTCCAAATAGAGATATGTGAAGTTCCTGGACAATAATCCTGATGTGACTAACATATCTAGACGAAACTACACAAAATGAACACGTGTTTCCACGTTGCCGGAATTATAGTTAAACTATTTCCTGAGAGGATTTCACGCATCCTCGCAACGCGCTCCTCGATTAAACACCGCTGCAACTAACACCTGAGTGCACGCTTAATGGTACCTAACTCCTGCTAGTAAGAAATCTCTGCATCCTGATTGAAGCTGCATCACGACTGCTGCAGCTCGACGATAAGACGGATTAGGATTTTGACGTTGGTGGAGGCAACGCGTTAACATGTCGACTATATCGTACGTAGAGACTGTGTATATAGAGCGGAAGAACATTATCATCAAATAAAAAGATCTGGCGAGATAAGTTGCCTTGTTTTTTTATGATTGCCACAGAAGATCAGCTCTGCCGGAAGCTGTGGTTCGCGGCCGAGATTTCTCGTCGCCGTGTTTACGGAGGAAGATGCATTATCCGGCAGCCTCTTGAGAAAACACTGACGTCGAGAATTCATTGGCGAAAAACAGCGGAGAGGGCGCGAAAGAAAATAGTTTTGACCGTATAATTACTCATGCCGCTGCGTTGGTCCGCATTGTTTCAAAAGTTTCCTTCGCCGCGTCGTGCCGCAGCCGGTGTCGCGCTTAAGCTGCTTAATGCAATCATAAATTTTAATTTTCAATTTCGCCGCTACGACGACCTGCCTCCCTCCTCTTTCTCCCTCTTCCCAACCCCTACCACCCTTCCGTCTCGTTTCTGCATCGTATCCGTCGCGCACTGTTGGGAATCCGCCTGAGAGACCGATGTCTAATTAATGAATTTGATTTCGAAAGTTTGAAGCATCTCGAGCAGAAGAAGTCAGTGCACTGTTAGACAATAGTGCACCGTTGTTAACTAAACCTACCATGCCGGATTCACATTCCACGGTTATGGAAATTGTAAAAATTCCCATGAACATGAAGCGAGCACAATGGCGCGTTAACACGCGGCAGAGCCGCCATTTCTTTCGGGAGAAAGAGGCGTTCCTTGCAACGCTACTTCCCGGGCATAATCACGGGCAGATTTCTTTATACAACTTGCATAATCAACGATCCGCAAACGAACGAGCCGGAGATTTGTTTCGGAGATTGGCATTGCCAACTCGAATCACGTTCCCGCAGTTCCGCGGGAGCCGCGGCTGGATTCTCCATAGTTATCCAGTTCATTACGGCTCGAAGAATTACGAATTCGTCGGAAAGTTCTCGCGGCAGTTTCACGGATTAATGAACCTCGTTGGACGATGGTTCTCCAGCCACGGTCTCGCGATAACGAATTCCATTTTCATTTTTCACGTGCCCCGGAACTTTTCACCCGCGAAAGCTGTTGGCCGCGTGAACTCGCCACGGCGGAGCGAGGAAGACCGTTGCGAACGGATTTATGCGAGTGCACGGGAGAACAATCGAGTGACCAGCGGCCATGTTTATGCTCGTGTGTCCCTGGAAAAACAATACTCGCGAAAATCAAGTACCGTACCCTCGAGACCAATTTGTTCAGGTTGTTTTACTGGATGGCTGATTTTAGGATTTATCAGAAAAATGGATCTAGTAAAATCTTCTTTCCTCTAACCAAGGTTACGATGGTCATCGTATTGTTTACGTTCAAATTCAATTCCGAGGTTCAATTTCTCCGGAGGGGGCCGCGGAAAACGGAAGACATTGGACGAGAGTTCCTGAAGAGAGATATCTTACTGATATTATCATTCGTTCACAATAAAATGCCTGGGCGCGCCTGCAGTTTTCGAAAAGACACGTATCAAGCACGCCGACCAGATATTGCTATCCGGTGCAATAATGGCCGGAGCTTCTTCACGCGTATAAAATGGCGAATACCTTTTCGAACGGTCGCCATTATCGGTCTCGCTCAGTTTTATGTCGAATCGAGCTGGCGTGGCGCTTCGGCGTCTTTTAACGGTCGTTGTAAATACAATTCCATAAATGCTGTAAAAGTGAATCGCTGTCGGGTCGCTTTTGAAAAGTTTCTCCTTGGCCGTTCACCGTCGATAAATCGATCGTTCGTTCGTTCGAACGTGGATATCGGGGATCCTCGAGATATTTTTTCCTTCTGACTTCGAAGGCAGACGGGAAGTTAGACTTTCTTAAAAAAAGATGACCAAAGCGACGATAACTGCCTCGCTGCTGGACGAATCGTGGCTGCGCGAGAATCCTCTTTAATTCGACTTAAGCTCGTTTAAGTCTTAATTTAGTTGAGCGTGGAACTCTGTAACCAATCAACGACGAATCCGCCTGGTGACGTCAAACACCTCAGCCTCATTAGATTCGACGGATCGACAAACGGAGTTACAATGGCGGACAAAAGAAACTTTCAAATTACTATTTCGGTATATCAGTATTGGTTACTTTACTGTTATATAGGCTGTCCCAAAAACCTGGCGTAGAACTTTGTTTTGCCGGGCAGCGTACGTTCTCAAGGCAGAAAACTTTGTGGAAAACGTGTAATAGCATTTGTATCGATTCGATCGGAACTATTGTAGAGCGAATTCGTCGCCATAGTGACGGGCAGGACCGTCGCCAATCCGCGGAACAGTGGAGACGTAAAGTATGCATGAACGTTAAATCATTAAACGTACGAGGGCAATGGGAATATGGCCGAAATCATCCCACGAAACCAGTGTAACACGGTGTGCACTCTATGCTTACGCAACTGCGGTTGCATACTACGAGGGTTATTTACACAGGGGACTATCGATTTTCCGATATTTACATTTGGAAGGTCAGCGTGCTACCTATATTCGTACGGATAATAACCCGGGAAGACACGATCGTATAAATATTGTTTTAATCGAAGGGCACCGGTTGGAACACAATGTAGAGAATTGGTTTACCTTTCTGGACACAGAAGGGACAGGGAACAGGGAAGATATGGATCGAGTAAGTGCCGTTCGAAGAGACGAACAGAACTATTTCGTGGCCGAGCAAATAGACTTTAGAAGAAGATTCGCACTTGCACGTGCATACAGTGACTCACGGAGGAGTTCGATCGAACTTTAAAACGGTACAAACTTTTTATAATCGGATCGGTTTTAATGCGTAAGCATCGTGAAGAATTCGTCCGTCTCACCCGATAATCAAAGCGCTCATAGTTTCCACTTACGAGATTCTCGCGAGAGATATGGAATCTCGTTACGGCGATCGTCACGTAGTACTTCCGCATCTTTTCCGCTGAACCTTGAGAAGTATGGGGGACGGCGGTTCAGCAGGAAATAGGAGACGAAGACCGGGAGAGGGGGTGAGGCTAATCCCATTTCCGGTTATTCTCCGAGAAGGGACGCGGCCATTTTCCCGAAGAAAGATTCTACCATCACCGGCCGAATTTATGCCAGGAAATACGTCGTCGATCTTCTGTGAGACACATTTAATTACAGGCTGTTGCTAAACGAGTTGCGGCTCAACAGGTCTCCTTAAGTTATCCGGCGGAAGAAAATTAACGTTATTTATCGCATTAATATCGACAATCGTGTCGCGACACGTATTCGATATTTTACGAAGGGAACTTCCACGAATATTTAGAAGGCGTGCGGACAATTACAGTGTGCGTTTTGTCAGGGTGGTACATAGGGAGTAGAATTGAGGGTGGGTGTTTGACGGTGAATCTTGGGCCTCTATAAATCTGAAAAATTGATCGGGCAAAACCTCGGCGATGTTTCTTAAAGACAAATCGGGACAAAGCCAGGTCGTTCGTCCGAGTTCAAGTCGGATTACTCGCTCGAGGGAGCTTGACGACGACGCTCCGTGGCGCAGCGCATCCAAGATGCACGAGGCTGTCTGGCCGTTTGAGCAGTTCGCCCGATAAAGTGCGACACGGAAGAGGCATTAGCTCCTTGAGAGCAACTTTTGGCCCCCGACGCTCCCGTCCACGGAGCGCCTGCAGTTATTCAGCCGGAAACGCGCAACCGGCGCGACGGCCGCGGGCTACGTCCCGCTCAAAAGCGTTTAACAATTAATCAAGCAATTAAACCTGGTCTGCAGAATGTTCAGCCAGTTAAGTACGGCCCTTACCTCGCAAATAAATATTGACTTAACCCAGACTAAAATAAGTTCAAGCGATTTACGTTAGAATATTCACATTTTATTTCTACGTTTTTGTTAGTTCGCTTTTTTGTTTGTCTGACTGTTTGTCTGTTTTGTACAAATCTTGCAATTGATTTTATACTAACTTCCTGATGAGCTAGAGACTTGAAACTTTCCACATAGCTCAGAACTAGATGACAATACAATATTATAAAAAAAATTTTTTAATACTGCGTTTAGTTGCTAACTGCGTATTTTAAAATATTTCCCTTAATCCCTCGCCGAGCGTTCCCTACTCCACTACGTGTTCCCACTTCACGGAACCACTTCAGCCCGCAGCAGCTGAGTGTATTTTCGCACGTTCAAGTAAATAATAATAAATAATTTCAACCATCTGCTGTTCGTTAACGTTATCGCTCGCGTTTGTCTTCGATATTCACGCGTGTGAATTACATTGACTTTATTGGTGCTTTGAAACCGGTAATTTACAGTAAGCTTAGCGAGTATATAAAGTATTGATAAAGAGTAATACAAGTATTAAAACAAGACAAAAAAGCAGGAAAGAATGATTTAAATAGAAATAAATGTTTAAAAAGACCACATTTTTAAAAACGGACTAAAAAGTATAAAATAATTTTTCGTTTTTTATCTTACAAGTATTTTCGTAACTATTAAAAATTTACAATCTCAAATTTTCAGATCTATCTGTACAAGGTTAGGAATCTGTATGGGACTAGGAAAAATTATTTTCGTCTTTTTATTCCGTTTGTAAAAACGTGATATTTTTAAAAATTTATTTTTATTTAAATATGATAGTGTGTTTCTTTAGACTTTAGATAACCCATTACCAAAGGCCATTACCGTAAAATATCGCAAGAACAGAATGTACCTTTTTGAAAAATCGAAGCTTTCATTTTGCGAGATGTATGTAGCCCTTTAATTAATTCGGAAGCGAAAACCGGAAGTTTCGACCCCAATTCTTCTCGAGCCGCAGCCTGGCTGGGTGGTTCGCCGTTTTTGGACAGCGACGAGCATTCAGTTAGTGGTGGTGAACTGCGATGACAGAGCGTCGGAGTGTCAGTGTTAATAACAAACGTGTGGCTCGCGGTGCGCAATTGAATAGTAGTCGCGTTATTTATCGGGTGTTCGGTGATTTGTGAAATGGATGCTGGGTACGCGCGATTACCATGTGCGTTTGTTTCCTTCCTTCATAATCGCGTTCGCCTCGTGACGTACCAGCTGCGCGATCTTCTCTACACGGTGTAAAAAAATGATGTGTCGCGAGATTTTATCACAAGTTATAAGTTCAATATATTTTCATTAATCAATATTTCACAAAGCACAAATTCATTGGAAATTTGCAGATGGTGTTAATTAATACGATTGAACTGCAGCTCGCAACATAACACTGCAGCTAAGCACGGATTGTTTCTTTCAAATCGAACACTGCTTTGATGCTCGTGACTTTAATGGCTGACACAAGTTGGCTTCCCTTCTGTAAATATGTTTCGTCCCTGATCCGAAGTATGTTGTTCTGTAAACTTCGTGACCGGCTTGGATACAGGCATCGATTACACCGAGCTGTTGTTCGACGATAAATTGTTTCGTTAATTTCCTATACCCAGCGTCATTAAAAATGTACATTAAATTTAAATAATTGTGTGTTGAATTAAGTGACGATGGTCGCGCGTATTAGCTTTCACACAGAGCGCATCATTCATAATGTTAATAACAATGTGTCCGCACTATAGTGAATATGCAGATTGATTCTCTTTGTGCATCAAACCCGTCAAATCCAAACATAGCACTGACTAGTACGTATAAACAATAGTCACTATCGAATTATAGGAGTTATGGGATTAACCGTAATTCATAGCTCGCGGATATTAGAGCCAATGATTTGCAATCATTTATCGCAAACGTAGACAATATATTGGTTGATTAAATAATTACAAATACCACGGAAAAATGTCAAGGGACAAAAGTGGTTAGTTGAACAATTTCAATATTTTAAACTGCCTCAAAGAAACAGCTACAACCGCATGTGAAATAATATTGACGAACAGAGTTTCGAATGGATCTGGCAGCCACGATTATGCCGAGGAATTTCAATACATCCAGTTTTATATTTAAACGTCAAAGCCGTACGAGAATCAAAAAATATTTCAGCAACTGTGTATGGTTAACGTGTAGTTAATAATTTCTAATGAGTTTCCACGTCCGCGAGTTTCATTCGTGCAATTCAAATAATTTCGACGCGGTTCAAAGCAGAAGCTTTTACATTTTACAAGAAAAAATATCTTTGGAATACGTAAAATATGGGAAAATCAAAATTGACGAATAAAGATCCGAAGGAGTATAGACCGAAGATTTTCGATACCAGTTTTAATCATTCATCCAAATAATTGGATACGGAACCAAAAAATATTTTTATTCGAATAATCATATTTGTCGCACCGTATTAATCGGTTGCGATGAATTTTTACATTCACGGATCCTTTCGTGCGAATCAATGCGTCGCGGTAAATACAGCTTCCGCAATTTCCCGATTTTTCAGGAGCTCTGAAGTGCGATTAACTACGACATAATTGAAGCCATCGTCGTCAGTGGCTGGCGCACGTCCACTGAAAAACCGGTTACGCGGTTGTCCAATTTCAGTACTCTCCGAAAAATGCATTATCTCTCATCAACTGGCGATTCGATTACGCGGTGTAATCCGCGTCGCAGCAACAGTTTCGTCGTCGAAAGCGGCGGCGCGAAGCTGCGCAACGTGCGCGTGAAAGGGAGCGTCCGCGACCGACCGGTGAAATTAATTTTTACCGTCGTTTTCAGCGTGATAAAACGCTTATCGCTTCGGTTGCGAACGCGAGAGACTATCGCCGTCTCCGTCGGCTGGCTGGTCGTGCTCGTAATAAACGAATCTAGCTGGCTTCCTCTCCGCTTTTATAGTCCAAGAAGCGTAGCAACTCCGAGGGAGATGAAATTGGATTCCGCTTGTAAGCCCCACGTACGGCCTCGACAAATCCCGGAAGCACACACGACGACGTCCCCCGGAATTATGTTTCTCATGGCGTGAACGATACAGCAATCGAGGCCCGACCATAACTTCTACTCGCCACCAGTGTTAGGGGGTGAAACGCAAAAAACGTGGACGAAAATCATTTTTCCAAGTAGTGGATACTCTTTTGACATTGCACAGCATTTTTTTTTCCCTTCTCTGTAGTTTTAGAGGTTATGCCTAGTACATTTGTTTTGTTATCACTTGATACTGTTATCATTTTCCTTTGTTTAAATAATAATGTCACATCCTTACTAGATTTCATATAATTCCTGTGCAGAATTCAATCTTAGCTAAATTTCCGCGATTTCTAGACAATAATATGCATTGTGAGAATTGTTAACACGATTTTTCAAATATTTTCGATGATCTGACAAAAAAAATATTTCCAACGAAAGTTGATCACTATTCACTATTCCGCAAACTTCAATACAAAAAATTAAAGAAAAATTTATTTTTTTATAAAAAATGAAGGTCACTTCAATTGTTTAAATAGTGACATATACGTTTTACTTTATAATATTTTAACTGGTATTAAGATGAATCCAACGACCTATAATAATACAATATTAAACCTTGAAATAACGTTACAAAAAGCGGGCTATACAAGACCACTATGCGACATTCCCTGGAATTATGTTTCTCATGGCTTGAACGATATAGCAATCGAGGCCCGACTATAACTTCTACTCGCCGCCAGTGTTCGGAGGTCGAAACGCGGGAAATGTGGACGGAAATCATTTTTCCAAGTAATGTATGAACGTCGAAACTTATTATTAAATTATTGCTGAACAAATAAAGCATCATTCTCCAAAATTCCGTTTCTTAGAAGAATTTAGAGGAATTCTTATAATAATTTAACTTGAAGTACATTTTCGAGATTTAGGGACAGCAAATGTACGTGATTTCTTGGAGTACGAATGTCCGGGGGTAGCGAAATCTGTCATTGCGAAAATAACACAGAATCCTGAGCGGAGAGTTACGGGTCCAATTTAAAGTCTCAAGCTGAGCGGCCGGTAGACTATCACGTCGCGAATCGGTTGCATCACCGCAACATTTTTCCTAGCTTTCTTTATCGAGGGTAGTAAGATGCGTGACGTTACTCTTTTCTGTTATTGAGTGCACGGTTTGATCCTCTGACGGTCGTACAAAGAGAGTCTCGCGAGAAAAATTTTGTTTGGCAAAACGAATGGTCGAATTTCTTCTATCCTGAAACTGTTCAGAAGCATGTTAGCTCTTAAACTGTTTATTGCGACTGCATCTGAAAATCTGCAGGAAGAAAGCGTTTCATAGTCCACCGTTTTTCCTCGAAAGCACACTTTTCATCGCGCTACACCGCAGGGGCGTGCCGGACGGAGTTCGATTTTGCAGTGAAGCACTAAGCTCTGCAAGATATGTGGCATGCACGCCGAAAAAACAAGCCCCGAACGAGGTTTTCAGCCGGAGATGGTCTCATCCGCGGTATCCGCAGAAAGTGGCTCTTATCGTCACGATCTAGAAAGATCAGTTTGCTATCAGGAGGGGATTTATTTACCGAGTGGTGCTACGGTCTGCCTCGACAATTAGATTGGCAAAATATACGAGGGCGTATTCGAGGTTGGCAAAATTTCGCGAAATTTCGCGAGGAGAACAATGAGCGCTTCTATAGGGCCAGACACATTCCGCCCGACAGAAAGTTTCGCTACTTCCCCGGCCAAGTTGTGCGAGAAACGTCTTTCAAAACTGCTACGTTTCTGTTGATCGCTGCGGTCCATGGAAACGGAAAAGTT
Source organism: Lasioglossum vierecki (assembly GCA_028455595.1). Classification (NCBI taxonomy): domain Eukaryota; kingdom Metazoa; phylum Arthropoda; class Insecta; order Hymenoptera; family Halictidae; genus Lasioglossum; species Lasioglossum vierecki. The sequence goes on from CM052335.1 coordinate 26,476,876, forward strand.
TTGCGAGATAAGGCAGCAGCGTAATGCAGTTTTCCTGGCGCTACCGCGGATTTCCTTGAGAAGTTTTACTCGGACATCGATGGTAGATTAATAGGGGAGCGTGCCTAATCGTTGCCTGCTTCGAAGTAAACGATGGATAAAATGAACAGGCGATTTTATTTATTATCTTAGATTTTAGAAATCGTGATTATATTTTTTGGGTTCAGTGCAGTTATTTTTCCAATCCGAAAAGGGATCCGAGGAGGCTAAGTTAACGCGGCACGTACCGTTGCTAGCCATTAACGCGACCACGACATTCCAATTTGACGCGGACAGTTTGCGGATTCGAACAATTTAGATTACCAGTGAGGTCTTCGAGTAACAGTCTCCAGTATTGGGAATGTCAGCTGTTTCCATTTAGAGCGTATCGGTCGAACTTTGCATATACGCTCGCTTTCTCCCTCCCCCCTCTCTCTCTCTCCTTCTCTCTCTATCTGTTCGCTCGCTGGATCCCATTCAGATCCGTTCGTTTATGGACACGAACTTTCCGCTCCGTTCTCCAGTTTCTTTTTTAGTATTTTCCTTCTTCCCCTCGGGTCCTCTCGCGGTTGAATAGAAGATTATTAATGGCGGAAGTTAGCTACGAATTTTCCAGCCGGGCAACTTATTTTCTATTCCTTAGAGCCCCTTCTGCTACACCCGGTTCCCGCTCCTGGCACGCCGACGCTTTCCGACGTTGTTTGTGCTATCCAGCGATGCTTTTCATTCGTCAAAATAAAAAGGGGAATCGGGGCTCGCCTATTATATCAACGAAGAATACACGCGATCCGGGCACATTAACAAGCTTCGAGAAATATGTAGTTGCGGGAACAGGATGCATTATAACGTGCACGCCTATCGACGATGAATACAGTCGAATGGACTCATTGTCTAGATGAAAAGGACCGACGAATAAATAGACAATAAATATCCGATAAAACAGCAGATTTCCAGTTGCGAATTAAAAGGGGTAAAATAGAACATTTATCTTGAAGTGGTTGTAGATTTTCGTAGTAGATATATTTATTCGCAAATCGAAAGTTCATTTGATTCGCAAAATGGTGAATACAGTCTGTGGAAGACTAAATTCTTAGTGAAAAATCTAACGATTTTACGAGGTGCGGCATGCCTGAGAGAGGGAACAGAAGATTTTTCGAAATAGTTCAAATGTTAAACTAGTTTACGTGAGACACGAACCGGTTGGGCTCTCACTTGAAGTAGAATGCGAATGAGTCTGGATTCTGGAGCAAAGGGAACTATTATGCAGAACCCAGGGGATGGAATTTCCAAGGAATGCTGGTTTGATTGGTCGTGGCATAATCTTCCGACTCCGGTTCATCTTACTTTGTACGACTGCAAATACAAGGTGAAGGTATTTTCATGAAGGTCCACCTGACACAGCCTGTGTATTTTCGTTGTTCCCCGCAAGGGATGCTGAGGCGGATCAAAGAGCGACGTGAATTCAGCAAAAGGTTCCCGTGTCATCCCCCTCTGACCTACCAAGCTCTAGCTACTGTCCCGTGATCCGTTGTCGAGCATGTAGAATTACTGCAACCCGCGTAGAATAGGATCACCGTGGCCAAGAGAGTAGAATGGGCTCGCTGCGAAACTATGTCGATTGCCGAGTAGAATGGGTCCGCGTGTGATCAGCCGTCGCTTGAGCTGATCTCGAGTGAGCCTGACATAATACACGCTAGATTGGAATAACGAAGTTGACGGATGAACGAAGCCCCGCTCTCGCTAATGAAATCTCATTAAGGTTTCTGCTCATTTGCCAAGTAAAGAGCAAACCGATGTAGTTTAGCAAAGTAACGAGAAACAGGTCGAGGAACTCTGTTCGCTCGCGTATTTATCAGCCGGACAGCAGATCTCTTGGAAACTTAGTCCCGGATCCAACATTGGATCGATGGTAATTGGGTTGGAACTATTCCTAGCGTACCACGATTTTTCGATTTTTTTCTTTCCATTGTTAAGAATCAATCGTTTAAAGTTCAGTTCAGGGGTATATGTGTTGCAAGTAAATAGCTCAGTTTTAATTACAACCAGAATAGCCTTTCATTGTGCGAGGTGGCTGTGAGAAATGTAAAAGGCGAGTTATGTGTGTGTATGTGTCGGTCCAAATTTTGTAATAAATTGTTAGCGTGTATGTGGTAGCCGCGGTGCGATACGATAATATTGTAAACTTGCGTCCGAATATGGAATAACAAGAATGTTCAATCGGTATACGTATAGAGTGTTGTTATGTGTGATTTATGGGCATAAGGCGTAAAAGTAAGAAACCCCCCGTCGGCATCGCGTATTGTATGGGGACCACCACATGGTCGGATACTCATTGAGAAGGCCACGGGTAAGGTTGTTATTGACAACAACCTAGGCCCGGTAGACCGAAATCAGGTCCACGAGCACGGTAAGACCGTAAGGATCGAACCGGGGCCATCAAGCCAGGTGGAGCCGACGAGAGCGGGCCCAGCCGAAAATACCCCCATTACTAAGAGAGGAAGTAGTGTGTGTGTGTGTGGGGCAGGGTTTATATACTGTGTATGGACTGTGCGTGCGTCAGAATAAACTGTAGTCGCTTTAGAGTTCGGACTTTCGTTCGAGAACCATTTGTATGACCTGTATCGATTCGGATTGTGAATAAACTGTCACTAACATCCATCCTTGCTCTCTCCATCATTTGCTGACAGTTAGCACCTTCAAATTTTCGCATTGGTTTGCACACGATACCGATGAAAATTGACGCGGTCTTTTAATTAAAAGATTCAGTGACACTTTTCGATCCACTAAATCTCTGGGTATCGCATTACACGTTTCAGATTCGCGTATCGAACGCGAGTGTGTCCGTAAGAGCGCGTTTTAAAGGCTCACGCGTAAGCGAAGTTTGAATTTCATGCGTGTCTGCGACGCGATGAATTTTCCCGTCGCATTAGCTGTTTCGCCAGCGAACGGAGCCCTTTGAATAGAATGGAAGTCGTGCTGGAATGCGGTTTCGGTGGCACGACATCGTAAAAGCGCATTCCGGGAAGGTGATCGAGGTTGCCCAACTGTTTGCCTTTTGCACCCGCAGACGGAGTACTTCTAAACGTTTCTTGAAGAATTTGCTACGGGAAGAATTAAATTGCACATTAAATTACTGCGTGCTAGCCCGGCTCGGAGCCATGCGTGCTAGCCATTTTCCTCTCTAATCGCGTCTACGAATTCTAAGATCGTAGTTGCCCAACTGGTTGGCTTTTGTACCCGAAGACCGAGTACTTCTAAACGTTTCTTGAATATTTTGCTAAGGGAAAAATTAAATTTCACGTTAAACTACTGCGTGCTAACATGGATTGAAGTACGCATTTTCACTCCATTTCCCTCTCTAATCGCGTCTACCAATTCTAAAATAAATCTGATGCGTTTACCATATCGAATCACACGTTCGGGAATTTTTTACGATTTTTTCGTTGCAAACGCATTTACATTAAACGCAATGTGGTTACCAGTTGCTAATATCCAAAGACAAGAGGATTGGGTGATGTAACTCGAGCCTGTGCAGGCGTCTTCTCTGCTCCACGCTCCGAAGCAATACTCCGTGCACATGGCTTGGCGTAATTAGGTTAATTATGACACACAGGCACGGCTTTCCGTCAACGTCAGTGCGTATTGCATCACGACACGGTAATCATGACGGACGATTTGCGGGATCCGCAAAAGTTTAACGTGTACGTGTTGCAATTAAAGTTGTCGCACAGGACCCGGGCGTTTATCAGCTTTTCGATTTTTTCATCCATAAACAAACCCGATTTTCTATCTCGCACGCGCACACGTAAATACTATCTCGTGTATATCTTCTTTCTCTGACTCTCTTTTTTTTCATAGGACAATCCGTCTGCATTCGACGCGTTTTATCCGCGTAGAAAAAACCGACGATTTATCTCGCGAGCTTTCCGAATCCCCGACGCTTCCATTTTTATTCGTGACAATTGATAACGAAACGTTATCTCCCTTTGAGGTTCCGCGCCGGCTATTTATCGTCGGCGCCGGTTCACGTGTCACTGTCTCACGTTCCGATTGCGTTATTCATTATACACGCGACGCGTAAATATTAATTATTGGCGAACGGTTTCGATTCGTCGAGTCAGTTTAGACCGGCGCGCACGCTTAAAAATGAATCGGTCGCTTCTCTGGTCGCATCGCGTTTTATAACGTTTACCGACGCGCCGTGTGCAATTACTGCGAACCAATTAAACGGCGATTGATCGAAAGGGAATTTTATTGGACGAACAAATTACTAATATTTTTCGTTTCACCGTTCTTCGACGTTTCCAATCCTCTTCCAGTCAATCGATCTCGTCTATCAATTTGCCGGAGATACATTACACCGGATGAAATGAATATTGACGTTTTTATGTTGCAACGATCAATTTTTCTATAATAATTTCATATTTCATACCATTCTTCTGGCGACTTTCGGACATAAATTATACTGGTATAAATATTCGTTTTATATTCTTTAACAATCTCTACGTTCTAGCCTTTGAAGTTTTATTTTCGATTCTAATCTACTGTCGGACACTTTCTTTGCCACAAGATTGCGTGGATTGAATAAATGTGGTCAACGTAATTCGTTACAGAGACAGAAAATCTAATTTACTGTAACAACGTCTGCAAGTTTTAATTTAATTTCATTGATTGACCCTGTCGAAAGTTTAACATTCTATCTGGGACATTCTACAAATATTTGGCGGGCTGAGCAGCACTGCAATGATCGAGTCAAGAAGATCTACTTCTCAAGGGAATCCCTCGGAATGCAAAGTAGCACTTCTTTCGAGTGGATTTACCTTTTCGAAATTTGACGCCGTGGATTCACCAAAGCAATTCTATACAGGGTGTTTCCAGTCTGTTGCCAAGTATACAAAAATGTCTAATTCAATAAATTTTCTTTGAACAAGATTTCCACGTGCAGTTTTACTTCTTTTCCAGTTGCATCGAAACGTGCACAGATGAAATGGAGAGTCTAAAATTATTAGCTTTAAAAATGGGATTGTCACGTCGCACTGTGATCGAAAAGTCAGTTCTGGGGCGAATTAATTATTGTGCGAGACATCGCTCAATATTTTTGATAAAGTTCTCTAAAATTTTTTCAATATTGTGTCCGCTCACATTCCTTCCCGTGAAAATAGCCTCTAGTAATTCACTAACGCAATAATTTCGTTTCAAATTCTTCAATTTGAACCATTCTTCGCACAGATACTTTGAAAATATCTAGTGTTTATTTTTTGTTGGTATCGTGGAAACATTTCACTGTCACTAAGCTGGTATAAATGTAAAGAAGATAGAGTAAGGAAAGATGAAGCGTGCGTATCCAACAGTTTATTATACGAAGCAATCGGTTAATTAATGTAAAATTGGTAGTAACGATGTTTTTGATAAAGTTTTTTGATAGTAGAAATAATCATTAAATAAAGAAGATATAATACACAATGCATTGCATATATTATACACTATAAATACCCAACAAATACGTTTACTAAAATATTAAAATAGAATGATAATAGGATTGCGTGGTGCCGCGTTTTTCTCTTTACCGTTTATAGAGATGAAGTAAGCTATCAAATTAAATACTTTGCAACGCGTGCGAATGCATGGAAATTTTCTAAACTTACGACATTCTAATAATTTTTCTTAAAAAGTATCAGTTCATAAAATATATTATAAAGTATGGAAGGAAACGTAAACCTACCATTTCCAGTTACAGCCATACTGATAATACCATATACAAATATTTTGATATTTTGAGGATTATTATTTGTAACACTTGACTAACGCAGGAAAGCATAATATGTGTTTACTGGAATGTTGACAGTCTTGCCAGCAGTAATACGGTGATGTGATTTACTAATTTTGCTTTTGTTATTGTAGTATACATATCAAACTGTCATACAAGTATAAATTTTGACAGATTTACGTTAGTTGATTCTTTTAATTTATTCGCGCTAGAACTGGGACTCGTCTATTTTCCTGTTTGCTGCTCCCAAACTACTTATGCGGACAGCAAACAACATCTGAAAGTCCAACCTTATTGGACGACCAGATGTGGCACGACGAACACAACTTGTACAGCGCAGCGTTTAGACGCTAACCAAATACCAGAACTTCTCCGATCAAATTATTAACGACTTCGCGTGTCCCGTTTTAAACCAAGCATACTGAAACACCCGGGCAAAGTTGAACGACACGTGTCTGCTCTGGAATTCATAATTTTCAAGTGATACGACCATCGCGTGACAGTAAAATGGCTGTGCCGACAATAAAAAGCGTCCGAAGCGAGTCCTCGGTGAGATTGTAGGTCCAGTTTTAACTCGCGACGAGGAGATCAATAATCGGCTACCCCACGAAACTCTGAGTTGTCTCCATTCCTCTTTCCGTCTCCTCTTCCTGCTCGTAAATATTTTCACATTCGTTCGGGGAGACGATCGATTCCTTGTCACAATTCTAATCCAACTAATAATACATTCTGTTTTTAATTTTATCTCGATATCTCCAAAAGTAAAAATGATATTCAAGTGCTAATTTTTACCAGACCACCCTGTAAAATAATACAACACATTTCCCTTCATTCTCCCACGCGATATTATACAGAACAAATTGTTTAAATTTACGAGTATGGAACATTCAGTAAAGAATTCAAAAGAAACAATGAAAATTGGAAACAGTTCTTTTACACATTGCAACAGAAAATCGATACAACAATTCTACAAAGGCACGTACACGCACAGCAAAGAAAATAGTTTCGAAAGACACAATAAAAAATTCATTTCGCTGCAGAATGAAAATCTGCCGTGTTCATTCGACATTTAATCGGCGAGCAGTAATTGCAAAACTCGATGAACGCTATGAAACGCAACGTAACCGGAGTAGCGGCCAATTAATTTTTAGCAAAGTGTTTCCAAACTCGTATCGGAAATGGAAATGTTCGATGCCGGTGTGATCGTCTACTGGAAAACAGTACTTTATATGGAATATTTAATTATTTATGTAAGTGATTGTACGAAGCACGATCAAAGATTTCATCGAAATATTTGTTCGTTACTCTATTAACAGCTGTATGTACAGATAACGAAGCAGTTATCTTGTTGAAACAAAATAAATTGAAATTCTGTATGTATCTTCCCCGTTCGTCGGACCAAGAGAACGATATTTGCTTGTGCGCGATTTTTAATGAATTCGACAAATATTTGCTGCAGCGCACGATGCGAAGTGTTACTCTACATTTTCCGAATAACATTTTTGTCTGTACACAGATTAATCTAGGTGCACTACCGTGCACCAGCCAAGTTCTCGCACTACCTACTTTTAAACGAAACAACTTAGCCGTTTCTTATAGACTTGTAACTCGGAACTGGAGGCAGATGGAGAGATGTACTTTCGTACACTTGTTACATGCTATCGTGTCTCAATATTGACAAAACATTAATCTTCCAACATTAGTAGGTTCCGAGATATAGGATCTCAAAAATCGCTAAATTTCTCACTGACTGACTGACTGAGTTGATTCTATTCCCTGAAATGGCTGCAAGCAAGTTTACATTGGACAAACGTCGAGACACTTTGAAACACGCAACAGATCCTTGACAAAACATTCCTTGCCTTGACAAAACATTCGATTGAATTCGATTACACGTTTGATTTTGAAAATGCAAAGATAATTGACAAATAGACAGTTTTAAATCAAAGGATATTGTTGGAAACAATTCATATGATTAAACATCCTAGCTAGGAATCGCAATACCGGTATTTCGTGTTATTTTTCAATTTCGTGAAACCGGTATTTGTTAAGGTAAAATACCGATATTTTCGGTATTAGTTAAAAACTTTAAATATTTTTTTTTGCATCCACTCTTATTTGAAATACATATTTGCAGTAGTACGAACATCAATCATTTGCTGTCTTGTCTTTTGCTGACTTACAATTAACTTTAAATAAACAAATTGCCGGAAATAATAATACAAAAGTAATACAAAAAATAGATTTATCCAAAACCGTCAGACGAGACATTGAGTCGTTAGAACTATATAAGGTACGTACAAAAAGCGTTTATAAAAATTAGTTTCAAAGAACGCTATTTAATTTTTAAACAGTTACATGGAGGGCTAAATTATTCAAACTTGGCTGTTATTTCTTAAACCAATGGCCATAAAAGATGTCAGGTAGCGGCCAAGTTTCAATAATTTAGCCTTCCATGTAAGTTTATAAAAATTATGTTGCAAGTTTGTATAAACATTATACTGCAAGTTTTTTTATATTGCAAGCTAGTATTGCAAGAGGTATTTCTAAGCTAACGAACTAATCACAACTTTTTACGGCCATAGAGAACTTGGCTCCTGTTTACAGGATGTTTTTCTTCGGGTAGACAGTCTACACGAAGGGTATGCGGCCAGCCTAATGATGGCAAAACGAAAATGATGTATTTTCAAAATGATGATTATCGATCTGAAAGTATGTGGTAACGGTATACCGGAACATCTGCACGTAGTACATGCCGTGTTCAATTCGCAATGCCATTTTCATTCAACCTTTCGCTCCCGGCCCTCTGGCACGGAAGTTAGTGGCTAGAAGGGGTGGTTGAAGGGTGGAACACGCTGTTCAGCCAACCAGTTACAAATTTTCATTCATCCCTTTGCTCGTGTCGACTTAACCCTCACGTTCGTCGAGACTACTCGAATTTCGCTTGGCGAGTGAAGCAACGATCGACGGAACGACGGTCGATAAATGCATTCTTTGTTATTAGGTTGTTGCATTCTAAAGTCGGACATTTCATATGCAACAACCTAATGTTTTCTATATTTTTCTTCTTATTTTCTCATTAACTACCCTGTATACCGTGAGGGTTTTTCTAAAGCGTGATGAGCAGGAATACGGTTTGTTTTTCTCGTGAACAAAGTCGACAGTAATCTCGTGATACTTAATGCTCTCCGGTAACAGAGTAATGCTCTTTGAGATCGTTTGTGCGTCCGTTTCCTATGCACTGGGTATTAAATATCCATGTAAAACCTGCTGGCGGGCAGGTATTAAATAAACGCAAACATCATTCACACTGAAACAAACTGAAATACTCGTTTCCGGGACGTGTTACTGTTCTCTAAGTTCGTAACGAGTTAATTACCTAGCTGATTATGCTAATGGCAAGTTTATTCGCGCCGGGACTTTCGAAATACACGAATAATAACATTGTTCAACAATTTTCATTTCGCCATTGCTCTGCAAATGCATGATCCATTTCCACAAATCTATCGAAATCGTATTGTCCTGAAATCTGAAACCGAAACATTCGGAGGTTTTCGGTCAAAATACGCGTTCGACGAATATCCGGAAATTTCGATGCACAATTAATGCATTTCATAATCGCGTATTAATCTGCAGCCAAGTATTGCGATTAACTGCAACATAATTTTCAACGTCAACTGTCAAACACAGGTTCGAGACAAAAATGTGCTTTTTCGTTTAGTGATTTTAATAACTCGATAATAATGTATCCGTTCAGTCCTAATTAAATTGATTATCTGAATAAATACGTTTATCAGTACCACGGGTTTTCGAGCGGTTTTGCGACGACACTCGACACTGAAATTTTTATCGGAATGACGGTGCTCTGAGGACTCCACGAGATATATTCGTGTAGACCGGGACATGGAATCGAAACAAAGTGACGAACTGCAACGAGAGCCATCTTGCCGCCGTCATTTATCCGGCTCTTGAATCGGGCCGAAGCTCGAAACCGAGAGTCAGCCGTTCTACCAAAACAGTGCTTCCAGTCACGGAGAACTGGTGTGGCCCACCGCTTGAATCCGGCTTTTATCAAGATAGATCGGAACAAATAGGTTTAAGTACGAAAACAGTGCTCTTGTCCCAGTTTTTCGACGTTTCCACGCTTGTTTTTCGATTGTCCTCGAGCATGTCCACCTATCGATTTTTTTGCTCGCGTATAACAAATGCGATTCAGCGATTACGGGAGACCGGTGCTGATCTACTAATTGTTCACCCTTTGCGCTCGAAAATGAAACATTTCTTTCGATCTGGAATACTTCCATTCTCAATGATTTTTTAAATACGCGGTAGATATATACTTGGATACGAAATTGATTCTTTCTCGTATACTTCTGGATTTCCAGTTGGCGACTATTCAATAATGGGGTCGTAAGGAATCAAATGGATCGATGGGTTACTGTCTCAGGGGCTAGAAAAGTGACTAAGGGTCATCATCCCCCTGAGGGAACAGAATCAAGGATCCTCCTCGATGGGATCGGAGTCACGGGAGGGGGAACCCTGATTAACCTGTAATCAATTACTGGAAAGCGAATTTTATACAAAATCAAATTTTCTTTGTGCAATCTACAGGGCATCCAAAACAGGCTGGAGAACCTTGAACGTTCACAAGTACGTAGAAATTATGGACAAACAATTCGACATAGTAAGAGCAATTATAATATGGATTTTCGATTTTAATAGAGAATTAGTACAAATTCATCAGAAATTGTTTCGAAACGCTCGTTAAGCTTCCGTTCTCTTCATCATTCGGCTCTCGAAGCGATTACCAAGGAATATTCAGCGTGAAACGCGCAGAAAGAAGAATAGCTGTGCTCTTGCGAACTCGTCTTTTCGCGATTTATAGAATACAGATTACTGATTACTTTTTGTAGGAAACTTTATTTTGTTACATTTCAATAAGCAAGTAAGTTGATAATGTTGATATAGTTCAAAAAGTGTTTTTAACATGTTCTCATCCACAAAATATTACTTTTATGTTGTTTTAATTCACAAACGCAATCATTATTTTCTTGAAAAGGGTCTAAACAAAGACCGAAACGTCGAAATTAATATATTGCAAAATTGCTTTCAATTAAAGTGATCGAACCGATGCGCCAAAAACATCAATTCTATTTAAACGTTAAAAAAAAGTAAGTAAAAAAAAAGTTAAGTATAAGTATTATATATTACAAAGTTTCTGACTATAATCAATTGATCATACGGATTTTCAGCTTGTAATTGTGTTTATCTATTAACAAACAAAAATCTATACTATAATTTCTCTTATCGATGGTAAAATACAGGTTTTCAATATGGAAAAACTGATGTGATGCTACACTGCGTTGCTGTTGCTATGCTCTCTTATATACAAATGATTCATCTGAGCTAGTAAGAAATATGAATGTTTATTAATGGTCGAATAATATAAAAAATACATAAGATAGGTTTGGGTTAGGTCTTTACATTCTGAAGAGCTGCTGAGTGGTCGCTCGCGTCATGCGTCTCGTGACAATTCTGGCCTACTGTGCGGCGTGCCAACTGTCAATTGGTCAATTTTGAGACGCCATATATATGTAAGTTGAATTTATGCAAGGTCACCTGCAACGCAAAGACAACGCAGAAATAGTTTCGGTTCTTCGTATGGGCAAAGTTGTTTTGTTTGTCGCAATTTCGGTGCCCGTAATTTAAAGCAAACACAACTCGCACCGCAGAGAGCTTCTATGAGGAGCACATTTTTCCAAAGAGTTTGCACGACGCCACCGCAAAGTTGGAACGCTTTCCAGAGAAGCTATCAATAAAGTTTTCCGCGCAATGACGTTGTTCTTTGCAAATTTGAATATAAATTCCATGCGACGCCCGGAAAAATTGCGACCTACGCAGCCGTTTTCAAAACAATTCCGCGTAAAATGGGACGATAGTCCTTCGGTCGATTATTTACTCTTTTGATTCATATCGAGCAAACGCAATTATTCACTGTCTTCTTTTCATCATGAAAATTAATGGAGAAATAATAACTTGCCGACCTTTTTGCGAACTCAATTTTGTCTGAAAATTAAGCACACTACTAATTCATTATTAGGTTGCACGAAGAAATGAAATTTACCACGAAAAATAAAGAGAACGTTCAGCGATCAAGTGTGCCGTTCAATTCGGTAAGCGATATAGCGTGAATTTTTTGCGAAATAATCATTTGCAGCCGTTTGGAAGCTTTCCAGATGGTATTCTTCTATTTAGGTAGCGGAAACCGCTCTGCCATTTGCACGTTTCACTTTCGTGCGGCGCGTTGCGCCCGTTAAAGCGCTCGGAAGAATTTCATCGTAGCAATTTGTCATCAGGGATAATTCTATAAACTCGGTTATCGCCCGGAAGGAAAGACTGGATAATAGGAACTTCCTTTTGAAATAAGTACGGACTGTGATCGCAATCTCTGTCGACCTATTCAATGGTTCAACGTGGTTTCGGAAACGTAGAATTGCTCGAAGAATTGTGTTGCAAGAATGTATAG
>CM052335.1:26489286-26519204 GCA_028455595.1 Lasioglossum vierecki
ACGAGTCAGAGTGCGCACGCATAGTAAAGTAGAGGGGGTTGTCGAACAAAGTGGGGATCGCTGAACGCGATGACGTAGTTCGCGGGAGGATGAAAAGGTAAATATTTAATTGTTATTTTCTCCGAAACGATAAGACTTTTAAAAAAATGTTTTTTGAATAATGCATTGTCATCCAGTTCTGAGCCATGTGTGCAATTTCAAGTCTCTAGTTCATCAGGAAGTTAGTTTAAAATCAATTGCAAAATTTGCCAACGAACAAACAGACAGACAAACAAGAAAGCGAGCTAATAAAAACGTGGTAATAAAGTATTAATAAAGAATCATACAAGTATTAACACAAGACTAAAAAGCAAAAAAATAATTATTTAAATAAAAATAAATTTAAAATAATTTTTCCTAGTCACATGATCATAAAATTCGTGATTGTGATTTATTAATAGCTATGAAAATAATTGTAAGATTTAAAACGAAAAACGTGGGGCACATGGCAATAGATTGATGCATTTTGCACTCCACGTTCTTCGTTTTAAATCTTACAATTATTTTCATAGCTATTAAAAATTTACAATCTCAAATTTTCAGGACTATCTGTACAAGATTGGGAATCTGTATAGGACTAGGAAAAATTATTTTATTCTTTTTAGTCCGTTTTTAAAAACGTGGTATGTTTAAAAATTTATTTTTATTTAAATAATTATTCTACGAAGAATCACTTAACGCCCGTCGCCATCGAGCAAGTTCCGTATTTCTCGAATAAAACGTCCGCTGTAGCGTTTACGGAAGCGGTGGCTACGATTCGTCGGAGTTGGCCGGCCACCGATTGCTCCGAGAAACAAGTGTCACTCTAAAGTAATTTCCTGTGGGTGGACGGTTCGAAGCGAAGACAAAACAGCGCCGTAAAACACCTCTTCGACGAGTCGGCCACTTTCTTGTCTCTTTCACGGACAGATTGCGCCTCATCCTCCTTTTTCTTAGCTTCTCCTAATCCGCGCGGATAGTCGCGACATATAATTTCTTTACGCCCTGTAAATAAAACATGAACCGATTCCAACGAAGGCGGAAACGCTGAACGAGGTATCGTACGTAACAAAAATGTGAAAATACTAAAATACTCTGTAGCTGAGAAAAGAGTGGTAGAGGGATAAAAATGAAAGCAGATTACGCTGGGAAAAAAGTGTATGGAGGATAAAGGGAATGTAGAGAAGGGATGTAAAGTGTTCGAAATGGAGGAAAGAAGCCGCAGAAAAAACACAGGGATGTAAAATAAATGATCGAAGGTGTGGCAGTTACGACATTGCCGCCACGTCGACGTGTTCGTATATCTGCCACGAGTTTCTCCAAACTTTTACTTTACGAAACTTTCTCCTTCACCCCTCCTCCTTCCACAGACGGTGAATCTTTGCATCGTGGTGTTGAGCCTCGGCTTAGGTCAATGATATTACACGGTGTGTCGTCTATCACGTTCCTACCCTTGACTCGGACCTTCTTCGACATTTTTTTCTCCGAACTCTTTTATCACGTTGGAGCAGGGTGACTCCAAATTGACCTCGAACCTTTCTCCAAGGTCAAACAGTTATTTTATCGCGTCTCGAGTGAACCGTTCTCTTAAAAAACAACTTTAAACATTCGTGGACTATTTTAGACTTATAATTTTGAAATAGCCTGTACTCGAATAAATCGTAATGGAATAAAACGGCGCAAGAGAGGAACAGATTGAAGAGCGAAGAGGCGAAAGAGGGCGAGAAGACTTACAGAGAAGTCGAGCCGAAGGGAAAAGGCGGGTCAAGAGAAACAGAAAAAGAACGGGAACGATAGCAGAAAGGATCAATAACAGCAAGAGAGCGGTGAGGGGAATTAAGGAAAAGAGAGAAGGGGATGGAGCGTGGACGTGGAAGGGGCTCTCCGACGAGAGCTGTCATTTTATTTAGCGACAGAAAATCGAATCGAGGTTCCCCTATGGGAAATGATACTACTGTCGATCAAACTGTTCTCGTAATTAGTCAGGCTTCCCAGCTGAAGCGTCACATCGCGTCGCGTCGTCGTTTAGAATGCTGGTTTCGCGCGTTACTCGGTATTAATCGCACTCAACCGTCTGATTCTCTTTCTCTCGCCGGTGTCTATGACAGAACGTCAACTTGCCGGGCTTCTTCTTTGTCCTATGAACTCTTTGAGAACCGCCTTGGCAACAGCGGAAGCGAAACAGACCGTTCTATCAACAGGCAGTCCGGTGAAATTAAATCGAACAGCAGCGTACGATTAATCAAGTTATCCCGAACCCGTTGCTCGCGATTCAACCGCAACAATAATACCTATCGGATTTGCCGTAACAAAGCTAGGTGTAGCGCCTGTATTCCGTGATGAAATGACCGACATAAAGTGCACAAAAGAGTCGTAGGGAGATTAGTTTTCCGACGTATCTCGCTGAACCGCAGTAATGCTTTTTCATCCCTTCGGAGCAGCTCGAATATACGCCGCACAAAGCGTTTGCTACAATTCTCTCTTCAATTCAAACAAAATGTACCTACAACGGCTCACGGTACAATGTTCGGCCACTTTTCAAAGAACGATTACTATTTCAATATTGAACTGTGATGAAAAATTAAGAAATATGTTTTATAATTTTCGCTTTATTTTTAATTTAATTAATAATCATATTGATTGTTCTTCTCTACTTGCGCAAATCAATTTTTATGTACCGGAACGTGAACTGAGAACACGAGCGGGTTTTCAAACACTTAAAGCGAAAACCACTTATGGATTAATTAATCCAATGAATCGCATTATTGCAAAATTTTTAAATGCAACTACGCAGGATTATATGATAATACCTATCAATTATACCAGTATTATATTATTATATTTTGTTTTTCTTTATTTTTACTTTTGTGCATGTCCCTTCTTTCTTATTAGACAATTAGTCTTGTATCTTTCTGTTTTTTTTTGTAAACACTTATGTAAAAGGGCTTCAGTCCGTCTACAATAAATAAATAATAAGAATTATTATAATTGGACTCAACTGATTTCGTTGATTTGTTTAGAGCGAGACGTCAGGGTAGAGTCCTTTCGGAAAGGGAGCCTAAATGCGAGATCGATATAATAGGAGTGCGAGAAGCATGGATGAGAATTATGATGCACAGTTCTGTTCATTTCATTGGTCCGGATATTGAATCTATCGCACCCTCTTTTAACGACAGGAAATGGCACTGGCCGGCCCTGGTTGGCAATCAGAACCGGTAAAATTACACCCCTGTCGACTGCGTCCCCTTTCCTCGACTCTGGTTAACTGATTGGTCACGATTCCTGACCTACAAACGGATTTACCTAAAACATACTTCTGGTTCACAATATCTCTTCGTAGTTGATCATCCACTTCTCATCATATAGTTCTCGGAAAACAGTCAAATTGTAAATCGATCGTCCAGACAGACTTTAATACTCCGTCGAGGCGAGGCAACTCGTGGATGCAGTTAAAAACCGGCTTCTGGTCGTTTTACACAGCGCGGCGTGCCGTTTCCCCTTAACGAACCTCGAAATTGTCACGGCAATTAGCAACCGCGTCGAGTCTCGCATTAGTCGGGAACTTACGTTGCATTTGCATGAGTGCGAGTTGGACGAGCAATGGGGGTGGCAAAGTAAATACGCCATTTGACGCGTACGGAGGCAGCCGCGAACGTTCCGCATTGTTTCAACGTTTGGATGTCGCGAAAATGGGAAGACGTTCCGAGACTGTTTCCGTTTCCTGTAATTTGCAGGCCTGGACAACGTGGCACCGCTAATCACGCTCAATTTCTTGCGAGACTAACCACCACCGAGTTGCTCCTTCGAGACATTTTACTTCTTTCAGTTTTCGTAATGGAACCACCCTTTTTGAACACCTACAATAATAGTTTCTTCGTGAAATAGTAAATTTTATAAAACTTCGAAACGTTCGAAAGAACAGCTGTCTCCTGACCTGCAATGTAGTTTCTATTATTTAGAAATCCCTGGTCAAACTGTCCATATACACACTTATATCATCACTGTAGTCTCAGTATCTCTCGCACGCCTTACAAATATGTTCCCTATTCTAAAAACAAAAAAAACAAAAACCTTCAAATACGGTATACCCTAGCCTGGATACGTTTGAATTTATTTATTTATAAAAGTACGAATTTCCTAAGACTTTATATAGCGCTAACTTAAGTATTTAATAAGCGTTATATGAATAGCCTCAGCGGCAAAGGGATGTACCTGCAATGTAGTAAATGTTTGAAAATAGCTAATTATACACAACATGGTTTTTCGACACGAACACAGCGAATTACGCGATACATATACGATAACAGAAATTATTTCCGGATAGATAGTTTCTAAACGGAATATTCTAACCGCAATTTCCTGGTCAGGAGTCGAGGTTTAATTCTCGGTAATTCTGCTCTGACGAGATTAGTTTGTATCAGTCTCGCGACACGTCGATTCTCCATGTCCCAATAACGCTTGTTATCATCAATCCCCTAATAATATTGACTCGTCATTTCGCGCGAATTCACTGCAATCTCGTTGATACGCACTTGACAAGGATTTCATTTCGTGGTGAATATAGATTCGTTAATTTTTGTTAAACGCTTTGTCCTGTGTCCGATAAATTTAGTCCCACCTGTTAGCGAAACGTTGAAGAATTCTTCAAAATCGTTTAATTGGCCCCTTCGATAAATAACCAACTAATTTAGCGTCATAGTCTAGTCGCTAGATATTTTTACCCTGGAAAGTATTACCAACTTAATGAAATTTTGACACGTCATTTAGAATCTGAGTTTTCGACTTCGAGGACCTTGTGCTAATTTGGGGAGTTAGTAACATGCACAGTTTTTGAGAAATTTGAGTTTAAAAAAAAAACATGTTTTTCGACTGTGAACAAATATTGTGATGTTATTATAGAACATATTTAATTGTTCTTTGCAAAAGATTCTGTAGACTTTCCCAAATCCAGCGATGTGCAATAGTCATATGTTGTGATTATTTAAATATGTTTAAAATATCATTAAAGACGAAGAGATACCACTTTTGCACACATTTTTGAGGATATTTTTCAATTTATATAAAGAAATAAGGGTCCAGCGGAAAAACGAATTACACCACGCGATACAGCAGACTTTTAACTTAAGAAACCTCCCTTTCAGCTTTCCAACGTTGACGTTTTTTGACCCTGAAAGTCCAGTCACCAGGTAGAAAAGCACCGCAGAGTACTCCCAAATAATGTGTGAAAATTTCGTTAAGTTCGTAATACTTTCTAGGTAGCCGCCTTTTTCGACCTTCCGACTAGACTATCAGAGCCGAGAATTAATTTGTGCACCTAATAAAAGCACAGACGTAAGCTCGGCAATGAAAGGAGCACGGCTCGGCCGCCCTCTGCTGTCCGGAAACGCGTACAACGCTAGCACGACCTCGTTATGCTAATTAGCAGTGTTACGTGGCCAGGCCGAGTTCAACTTCCGGCCGGTCGATTAACCGATAAGGAGGGCCCCGTACAATAGACTGTCGCGTGAATAACGGCAGGATGCCGTTCGCCGAAAGGGCAAGACACCCGTCAACAATGTTCGCGAAACAATCTCGCGGAGGCTGAACGATGTCATTGTGCACGCTGACTTTCTTACACGATGTTACTTTCAACGTTATCGTTTTATGATGATATAATTAAGATAATATAATTCATGATATATAATTAATGAATAAACTCAGCAAAATAAATTTACAGCTTCCAATGGATGTCTCAATATTAATAGCTAAACCAAAGTTTGTCACTACATGTTATCATTTTTTAAGAGCTGTGGTCTTAAAGTAAAAGTTTTGTCTATATTGTTCCAACTAATTATGTCTGTATTAAAAAATCTGTGTATCTCTAATATACCACATTCTATTTTGTAATTATTATATTCTGTTTTGTATGTGGCGTATTTCGTTTTTTTCTTTTGTAATTATGTTGAAATAAATCTCAAATGAGATTTTCTAATAAAAAAAAAACGTTATCGTTCACATCGTAGAAAATTTGCTGATGGATACAATCCAATCGCGAGATTTCCCGTCGATTCTGTGCAGCGGAAGATTAAAACGATATCGACAAGAGTCCCATGGAAACTGGACTGGAGCCTCGAACGAAATATTCCTCGTGGAACGATTCGTTAGTCGAACTTCCGAGACAAAGGTATAGCGGCGGGCGAAAGGCGCCGTTTCAAACAAGTAAAGCTTCCCGAGCCGGCCTCGAAGGAGGGGAAGGGATTCAGATGGTTTCGTTCGGACCGGGGATTTCGAGAGCCTGGCTGCTGCTAGCGGCCATTTTGTCCGCCGCAGCAAACTTTCCCGTCGACGGAGCTTCGTTGGATTCTCTTGCTGGCGAAATATGCTGTAATTTTATGGGAGCCTCAATCCCACGAACTTCCCACGGATCAGCGCGCAACGCCACGTTGCGCTGCTCCCAAATCGCGGTGTATTATAATATAGCTTTTCGTTTCAAATCAATACACCGCACAGTGGGCCAAAACCGATGAAATCTATGTCAAAATCAAAGAAATTTCGATAGAAATAAGACTGAGCGATGAAATTTTTAAAAAATTAAACCTGAAACTTTGCAGAATACCGAATTGCAACATTGTAAAACTAAATTGTAAAGCGAAATAGACCCAACTTAGGGCCTAAAGAGTTTCAATAAAAAAATTATGGAGATTGCGGTACGAACGTTTGTTAACCTTGAAATAATTCGTTAAACTTGCAAAATTTCAAGAAAATTATTTTGCCAATACCACGCACGGAACAAATTTTATTGGAACATGCTACCCATCATTTCCCATAGACTTTTTCACGCTGATTCCAAATCTGACCTCAGAATTTGTCTACGACATTCGGATTTTGCAAAAAATCGAATTATTGTTATAAATTTCAATTTTTATTTTTTCAAGGTTAAAAAACGTTCGTATCATAATGTTCATAATTACCCCATATTCCGGTAAGCTTCAGCTATGATTTAAAAAAATTACATCCCTCTATCTCATTTCTATCGAAAGTTCTTTGATTTTGACACAGATTTCATCGGTTTGGCCCACTGTGCGCCGTGCCGTGGCCACGCGAGAGCAT
Source organism: Lasioglossum vierecki (assembly GCA_028455595.1). Lineage (NCBI taxonomy): Eukaryota > Metazoa > Arthropoda > Insecta > Hymenoptera > Halictidae > Lasioglossum > Lasioglossum vierecki. Next base: position 26,496,394 of record CM052335.1, read on the forward strand.
TCGGACGCTCGCCATTAGAACAAATTGAACGTGCACATTTCACTTGTAGTGGATATATTATTTTCAGAGTTTAACCCTCATCCACACGGGTAATTTTTTATACGATTCTGCATGAAGAGGTACCCGGATACCCATACATATAGGTTGCTGCATACTGTTGTAGCGTCATCGTCGCTACTACGTCCCAGCGAGGGCCCTTGGTCCGTGACGGACCATCTACCTCAAGTTCATACATATACCTGATAGCTGGCCCCGCATGACCTGGACATTTTTTATGGCACGTCTTCGCTACTATCGAGCTTTAAAATTTGTACCGAGTTGTACTATAAATCACGATTTTATAGGATCTAATTTGCCTACTTGAGCCTTGTGGTACCCGGGTACCCTCATCATAGCGAATGCGAAAAAAAAGGTTTGGGAGTTTTTTTTGTGAAATGTTATATAAAAGTTTTGTTTAATTCTAAGGATATTAATTCATCTAAAGTAGATTTGAAATGTCACAAAAGATGAAGGACATGTCAATTGAAAAATATTGAATATTACGTGAATGAATTTGAAATAGATACCCGGGTACCACGTAGTGTGGATGAGGGTTAAGATACAGATATACATTTTTTTATCAATCCGTTCGTCACTGTAGGTATCGCTGTAGCCTGCTAGACGGATAAAAATTGGCAGTCTAGACATGGACGCGGCGTTTCGCAAGAACAAATCAACGGCGCTGAATCCTGTAATAAATTTCTAAAGGTTCGATGTGCAGGGAGTAATTCTGCCTGCGCCAAGCAGAGGATTACAAAGCGTCGGCAGCCCATTCAGACGCAGCTCTCATCACGTCAACGCACAGAATATATTGTCGCGTACGTGGTTGCTCGGGCAAGCATGATCAATGAGAACGGCGAACCGAACGGCACGTGGCTACTTGCCACAGACGGAAGTTTGTGAATGGGGCGGCCGTGTGTGCACGGACAGGTTGTTACCTGCCATCGACTACGGTTATTAATTAACCCTAACCGGACCAACGAACGAGTTGGTAAACGCACGTATTTGTCCGAGCAGCATGCCGGTTATTAATCTTGACCGTGCGGAGATCAATGCTGCTCCGACATCTGTGAAAATCCTCGTAAACAGACACGTCGTACATTTGTTGAGGGTATAAAATTATTATCGGCGAGTAACGTGAAATAATCGCTGGAACGGGTGAATCTTTGTTCCCAACAGCGACCAGTTTGTCCAGCTATGCGAACTTCGGCGTTCCTTAAAAGTTGGCCGCGCTTAAAATTTTGAGAACTTCCCAGCTCAGGAATATTTCAACTTGCTCCTTGACTTGATGAAACTGTGGAGTTGGACGGTGTTTCGGGAGATAACATTTACGGAATGTGATCTTTGAAAAGTGGTGAGCCACTTTTGAGTTGCGTGAACGCGACCCTAATAATAGCTGCTGCAGACCATAACCAACGTTAACGAACCACGTTCCAACAATTTATTTCGCATTAGACCGAATCGAAAGGATTTCAATTATTCATAGGAATTTCTACATTTTAGGTTTGTGTTTCATCAAGAAATTATGTCAGCGTAGCGATACACCGCTGCTAGAAAAGTCTGCGAAAGTCTCGTTAGCCATCCGGTAATTGCTACTGAATAATTCGCACGAAACAAATGGAAGGAAGGAAAACGGTCAAGGAAATGTTCGATCGATTATCCAGTAAAAAGATTTGGAAAAGAGAAACTCGGTCGTCTTGCCACAATTTCAAATGTCGTGTCAATATGTTTGGATAGGGTTCCATGGAAATCACCGACACAAATTTTCCAGACACGGTTTTCACCGATAACATTTCACCGACTTCAGACATGACCGACAACGCCTTTAACCGACAACAATTTTAGATTCGTAAAACCCGATAATCGTCGCTGGTTCGAGTCCCGCTGTCAACATTTTTGTTTTTCAGTTTTTGAATTATGAATTTTTTCATTTCAATCCTAAAATTTATGACATCTGCCAATAAACAGTTATTTTTAAATAGAAAACGCATGTCTTTAATTTGTGGGTATTGAATTTCCCCGACACGGTTTTCATCGACTCCAGATTTGACCGACAACGATTTTGACCGACACGAATTTGGCCAACAACGATTTTAGATTCGTTGTAATCAAATCTGTAGTCGTCGGTTAAATCTGGTGTCGGTGTAATGTTATGATTTCCATGAGACCCGTTTGGATAACGAATAATTCAACTAATTCCGAATAACATGGTGCTAACCGGAAACTAACCGGAACAACCAATAAATAAATGATACGGAGATCGTGTAATTGAGCAACGAGCAGCAACGAGTGTCTACCGTGTTGTTCGTGGAACATGTAACATCGAACAGGTTATGACGGAAGCAAATGGGATTCGAAGCGCGGCGCAGGTATATGTGACACGCGGCTCATCGTGTTGGTATAGCGACTTTCAGGCACAACAGCATGATTGAGAGGGTCAGACGCGGAGGTGTGCGGGTGACGTTTCGCTGAATATTGAGTTTGATGCTCGAAAGCGTTATGGATGTGCGTAAACCTTGGTGACAAAGGGACAGAAATCCAGGCGGGACCGGTGGAACTTCGAAATGCTCGGAAATGCCCCAACTAAAACCGATTATTTTTCTAACGATAGTAACCACTAGAAATCCACACAAAATGGGTCTTATGAAACTTCATATTAGTCTCAATTCTTTAAACGGATCCTAGAAAATCGGCGTGAATTATTATGTTGCAGAATCATGGATCCAGGGAAATGTTATGTTGCATCCTCCGATAAATGGAGGTTAATTCCTACCAGGATGATCCCCGTAGAGTTAAAGATAGCTACGAATATTCAATAGAATCGCCAGTAATTAATTTATGGTACTTCCGAGTGAGCCTTTGTCGGAGAATTCAGGACAAGAGCGACGATAAAAATGAATTTAAATAATATTATGCAGAATTGTTCCTCCGTGGAGCGTGCTCCTAAGAATAGGATGCATTTAAACGGCGAGGCAAACGTCTAATAAGTGGCGATGCTCTCGAATCAGTCGTCAGATACTGCTGAAAGCATTCGCTTCCCTCTCGAGGAAGCTCTCGATGGCTCCTGGATTTTCCAGCGTAAAAGGCGTACCAGAGTGTTTCGGAGAGAAGATAATTCGTGTGGTATTTTTCGACGGTATCCGCCACGGGTAATATAAAAATCACCGACACACATTTCCCCGACACAAGATTTGACCGACGATTACTTTGGCCGACAACGATTTTAGATTCATTGTTGGTCAAAATCGTTGTCGGTTAAAGACGTTGCCGGCCAAAGTAGTCGTCGGTGAAAACTGTGTCGGGGAAATTTGTGCTGATGATTTCCATAGAACCCTTCCGCCGCTACGCAAAATATGTAATTCGTATTCGATTCCCTGCGTGTGTTCGCTATGGCTCCTCGCTGTACATGCAGATGCACTGGCTCTTTGAGATTCAAATATGCAAGCATAAAGTCAAACAAGGGGCGAGTGCCAAAGTTTTGATAGATTCTTAATAGGTAGTGGGAACGTCGTAATGAAGAGCCAATAGAAGACCGCATGAACGAGTTTCCTTAGAACCCACGTAATTAGAGTTCTTCCGGTCGTTTTATTTTCCCGTTGCCTTACCATGACGTTTTAACGACAACGGTAATAAGCAAACCTAAATACATGCAAATTGCCTTTTCAGCAAACAACGCCAATATCAAAACTACTCGGAAACATCGGTTCAATTAGCGAAATGGTGTTTCCGCGAGTAAACCTGCCGTAATCGAATTAAAAATCCTCGGATGGAACGTAATTAGATACGTGTGTTTACATTGTTGTAAACGATTGGATTACCACGGGAATTTCAGCCCGAGTTTTTACGGATTCTGGACCACTGTATGACGTTTCTAAACAAAATATTTATATAAACAATGTGTGTTGGTATCAGCGCACAGGTTCGATCAAAATCAAAAAAACAAACAATCCTGGAATTAACAAAATCCCAACGTTTGGATCCTCGTGTGGATCATTTGAAAGAGAAGAATTTTTATTCGTATGAAAAATTCATATCACTGTAATATGTGTGAAACAAATTACACAATAGGAAAATAACAAAAGTAACACTTTACCGCACTTGCTTTAACAGAAGGTTATACCTAAAAAATTACAGAAAGAAACTGACACATTGCCGGTAGAAACTGTGCTGAAACTATGTGAAGGTTAAGAAATGAAAACAGTACATACATAGGACCGACACATTTAAAACTGAGCCAATCAGAACATAACGATCAATAATTAATTAATTGGTTATCGATCGTAATTTTATCTTCAGGATATTACAAATTTTTTATTCGCGGCGCAAAGGTTCGATCATTTACAACGACAACTAGCCAATTTGTGAGATACTAAACGCTGGATTCGGATTTGAATCTTCAAGTTCGAGAACCACGTTAGCTATTAAAAATGCTTCTAATCAGTTTTTAAAAGAAAGGAGGTGTTTCGTCCTAGACAAAAAGATAACGATCAATGCCTGCACAAGTCGATACTTGGCGGTAAATTTGAAATCCCACTGGAGACTGTTTTCACAACGAACCACTAGCAAGTACTATTAATGAATAAAGTACAAAGAATTGACATTCATAATGTTTGTATCAACGATATGCATACGATAAAAAGATGTATGCATAGAAACGGAAGCTGAATCTAGATGAAATAATGTATATAGTAAATATGTATGTCGGGTTCTACGACTGGCTGAAGCGAGGCTTTTCAACGAGACTTTACGATGTCAGCGACGTAAAACTCGTAGAACTCGAGGCTTCTCGTGGTTTTCTCGAGGAAACTACCTGTTGTAGACGATGTAACGTTAAAGGACAGAAAAGTTAACTAACTTTTTCGTCGGAGATTTCGTTCTCGTAAGGACGCTCGAGAACTTCCTAGACGTATGATCCCGAGACGAACGCACGACCTTTCTGTTTGACTTTTATCGTTGGCTTTTTTATAACTTGCGGCAGGAAAGTTGACGACGCACTTGGACTTTAAATATTACTCTTTATATTGTCGCCGGAAGCCAACGGGAAGTTTTGTATATTTCATGCGGGCGCGTGTCGCGCGGAGAGATTCCACCGTGAACAGCAAATGTTTATGTCTCGAGCATGGTAGAAAAGTTTCTAACGACGTGAGAAACTTCCGGACGAATTAACAGGTTACTTTTGCTGCTTCTGACTCCGTAAGACTCTTAACGGACGAAGCAAAGTAGCTTTTCACGTTTCTGACAAACGAACTGTCCTTAAATGGACATTTCCGTGTGTTTAAGGAAAAGAAAACGTTGAAACATGGTCTACTTCGTTGAAAGGTTTGAAATAGCTTGACCTACCCTGTACAGGTTCTATAAAATTTAGCGGTCGTCCGTCCTATACAACAACCCGATAAAAATTTCGGGCTGCGTGTGCTTCTGAACTCGAAGGGAAAGTCTGCTTCGAAAGGAGTTGGCTCGAATAGCGTTACGGGAAATTGCCCTCTAAAAACGCGGCTCGAACGACTGTAAAAGTTGAATTTCGCTTCCACTGTGTAACGATCGCTGGCACGGACGTATTCTCACCGATGGCTGATCTATTCGCGTATCAACGAGGATACCTGGCCGTGCATCTTTTACGGCCAGTCCGTTGAAAACGAGTCCGAAGAAGAAAAGCTGCGTAACCGCATCCACTCGAGACGGTTCGATAAAACCGACACGTCCGCGAGAGGTTGATTGAGCCGTTCCGGGCGGGGTCAACGATGAATTTTACACCTCCGAAGCTCGTTCGCTCTCTCCCTCTCTCTCTCTCTCTCTCTCTCGCATCCATGCCGGGAACCCGATGTCTATGGATTCGCGTTTTTATCGGGCACGTCCGGGGAAATCGATAACTCGGCATTACCTGAAATAAAGATGTTCGCCATTTCTGGGCTACGAGAAAAGCCCTCGTGTCTGGTTGACTTCCAAGATTTATTTCTGGGCTTCTTACTCGTACGCTCGACCGTCCAGTTCGTACGAGTCCGTAACTGTTTTAGCCGGACGAGTAAACCCAATATTTCAGTCCTCGACTGTGTTTGAAGGCGTGTGACATTCACTCAACGGTTGTAGCTGGAAAATAGGCTGGATATATAGCTTAAGGTTATGTCGGATACAGCCTTTAGCTCCGCCTTCTCACCTGTCTTAAATAGAATTCGCGAATACAGTCCCGACTAGAAATTCAATTAGGCATGCCTAAAGACGAATGTGGATTTAATGCGGAAAGAATGGTGTACACTTAAGTTGGGCATTCCTAACAGTTACCATAGATGGGCCTAATGCGGAAGTCCAAATGGGGTGGTCGAGCGCATGCCTAAGTTGGGCAATCCTAACAGGTGCTGCTCCTAACTTGCAGTATTTGAAGATGACGTAGCCAAATGCAATTTAGCAAAGCAGTAGCTCGAACTTCTCAAGATTTTCCGAGAAAATTGTATTTGAAAAACTGTTTTCCAGTCATAATGAGATGGTGTTTACCTATGAACAACAAATTGTCGAGGGTACAGCGAGGAATACTGATTACCGGGTTCCATGGAAATCATCGACACAAACTTCCCCGACACGGTTTTCATCGATAACATTTCACCGACTTCAGACATGACCGACAACTACTTTGTTTGGCCGACAACGCCTTTAATCGACAACGATTTTGACCAACAACGATTTTAGATTCGTAAAACCCGGTAATCAGTAGGTCGCTGGTTCGAGTCCCGCTGTCAATATTTTTGTTTTTCAGTTTTTGAATTGTGAATTTTTTCATTTCAATCCTAACATTTATGACATCTGCCAATAAACAGTTATTTTGTAAATAGAAATTGCATGTCTTTTATTTGTGGATAATGGAAAAAAGTCTTTGAGTAAACCTAATGAGTCCCTAACACGGTTCTCCCAATTAGGCAGTCGTTGATATTCCACGTTACATGCCGCATTAGGTCGTGACAGCAAAATTAGGCTACCCTAATGCGGACCTAATGGTCTCTCAACCTGAATTTCTAGTTGGGGTGTTTCTGTATTACACCGAAAGAGGTGATTCCTTACGTGATTCTTTATTTCGAGTTAGAATTGATTATTTTTCTGGACAGTCCCAATATTTCGTGGCAGACGCAGTGCTGCAAACATTGCGGTCACGTTATCCGTTTGTCAGATTCAAGGAGCTCAGCTCCGTTGTCAACCTCAACGAGGGTTCTCGCACAAATCTCTTAGAATGCGGCGACCTTGTTATACGGACGTTTGTGGGGAAATGGCGGCGGGCAGATTTGCAAAACAAGAACCGTTGAATAAATCACTGTGCACGAGTGGCGGGCATACATTCGAATAACTTACGAGTGAAAATATATTCCTACATAGTTTTATTGAATATCGGACGATATCCGACTGTCGCAGAGTTCATTGATCGCATTCATTCGAGTTCATTTAACACTCCTCTTCTGGTATTAGATGCTGTAAAAATTTCAGGTTGACAGTTGTAGTAGACACTGAGGAAACGGTACGCGAAGTTTCCTTATTTCGAACTCTCTTCTATCAGTCACTATGTTCGATAAAACTTTCATTAAGAGGTAGTCACACGTTATTACAGCATAAATGTGCAATTTGCGTGAATTTGCCAGGTGACGGGACATACTTATAGGCGTGAATGAGTGTGTGCAATGGCCGTACACAGTCGGGAACCGACGGTACGCGGACACGCTTTGACCTGCGCAAGATGCACGGCGTGCACCGTTCGTCGCGCACAAGTCGCTTTGACCGTCTGTTGGAACAGCCAGGGCTCCTAGTGGCGCAGCAGCTTTTAGCGACTCGCAAGCACCACCTCCGCTTCCACTTCAAAATGAACGTAAAAAAAAGTATATATATATATATATATATACAAATGTGTGTATATATTCCGTTGGATGCACCATCGCGAGCATTAAAGCCTGAAAATAGTTCACCGGAGATAAGTAATTCTCTGACGAATTAAGACTGTTTGAATGCGACCGCAATAAAGCACTGGCTAGCGCAATGAGCTCTAAACTCGGGGAAAGTAATTGAATATTGATCGTCATTCTCTTTTACATTCTTATCAAAAGACAATCTTTTTTATTTTTTAAATATTGGACCATACGAAAAAGGGTCAAGGTAAATTTTGCTAAAGCGGTCGCGACATGTAATTTTGAAACGTATTGTACAAGTACTACTTCTACCGTCCGACCTTTCTGTTTTTCTTCGCAAGAACGCGGTCAGCGTGCCTTAATAATCGCTCGCGTTAATCCTATATCTGATGAATTACAATATGATAAGCCTGTAACCAGTGCAACCTCGCTCGAAGATTAATGTTCGTTCGTAGCGTTTGAATGAGCTATATTAACCTCGCGTTATTAAAAGTCAGAAGCAGATTATAAGCGTAAATTCTTTTTCCCGTAATCATCTTCATTTCCGGCGATGTCTTCTCGCCGGGAAAACTTTCGATTCCGGGGCAGGGGGGATATAACAAAAGAAGCCGCGATGCCGAGAGGACTAATAGGATTCCTACGGGAGCCGCGAGAAATAGTTTTATTAAACGCGAGAATTTATCCCGCGGATGAAGACAACGACCCATTGAACATTGGATTACAACTTTTTCAATTTCGAAGGGCCGCGGAATCGATGTCGCTTAAAGTGCTCCTGTTTCGAGGCGAGCTTTATCGATCACCCACGTCAGAAAAAGAAACTTCTCCTTTGTGGCCGCGGCAGGTGCCTCTCGAACCGTTCCCAATGGAAGCCACGATTCCGGTTCGCGTCGCAAACTTTCTCGCGCCTCGCCTTGCCTCGCGTCGCCTCGCCGCGCGTCGCCCAGAAAATCGGCGTAGTATTTCTTTTAAAAATGTTCCCTCGCGTCTTCCTACGGAGCTTTTTGACGCAGAGCGAACAAGGTTCCCCGCGACAGTTTAAATTACAGGGGAATCCATCTTTTGTGAAACATTAGGCTGTTACCGCAGAGGGAAGTCACTTTTACCGTAAAATACGCTCCGCTTTGGCGATTTCTCGCTCGCCGCGTTTCCACAGGAAACTCCGCCGCCAGTGCTTCGACTACCTCGCTATGCTTACAATGAGTTATTGAAAATTCTGTTCGTTCAACGTGGTCGAATGACTAGCTTTTTTATTTCAAATTTCGGTGAAACTTCGCTTTAGGGGACCCACAATTTCCATACTTCTTAAATATTGTACTTAAATTTGTACGAAAGTCCAAATTTGAATGTTAGGAAATTGCATTCGCAGCGATTAAACTTTTCGATTCGTGTCGAACTATTTTCGAGAGCGGTGTAGCATCGATATCATGCATTGGTCACGTCGCTGCAGCACCGGAGACCGTATCAATTTGAATTCTGCAGCGGCCTGGCCTTATTCAGGGACGCTGAAACGCGGCGGACAGCTACCATGCCCCTAGGAAAACTTGACAAGCGACGTAGTTCCCGGAACTTACGACCACCTTCGTTGAATTCGTTGGCTGAAGATGAGCAAAGTGGACAGGAGTAATGATAACCGTGGAACGAACGTCTGGGCCGAAAGAAAGATGCACGGACGCGGATGATTAATGGAGGTTGATAAATAAGCGGCAGTAGCGGCCTGCGGTCGGTCATTGTGATCATCAAAGTGACGAAGGTTGCGGCATGTTTGTCAGAGATTGGGATAGCGCGACCAGCAACAATGGAAACATTATTTCTGAGTGAAGCGTACGGTCGGTCAACAAACTCACCGAACCCCTTTCAACGCTAACTTTAGGTTTCCGATTTGTCTTCGATAAATTACTAAACGTACTTAATATTTTAATGAACTACTGAAATACTTCAGGCCGGAAGAGAGAGAGAGAGAGAGAGAGAGAGAGAGAAAAATTCGGTTTTCCAATTAGACTAGCTCCGAGTGCAAAGGATGAAACAATATTCCGTTGAGGATGTTCTGGAGGTAATTGTATCTTGGGAGACAAAAGTACAAGAAATTCGAAATCCATCAATATATTGGCAATGAAAGCCATTCATGTGTATATTTTGCATTAAAAAAATAGATTAATTTAAAAAGCTTTCGTTTAATTAGTGAATTCCGTGTTATATTTATTTTTTAATTAAATTGTCTTCATATTATAAACAATTGTAAGTGACTTTTACGAATGATTGTACTCCCTGATTTGAACTTCAAGTTAATAAATTTGTGATATTCAATATATATAATTACGCAATAAAAAGTTAAATATAAATATTTAAATAAATTAAAAATACCTCAGAAAGCAATATTCATGGTTATTACTGAAAATAAACATGTAAAATTTGCGTAAAATTATGTTCTGATATTAACAAAAAACGTGACAACACTGTACTGCACTGTGTTATACTGAACAGTGCAGTGAATCAAACCCAAACTTTGGTAATTGCATTAATTTAGTAAAATTTTATTGCGTTTTTATATAGCTCCAGAACATCCTTGAATAGTGAACAAAAGGAAGAAGTTTGGACAGTTTACAAGACGAAGCAAGCGAGACCGAATTGAAGTGAAATTGAAGAAGGTCTATTGAGGGAGGAGGTGGAACAAAGGATCGAAGATTATCTGAAGTAACGAGGGTTGGTAGTACTGAAAGGAAGGCGATCGTTAGAGATCGAAATCACGGGAAGGGTCAACGGGAAATGGCCAACAGACCTTCGGGAAGGGCGAGGACCCAGTGCCAGTAGGCAGACGATGACCGATGGAGATAAAACGCTGGTGGTCAGTTGGGTGGGTGGTTTCGGGTTAGGGGCGGTGAGGCACGAGGATGAAGAACGAAGGAAACCAGTGGGACTCGGTTTTTCCGACGGTTACCCATTCCGAAACATCAGGGACACTGTAATGGACCAAGCCAAGCCAGGCCAGAGTATCTCTCTCTCTCTCTCTCTATACATACATGTACGTTCAAGTACGTATTCGTCCAACGATATCGATCGGGGTCCAAGCGAGCTCGACTGAAATGGCAAAGCTGCACCCCTTCACCGCGATGTTCCGCTATCCGACGATACAGAAATAATACGTGGATATCCGCGCCCGTCGCGCCAGAATTCAATATCATCGTCCGAGAAACACACTTCCGACAGCGGTTAAGAGGGCCGATACATCGGGGATGCTCCGCTTCCTAATACCTACGCCATTCAGCTTTGCCAAAGAGAGCCGGGATCCTTATCGAACCAACACGGAACAAACTATCGGAATTCATGGTGCTACTGCGCAAAAATATCGTTTATCATACCACAAAATGGATAATAAACTCCTACCTTCTCTTAAATCATTGCGTCGAATAGCATCCTTTCTATACAATGAATTTGGTAAAAGACTAAATACCGATTCAGAACTTACAGATCTATTATTGATCATATGAAAAAATTACGGCACTAATTACGACACTATATATTGTATTATTATAATGGAATAATTTCATTTGTTTTTCAATATTTAACTATGCTCCACCAATCCGACCATCTTGTAACTTTTTTATGTATTAAATAGGTAACAGAACATTGTTGTTGAATTTTTTTAAAAATGGTCACTCGAAGGGTTGTTTGGGTAGTACATATATGACCTTTGGTAATTTTACGTGTCGATACGACGCAATGAACCATCGTTCATGCAAATTAATCAAATTTTCATACCATTACCAGTTCTAACAATATTCTGTTTCACCGAGTTGTATAAACAGCTCCCACATTAACTGATGCAAATTGATTCTTGAGTCTATAGGAAACTGTTTTTCGTTTAAACGGAAGGCTAACGAATAAATTAACTTGATTAAAAATTACACTTTTACCATACTAAGCAAGCTAAACGAGTAATTTATTATTAATTACGATATCGATTCGCTGACCGTGGGATATTTTCAGTGAATCAATCCTTGTGGTTTTGCATATTAATTGGGATTTCATTTGAAAGTATCATGCGACTGCAAAATAATTATCGTTGTATTAATTCTCGACTAATTAACGATTGCAATTTGTGGGAAACGGATATAATTATATCGTTAGGAACGTATGAACAAATAGGAGGGATGTTAATAAAAATTTTAAATGATAAAGGAAAAAGTTATTCCCATCTGAAATAACCGTGGTGACATGTTGGAGTGGACCAACTTCCGGTAGCGTTTTCGGGTCGAGCGATAAATCACGGCAGAGTTAAGGAGAGGAAGACATTTAAAGAAATAAAATTTATTTCGCGAGAAGTCTACGGTGGAAAAACAAGATTCGGCAACAGCTGCGCCGATATATTTAAAACGAGACGTTCACTTTATTCCCCGTAATAGTCGCATTATTCCGCCATATTTCCCACTCAATAGAGCACCAGACGTCCTGCAATTCGAATCGAATATGCGCGAGTTCTCTGAGCTTTTCTAGGCCAGTTTTCACCCTGTAAGCATCTCGGAACATTATTAATAACATAAATTAATGATATCGGTGCATAGGTTCGATCAATTGTGTTCGAACAATTGATATCATTAATTTATGCTTAAAGCAATTTACGATCGATATTATTTAATATTTATTATTAATAACATTGCCAAAACAGTAAACCAGTTCTCGATGTTATATTTTTCAGCCTAGTGTGCAAGATTACTAAAAAAGCTAATTGGCCAATCCAACTTTGAACAACTTTTATGTTTTTCTATTTGTAGCGGTAGCGCTGGACAGATTTTATGGTACGGACACCCCTATTAAACATGGGCCCGGTACGTGACTTCTTGAATTTTGGCTACGGCGCACAGTGAGGTATTTTTGCCCGATTTCAGCGGTCAAAATTCAATTTTAAAAATTTCACATAAATTGTAAAATTTTTGTGGCTTGAGTTAGTTATATGTCTGAGAAACAATCTCCCATCGTTCGTTTTCCCATTCATGTATCTATTAAGCATTGAAAATCTGAAGTTTGAAGTTCCGTTAACCCGCTTTCATTTCTCAACGAATTCACCCATTAGTAAGTTTTACCTTATTTACATACATTAACAGATTTTTGTTTTATAGAACGATTCTTTTAGCTAAGTATAGGGTGTACTTCTAAGAGAAATTCACCTTTGTACTAATACATTTTTGTAATTATTAATATTGAAAGATGATTCTTGATGATTCCAAGTGTTCATTTCTGTATCATTGTATTCTTTGAAGTTTTCTGAATAAGATGCAAAAAAAAATGGACCTGACTACGTCTGACTCCGTGTTTTATAGCTGATTTGCGAAAAAATGGCCATATAAGAAATAAGCCATGGCTTATCTTCAGTACGAGTTCCAAGACTTTACATTGCGGTATTTCGTTGTCACTTAGATTTGCTTCATTTTCACGTTTCTATTTACCACGCACAACCATCGCAGCAGTTCTCGCGTACAAGTTGTATACAGTGAAATGCATAGTTATTCTCAGTAACTTTACAAACATTCACTCCTTTAATTAATTGAAGATGGTCGTTCGAGCAACAGTAGTAGGTGCCTCGCAGTGTAGAATAATCAAGGCTCGAACGATCGCCACAAGATCGACCACAGGCACAAACTCTATTAAAGCGAACTTGGAGATGACTTTTGGGGTGTCTTGTGTTGTCGACTGGTGGTATACCCAGAAGAAGAGTGTTGCGTGAAGTTCTGTGACCCCTGCAGAAGCCGGTCGTTGACGAAGTGGGTTCGCAACCTCGGCTGGTCGAGATTATTCTATATCAGACGATGAAGAGGTCTCGACGCGACTCGATCCCTCGTGTGAGAACGCTATAGATGCCTAGAAGAAGGTGAAAACTTTCACTCCACCATAGTCGAGAGAGCGAGATCGATAGAGCACCCTCGACGAATTCATTCGTAGCCGACAGTGAATTTATTCGTGTAACGTTGCGAAATCGAAACATCTAATCAGCTCCCCTAATGTCTTTTTAATGCTTCGTCGCATTAGTCGACGTTCAGGATAACTTTACGCTCTTCTCGGTATCGATTTGCTTGTTTCAAACGTTCTCGATCCACTATAATGCGGTACCGATCCGGGAATTTAATCTACAGTGACTTCAAAAGGTGGTTGTATATTCAAATTCAAAAACTTTCCGACATTTCTCAAATGATAAATGTATATGTATAGTCGGGTGAGAACTGGTCGATGCCTCTCGCAGTTCACAGGACTCACGTTTCGTGGAGCGAAGTAATGTCCAGGCGGAAAGTTTCCCTATCGGACCTAAGTTCGAACTTCCTCAACGGGACGAGTTTCGCTAATTAGTTCGCCGCCATTGCGTTACCGGTTACCGTAACGTTCACGTGGTTTTACTTTCCGGCTAATTCTCTGCAGCGAACACGTGATGGTGGCCGAACTGTGAACGCGTTTCATTCGACAAGTAGTGGAGGACAAAAGTATCCGGACCCTATTAGGCCATAGAAACGAGGAGTAACCTTTTCTTAAGTAATATCTTTAGTAAACATCAAATTCGATTTTTCGACCCGTCTACTGCTTCTTCAAAATACAGTATTTTATCCATACAAGTCCCCAGCACGGATCTGCCGAGGGACATTTATGCGCCAGGGACAGTCTTCTTCGAGTTTTGCCGAACGTAGAGAAGGACAGCTGAGTTCGAGAGGCCTCGGACGCTAAGAAATATAAACATAGTTAATCCAAATTTCCGCCTGCTTTATTTTTCATTATTTTTTTATGGAGCTTCGATGACCATATTTCTGGCATTGTTCTAATTAAAATAATTATTAAGATAATTACTTGTATAATAGACAATTAAAGTTTCGGGTGCGAGGAAGGATAGCGTATGGAAAAGAACCTTGCACTCGAAACTTTAATTTTCTATTACACAAGTAAATGTCATCGTAATTATATCATGTTTGGTACGATTTTTATTAGAAAAATGCCACAAATATGGTCATCGAAGGCCCATCAAAAAATAATGGAAAATAGAGAAGTTGGAAATTCTGATTAGGCGGACTCACCGATATATCCGAGCTGCGTGGTGTCATATTTTTCTTCACAGCCCTTCAACGGGGCACACCACGCAGTAGTGGGGATAGATTAGGGACATTTAGAGGTCAGACTTTTAGGACATTTATGGATAAAATACTGTAGAACGAAAGATGAATTAAACTGGGTGGTTATCACCTGTCAAAGATAATGGGCGATTTAAAACTGGCATTAGATAATAGGGGCGCGTAAAGCGATCGTTAACGATTAATTATAGACGGTTCAGGTTATTATTTCCACAGCTCGTGTATACGACTCGTTCGCTCGAGGAGATCCTTTCATAGAGCAGCATGCGAGTCACGTACAGCGTAGGTCGGTGCGATAGCAGGCTGTGTGTAGAGACGTCGTTGATCGATGCATCGTGAACAATTACCCGGGGAAATCTGTGGTGCAACGACCCGTGTAACAAGCTTCAAATTGACAAATGTCGGCCGAACGGCTGATTATTATTTTCTGAGCTGTCGCGCAGCAATAACAACTAATGAACCGCGACAACCGAACCCCGTTACGAACGCCTGTAATAATCCGTAATTAATCTGCTTGGTAATGGTTGCGAAATAATTGAACACTCTTTCGAATACGGGTATAATCGTTTACCGCGATAGGATTATCTCTTCGTCAGGTTTGTTTGCGCAAAAGTTTACCTCTCGCCGAAATAGCCGAAGCGTTTATGTTGTTCAGTTTATAACGAAATTCTCGGTTAACTGGACTAGAGAAATTTGTAATGTTTACTACATCCCTCGGCAACAGCGCTGTAGAAGCTTATTACACTCTAATTAGGGTACGGATTTAGTTTCTAGGGGTTAACTGTTCTCCGCACCCCGATATTTTGTTATACGAAATATATTTTATACGATCATTTTGTCCCCTCATGATTTCAAATCCATTTATCAATCTCCCCCTTCTTTCCACATTCCCTATTGCCTAATTTTAGCCTAATTTTCAGTGGGACCTACTGTTTATTACGGTGGTTTCCAAACCAGCTTTTGCCAACAATATGCAGTCTGTACCCAGGCAGTCACCGCTTGGCGTATATGTACTGTATACCTAAGCTGCTTTACTTCGGTGATCGTACGAGAACCGGTGTTTCCAGGCATTAGTCGTTGGTTTATACGGAATTTATTTGAACATGTATTACAAGTATCTTGACAAGCTCCCGACCGACTCTTCTAAGGCAACTGACCTAAAGTCCGAGTCGTCTCATCTTCTTATTCTGACTTCGTTTCTTGGGGAAAGGAAAAATCCCTTTCAACTAATGCTGGTTTCCTTCAGACCTTACCTTCGGTCCTCCACGATTTATGGTACCCGTATGCGCTATCTAGACTGTCACTTACGAAAGCTAAAATCCTGACAAACTCTAAAACTAAACAGTTCTCTCAAAAATAGCTTTGTCTAGTCACGCACACCATAAATCGTGTTCAGCTGCCTTTTTTACGCTGACTTATTTTTAAAGACTTCGAGTTTCCTCGATTGATACCGACAAGTTCCTCGAACTAAAAGATCAGACTTGAAACGTTCTCACATATCGTGCTCATCTCCGGCAATTCCTTCGACGAAAATCTTTCCAGAGTAGAGTTTCGCTAGGTAAAGCAATAACATTCTCGGTCGAGAACAATGAAGTTTATAGGAAGTCGAGCAGCAGAAGCGCAGCTGTTCGTTGCTCGCTTTCCGAGCTGGCTATTATACGGAATACGGACACACACACACCCTCTCTCTCCCTCCCTCTCTCTCTCTCTCTCTCTCTCTCTCTCTCTTTGTGCAGGCCTCTCGGCATTTGGGCGCTTTAGTTTGCCGAACGGCGTAAAATTACAACGTGAGATTAAGAACGTATACGTCAAGATTCCAACGTGCGCTTTCATTCCATGCCGGTAAGGTAATCATCGCGATCCTCTTCACGACCCGTTGCGTCCGCCCTCGACTTCGTCGCGCCTGTTTACAGGCCAGCGCACACTATCCGAACGCGATTTTCAACCACCTTCCGGCAGGGTTTCCGCAATTCAGAAATTAAAACTGGATTCAGCTGGGTGTCGACTGAGCACGACCAATCGAAGCTTTTCTCTCCGAACGACCGTTTCAATCAAACCCGATTCCTTCCCTTACTCGAACTGCGCGTTGTAACTAGGCTAAGTGCAAATATCATGGACACGAGAATATTTTATCAGGTCAATTCTCGTTGCACTCGCAATTCGAGCCGAATTCTATGGTTGCCAGGAAAAACGCTGCCGATGACAACTTTAAACGGCAATACTGATTTTCATTCAATCGGCACACTTAGATTGCTATACAAGGTGTTCGCGATAATTTGGATCAGCGCTTTTTTTCATAAACGGTAAACATTAGAAAAAAAAACCGAAGAGGAGTAAGTTGTACTATATTTTACTAGCAGTATGATAGCGTATCTACATTTTTTGTATTTGCAATATATTTCTGAAAAGAAAGGTGACCTTCACTTTTTTAACTTCCCGATTTTATAGGGAAGTTACTGTAATTTTAAATGGAATGTCTATTTTTTAGATTATAGATTGATAGGGTATCAAATTCTGAGTATAAAACTGTTGACCTTCATATGACTTATTAATTTTAATATTATTAATATAATTTTAATAATATTTAAAATTATAATTTTAATAATATTATTATTAAAATTATTAATAAATAAGTAATTTAATTAATAATCATATTGATTGTTCCTCTCTACTTGCGTAAATTAATTTTTATGTACCGGAAAGCGAATTTTCAAACGTTTAAAGCAAAATTGACTTATGGATTAATTAATCCAGTGAATCGCATTATTGCAAAATCATGCAATAATCTATTTATTATCGTATTGATTTTTTCATTGAATCTTTACTAAATTTTAAAATGCAACTACATAGGATGATATGATATAGTCCAGTCAACGAAAACTTGTAGAGGGAAATTGAAGGAACACAATTTTTGAATTTTTTGGACTTTGTTCGGACTAGTTAGAAGGTAAACATACTAAAAGTTCCCACTGCCAGGAGGTGAGCCGGCTGCAGGGGAGAACGTAGAAAGTCCCTGTTTTCGGTTTTTCGCTTATATCTCGGAAACTATGCATCCTGGATTACCATGTTCGTCGACAACTGATTATACCAACGACTACTTTCGCCGTCTACGCCTTTAACCGACAAGATTTTGACCGGCACGAATTTGGCCGATAACGATTTTAGATTAGTTGTCGGTTAACGGCGTCGACGGCCAAAGTAGTCGTCGGTCAAATCTGATGTCGGTGAAATGTTTTCGGTGAAAACCGTGTCTGTGAAATTTGTGCCGGTGATTTCTATGGAGCCCCTCTCGAAACGGACTGCTATTCCAAGTATGCTGGCCGTCTATCGGAAGAAATGCTCAATGGGACATGCCGATTCCGTGATTGAATCAGAACAGCCGAAATCTAATATTACTATACAGCTGGAATTTTTCCAATTACTCTTCCTATCCGCGGGAAACGATAGATCAGGATTCCGAGCGGATCGTCCGCGACGCTAACAGGATTCGAATGGTAGATACATCACGATCGACCACGAATTTCTGGAGAATCTAATTCGGCTCTCGGTGAAAAGTAGTCCCGGCTACACGGTATCAAACAAAAGGATCGGATTCTATTGTGGCGCTCAGCCGGAAATCTAAGAATCCGGTTGCGGCGAGAAAGTCCTGTGGACAATACAAAAATTAGCTGACAAAGTCTCGCCTTTTATCCTGTTCGACGAGGATACCAGATTATATCGGTAAACCTCTATTCAACAGCGTTTTCTTGTACTTTTTATTTCTTCGCTCTTTTGTCGAAATGCTAACTGTTTCGTTTAGCGCCGCCAGTGTTTATTTTAGCAACAGCCTTTTAGCCTGTTCAATGGCTCGATCATCTCAGACTTCTTATTCAGGAACTTCCATTGATTGAGCCTTCCAATTAATCGAGAAGATTGTTTCGAAGAGAAATTATACGATCGACGTACCATCACGTGTCTGTTCGGTCTAATCGCCTGGTTATCGGAGCTAGCTGATCATTATTTATTTAGGACACCGTACGTGGCGTACCACCAGTGGCTATAAATTCTGCAACTTCCCGAATCAGCTCGTAATCGCGGCGAGACTGGATGCGTGTGCGAGGACGGTGCGAAAACGGTGCAGACGCTATTAGATCCACGAGGGTTGGAATGCCCGAGAGGAATGCGTTCACGTGCAGCCTGCATCATTCTCTTCTGCCGCAAATGCGCCGTCACACTTCAACGAATCGCGTATACCGTAATTAACCCCCTAACGACGAAAATCGTAGGTCCTACAGTGCGTTGACAAATTACCCCGACACGGTTTTCACCGAAAACATTTCACCGACAACGATTTTGAACGCCAACTAATCTAACATCGTTGTCGATCAAATTTATGTGTCGGTCAAATTCGTGTCGGTTAAAGGCGTTGTCGGGCAAAGTAGTTGTCGGTCATATCTGAAGTCGGTGAAAACCGTGTCGGAAAAGTTTGTGTCGGTGATTTCCATGGAACCCGCGTTGACATGTACGAATATCGAAAACCAAACTAAACTTCACCTTATGGTGCTACCTAGTGACTCCGCTCGGTCAAACTCTAATTAGAGCGATAGACAAATGACAAAGAATTAATTAAACTGCCTCGCGGGGGACAGTAAGAAATCGGGAAACTGAGGATTCTCGCCTTCCGCATAGATGAAAGAGTAAAAGTAAAGGCGGTCACAGCTCCTTTGACTTTGATGTTCGCGTAAAGTGAAACGGTATAGGCGACTGAGGATTAGACGAGTGCGATGGAGATTAACCACGTTGAGCACGGAGAATTCAGGGAAATGGGAATTAAGAGAACCGGCCGAATCTGTCGGGAGACCAGCGGATTACGATGAAATGGGTTTTGTCCAAAAAAGAACGAGCGTAGCGCTAACATATGACAAATTGTTTCTCAGAAGAGGGGATACAGATTTTTGTTTTCATGGAAATTTCTGTCCTCGGCCCGAGCGTATCGTAAAATTAGTGAATGCGTCAAAATTCGCATGATCCTCTCGAGAAGCCGACGGAACTTGTCGTGCTTCTATTATCGCAAGGAGCTTTAACGGCGGATTCCACGTGTTAGCTGTCAAATAAGCGACGGAAATGGATTTCCGTGGACTTATTCATATTCCTGTTGTTCCGCAACGAAACACGGTGCCAGTGAACCCGCGCCACGGCAGAATTGAAATTCCGATCGAAGATCCATCTCGTATTTCGTACGTGTTTACGAGTGGCACGACCTGTTCGTTTCCAATTTTACCTGTGACCTTCTATTCTCGGATAGTCGTATTCTTACCAAGGTGACGAGTTTTTCGTGTACACTTCCCAGCCCGGCTTACGAGAAACACGATTTCCACGGTAATCCTGTTTCCTTCGCACTGTGCTGCACCTACTGGAATCTCCTGCGTCAGTCTTCTTCGTCTCTCTCTCTCTCTCTCTCTCTCTCTCTCTCTCTCTCTCTCTTTAACGTCGAAATTGGCAAGTAATTATTGAAAATAAAAATGGTCTGCATCATTTGTATGACTTGTATTTGAATGCTCAGAATAAAAATGACAAGAGCATTCGTTATTCCTCCATAGAAAGAGAATTCCACTCGTAAAGAAATATTTTTTTATCGAAACGCTCAAATTTCGAATCAAATTTGTTGGACGATCGCGCGATCGATTTTTGTAAAAAAAATTTCACCATCGCCACGAAATTGCGGAGAACTCGTCGGGGAAACCTGATTCGACCACGCAGTGACGTCGCACGTGACTGGAAATATTACTACAGTTAATGCGATATTGGAACCGACAGCGTAAACGAAAGCTTCGCGGCGCGAAGTCACGACTGAAATCGTGCATTCCGGAGACGTTCTACGTGCTTATACGAACTTTATTTTAACAAGGCGATTAACTAAACCACTCGGAACAACGAGCTGAATGAAATGCTCTTTCAAACAGTAATGTCGATCGTAAAGGTGTTAAATAATTCTTAGTACCTAATTTAATGATGCTTTTAGCGCAACCGCTTCGATCACTTAATAAATCTAGCAATTCTGATCTATAACACCCTCGCTTCGTCGAAAAACGATAAGAGATAAGGTTCAGAGAAAGAGATCCAATAAATTGGAAAAATACAGTGGTTATCCCATATGTAAACAAAGTTTCTAATGACATTAGAAGAGTTTTCAGGAAGGTT
Source organism: Lasioglossum vierecki (assembly GCA_028455595.1). NCBI lineage: Eukaryota > Metazoa > Arthropoda > Insecta > Hymenoptera > Halictidae > Lasioglossum > Lasioglossum vierecki. Next base: position 26,517,596 of record CM052335.1, read on the forward strand.
GGCGTACACACTATCTATAACATACCATTTAATTTGAAAAATTGGTTTCCACCAATTAAAGATAAATTACCTATGTTGAAAAGTTGTAATGTAGTATATGCAATACTTTGCAAGGATTGTAACCTTGAATACATTGGACAAACATCTAGGCACCTAGACATACGTATCACTTAACATAAACGCAATATATTTTTGTCTCCAACACAACACATTGCTTTGACGAAGCATTTAATTGAGTTTGACCATACATTTGACTTTAACAATACGAAAGTAACAGACAGAGAACCTAACGTACAAAAAAGGTTATTACTGGAAACAATTCATATGATTAAACGGGTCCCATGGAAATCATCGACACATTTTTCACCGACTCCAGATTTGACCGACAACGCCTTTACCAGATAGCGATTTTGACCAACAACAATTTTAGACTTGTTGGTGGTCAAATTTGTTGGCGATCACAAATCCGTTGTCGGTCAAATCTGGAGTAGGTGAAAACTGTGACGGTGATTTCCATGGGACCCTCTAAAACAACACAATGTACAAATCAGTTTTTCAATGCACAATTTACATAACTAAAGTTATTATAGCAAGTATGTATGAATATCTTTCTTGTTCAATTTTCAATTCGCCAATTCTACTTACTTTATTGTATATATATATTTTCTTGTAGACGCGAGTTTTCCTTTGAAAAAGGTTCAAAACTGAACCGAAACGTTAGGACAGAAGAAAAGTTTATTGCAAAATTGCTAGATTTATTAAGTGATCGAAATGGTTGCGCCGAAAGCATCGTTAAATTAAATATCTAACATTTACGATCGATAATCGGGATTATTTTATTCTTAGTACCCATGGTTTTAGTAGACATCGGAGACGCGTTCGTCCATTGCGGACGGTTCGATAGCGCCGGGAACTGGAGCGTGGGCATTAATTGTGGCCAGAACAATCGATTGCGATAGTTTTCAAGTTAAACTCCAGCAATTTACACCGGGGATGAGATAGGGCGCCGTAGGAAGGTGTAACAAAGCGTAACGAAGGAATAATAAGGGGGCCGGTTTCCCTATTGTACCGTCCTCGCCGATTGTTTCATCATCGTGGGACGAAGAAAACGGCGAAAAAAGGGAGGTGGAAGATGAAAAAACGATCGGGTCGATCGACGCGGAATATAATTACAGAATTTTCCTCTGCTCATCGACACGCCGGGATCCATTAAGGCGCGCACCACCAGACGCGAATAATATTTCGAAGGATAGGGCATCGGACGCTTTGTTCCTCGTCCCAGGGTCCCGGCTTTCCGATAAACGGGCTTCGTTTGGACGCGACGAAGCCTGCAGAAGTTTCTTTTCCCCTCTCCCCATCCTTGATAGCGAACAAGGTAGGTTCACAATGAAACAAAGCGTTGGTTAAAGAGATTCGAGAAGAGAACGAAAACCCTCTGTTAAAAACAAAATTTCTCTTCCGACTGGAAACCCAATTAATAGCTATGAAAATACTTGTAAGATTTCAAACGAAATTTAAAAAACGGACTAAAAAGTATGAAATAAATTTTCCTAGTGCCATACAGATTCCTAACCTCGTACAGATAGTCCTGAAAATTTGTGATTGTGAA